>VXBO01013792.1:0-38908 GCA_013400135.1 Rhinoptilus africanus
ATGGTAAGAAAAAAAGTGAGCCAGCCTTGTGGCCTTTGTTACACCTTATGAGAGGATGTGGACTTGCCTTAAGGACTCTCTTATTCATGTGTCAGCAGTCATCAGAAACACACTGCACAAAAACAAGCTGAATGTTCCTTCACTAGAGAGCGAAATGGAATCTCTTTCTTGATTGCCTCTTTCATCTCTTTAGCTCTCTGAAAGCAACCCCTGGGTAGCAAGGACACTGGAATCAGTATGACTATGCTCCATCTTGCCCACAATTATGCCCTAACACAACACCATGGTAAAGGATGGTGTTCTTGTGAAGTCACTCAAAGGGCACATCTTTCATTACAAGGTACATATCTTTTGACTGGCTTGGTAAAAGAGGAATGACATAGATTTAAAAAGACTCAAAGGCAAAGTTTGCAGAAAGTAGCCATTAAAATGTAATGGAACTCTTTCTCTTCACGGGAGCATACAAAATATACAAGAACTGAGTTTTGTCCCAGACATGAAAAGAAAAACAAGATGCAATGACTGTGATTTAATTAGACTGCGTCTTTATTAAGTCATCTACGAACTATGCAGGTCGCCTTAATTATTTCCACTTTCTGGAGGGCAAAACCCCCCATACTCAAACTCTACACCCTCTAGACCTTTAACAAGGTGTTTGGAGACTTAACTGCTCTCTGCTTATATGAAGGTGAAGGGGCTGCTGAAAATAGAAATATCCCCCAGTCTATCTATGTGTCATATATATTGGCAGTGTTAAGTTCCGTTCCTGAAAATTTCTTGATGATGGTTCTACCCACGACTGTTCTCACTATAAACTGAAAATGAGATTGTGCATGAGTTTTCCTTGATAATACGTCAAGTATCTTGGTTATCTTTGTTCGCTCAAAGCAGATTCCTAAACAGTTCACTCTCTTGTCTAATATACATATACACTTTGTCTGGGAAGAGGAAACTAATATTCTCTCATTTGTTCATCTTTTCATTTTATTTAACAATAGAGCTCTTGTATGTATATAAAAAAATTCTGTGTAGAATTGAATCATACCATAAGTAGTCAGGCTTCTTAGGGAGCACAGGCAACACCTTTCCTAAACAAATCAGCAGAGTGCCCATGAAAAAAAATCCCTGACATTTTGTCATCTAATAGAAGCTCTGTTATTTACTTTGGCAGTAGCCATTATGCCTATCTTGTCTTTGTTTCCTTATCATACTTTGTCTGTGGTTCCTCTTCCTAGTGAATCTTTCAACCCAAACCTTAACTTAATAAATAAATCCCTTGTCTTTTTGATGTGACTGCAATGCCTGGTCAAGGCTTTGTTTCACCTGCTGGACTTGCTGCACACTGTTTCCTCACTTAACTGTCTCTTCAGCCTCTGATGTTCCTAGGTACAGTGTCTGACACCTCCAGTTTCCAACATTTGCACAACCTGTTACACCAGGTTCCTAACTGTATGTACTTTAGACCAAACTGAATAATCCAGGCTGCCATGTTTTTTTGAAGACACCATATACCTTTTGAGTATGTGACCACATTGCAAATTTTGCAACTTTTATCTCCAAAAATGCAATGTCTGAATCAAGATTTTCCAAACTTCAGAAAAGGCTAGGTCATCAGGATGTTTTTTATTTTGTTGATACTGTTACTATTGCTGTTTATGTCTACATCTTATACTTCCAAAATATATATACAGTTTGAGAACAATATGGATGTCCTACCCTGAAAATAAAATAAGTTCCTTTTGATTTTTGTACTAGCTTTCTTTCCATAAACAATGTTTGTGCTTGATTTCAAAAGCCTTCTTTAAAAATAAAAAACCCTGAGCATTACCTTACGTATTGGGCAGGGGGAAAAACAATTGTTATGTGATCCTCTATAAGTATTTTAAAATTATGAATATATGTTCTTTTTTTTAGTTCTGTTGCAAGTAGTCACTGTGTAGTTTTCTATCTGGTGACTGATGTGAATATTTTGAATTCTGAATTGAGTCTGTGATCATAAACACTCTATATTACACTTTTTTTTCAAGAAATCTAGATTTATCCACTAAAGATCAGATCAGAATCCCGTCACATACTTAAGGAACAACTTGAAAGGCTTTTAGGACTACAATACATTTTAAAGGGCCTATCTGAGGCCAAATCCAGTTGATCACTAAGCAGATCTTGTTTGCATATAAATATGCAATAATTTCTGTTTTCACAGTGAACATGTATGTAAGAAAAATAATTTTATATAGCAATTCAAACAAAACAACTTGTGTTAGGAGCAAGAGAGTAAGGTATTAGTTATTATTTGCTCCTTTTTCACATCCGTATGAGGTTTTTTTAAGTTACGTATGACCCATTTATTTTGCAGCAACAAAATGCAGTCCTCTAATCATTTGGGTCAAATTTGCCTGAATGTCACCACACTGAAATTCACGAGCATAAACTAGCAGAATTTACAGGCACACTGTCTAAAATAAAAGGACAAACAGTTTCCTTTATACAACAGGGTCATGAGCAATGAATGGAGACTCTCAATACTATTGAAATGCATGATAATTAAAATTAGAAGTCCAAGAATTAAGTCTAATGGGAAATGTTCTGTAATTTGTTTCAGTTTCTAAGGTCAATTTTTAGCAAATTCAAACAAACTTTCATTTGAATCATTTCAGCTCACTAGGGAACCTACATCATTGAAGTATCACTGAAGCATGTCATCTGGCTTTTCCTCTGCTTATAATCTCCCCCACCCTTGAAGTGTCCCCTATATACTGAGGTTATGAAAAGAGAGGTAGAGGAACTAATTTGGATATCCATATGCCTTCAAGCAATTGTAGGAGATTTTTGTTCCCTTGACACCAGCTGAGCTGGACAAACTGAGCCAGGAAATATGTCCCTGAACCTTTACTACTCTCTGCTGAGTGAAGATAGCTCCTCACTGGACCAGTTAAGTCCCCATGCCTTTTATAAAGTTGGCTGCAGAATGCTCATATGAAATGAAAAGTTAAATAATACTTTCATAGATGCTCCATGTTTAATGTAAAACCAAAATCAATTATTTGATCAAATCAATTTGATTCTTTTTCTCTAAATTTAATTTCATTCTATGTGGCTTTTATTTTTAGTGTTACTATAATGATACAAACTAATTGAGGGCTTTTGAATTAGGGCTTCTGATACCAATATTCAAATATTCAAATTTTTTAATGACACTAACATACTTCTTCTCTTGTTTTACTTTGTGAAATGGCTACCCTGAATCTACAGTATCATTTTGATAATGTTTTATTCACACATATTTATGATGCTGAGCTTATTTCAACAAATTCAAAGTTTGAGGCATTTTGTCTCAGCTCAAAAAGGTGAAAACTGTAACCTCACAAGAAATAGGCTTACACAGGCTTTTTCCAGATGATAGCACTATCATAATCAGCTAGAGACTGTATTTCACAAATTATCAAAGATATGATGAAATATTTCCTTTTCTCTTTGAGGTCTTATATTCAGAGATGTAAATTGGCCACATCAGCTTCCAGGACCGATTGAGACATTCATCTCCTAACATTTAGCATCAGTTCTCACAATATGTGCAACTCTGCAATGACACCGAGGTTTGAAAATCTGAAATGTGGACAAGGGAAGGCTCATGGAAGTACTTTGTAACGGTATCCCTAAGGCCATAGCTCAAAAGTATTTTAACGAAAAGATTAGGCCTGGTAATGAGGGAAAACAGAGCATCTCTTTCATTTTCAACATCTTTCTATATAATGACTTTCTCACAAAATAGCAAGAACCAGGGGTTCACACATTTACTGTATATTCATCTACAGATAGCAAAAGGTACTGATGCCTTTTCCCATACATATGCTTTCCTTTTGCTTCAGTTGATGGCAGAAAGACTAAGAATAACTTCAGGGTAAAGCCTGTATTGAAAAACTGTACATGCACTAATGGAATGAATTTTGAATTAAAATATGTATGCTGATTTGGATTTATTTTTCCTGACTTTCCATAAGTAATTTAGGAATACAAGCATGAAAATATTATATCATAGATGAGATTTAATTTGAAAATTGCCTGCAAAAAATGAATGTCAGTTTCACAACTAAACACTATCATAAAATTCACAAAGAGCACAGGGAGCAGGGGCTGGGGAAAAAAAATATCATATTTAGAAAGAAAATATGTGTTCAAGGCAACAAATGGTGGTGACAATCTTTGTAGATTCTGAAGTTAGAATCCTTATGTGTCTTGAAGATTCTAGCAGTGGTGATTGATGACACACCTCAGAACTTGTGTTGCTGGGTTTCTGTTTGGAATTCATGTAATCACCTTAAGAGTTGAATAGACACTAACTATAAAATCTCTCCAGTGTATTTTTCCCAAGGAGCTATTTCTATATACATGTGAGTAAATATACGACAATTCAAGTAACAATAACTTTCTTGTTGCTTTTCTGAGCCATTCCCCTTGGCATCCATGGTTAAGAGCTCATCAAATATGTTAATGTTTTCTTGTTTAACAGGAAAAAAACCCTCAGCAACTCAAACATGGGAGAGGGAGTGCAATAAGCACAGGTCTATAATCAGTTGGTATTTTTTCTTATATGAGCAAAATTTTGTGAAGATCATCCCTATGTTGCATTGCTACTTTCAAAAGAAGCAGTGCAGAATGTAGTGAACAGTAAGTAAAAAGCCTAAGATACATGAATTAGTATCAGTTTCCTTCTTTGGACCCTTGAGTAAGCGTGAAAGAAATACTTGAAAGAAATAATTTTGAAAGAAATAACCTTGAAAAATTACACTGAAAGAAAGATTCCGGCTTTTTTTTTTAATGTCTAACCTGTGTTTTTGAGCAGATTCATCTGTGAGCACCTTGACTTGATTTAAGTTTAGCAGAGCAATAAAAATGCAAATAATAGAATTTGGAGCAGAATTCCTGATTAATCCAAGAGCAAGTTGTTCAGTGGACTGATTGCCCTCCTTGGAGAAAGTGAGAAATAATCTCTCTTCCACTAAGTTTGTCTTTTTCTCTGAATGCTATTTTATCTACAAAGATAAAGGGTGAAATGTAATATCCAAGATGTGCTTAGTCATTGTTTGAAGAGATAGATTGAAGGTTTAACTGCTATGCCATGATTCTTCTTACTTAAATACTCCGTTTTCTTTCTTTTCTTCTTCATTGTTGCAGCCCTCCTTTTGCAGAGATACAAAAGTGCTACTTCTAGAATTTTAATTTTATGTCTATTTTTGTAGCTGGAATTTTCACATAGATTTATAAAAAAACTATTGCTGACAGAAAGGATTTTGTATGATTCATAGTTGTACTTTATTATTTTATGGATTGCAATGATGGGGGTAATGATCATGCTTTGAATGTTTGGAGATGGTATTGCTGTGAAGTTGGAAACTCAAAAAAGGAAACCACAGATACGGAGTAGGCATCAGCATTTTGAAAATTTTACTTTTTTTCCTTTTTAAATCCTCATCAGTAACTTGTGATCCAGATATCATCAACCTGAAACGTTTGCTCAGAACAAAGCTACCAAAAGGCCCCACTTGTTACTCAATTCTGGCACAATTTGGAATAAGGCGTTCTAGCACAGGCTATTTCCAAATCCTGGCTCAAAGAACAGGTGAGGAGTACACATTTCCCGCTTCACAAGTGTGGACCCGATCCTTGGTTTCATCTAATGTATGGGAAGAAAATTGTTTAAATCCTCTAAAGACCTCCTTTTCTTTTTCTGTTTTTCTCATGAGTCTAGGGAGAGATGCTCAGGCCCTCAGGTGAGACAAAAGAAGGAATCTTCCCTTTTTCATTTTAACAGTTTGAAAAAGCAAATCAAAACCATCACTTATATTTGAAAGCTAAGATTTTCTTGGGTGCTGGCTCACTACCATTGCAAACGTATGGGATCTTTTATAGTATAGAAAGTTTCAATATGAAAACAAAAGTAGAGATATACCCTTCATCTCTAACCCTTCATGCCCCCTACCAGTAAAGAGTCCCTTTAGTATTATACCCTCCCATTCATAGTCTATCCTTTTCACATAAGCCATCATCTCTGCATCAGAGTTTCCAGGCTCTTCTACCAATCCCTGTTGCAGTCCATTCACTCCCAAACTCTGTTTTCTACCAAAGCAATCAAAGAAGCAAAATATCTAAATATCACGGATAATGTACTGAAATCTCTTGACCTTAATTTCAGCCAACAAACTGTTTAGCAACTGACTGCCTTTGAAGCTTTTTTTTTTCACCCTTTCTCTACATGAGCCTTCCAATCACTTTGTTGAATGTACGTGTAGTGTTTTAGAGACACAAAAAACTTATCTGAATGGCATTTTCAGGTTTGTATTCTGAAAGTAATAGGCATTGTGCACTAGTTGAGGAAAACTTAGTAATTAAATTTATTGATGGGACCATTAAAAAACAATCCGGGCTTCTATAACCCTACAAGTTTTAAAAAGACTTGTTGGGTTTATGGAAATTTTAGTGCAATTTTTGGAACCTCTGTCTCCAAAGATGAATTTTGGTTCACCTAAAATCCCAGAACAAAAACAGTTTCAGGGAAATCCATATGGAAATAAGGAATAAAGAGGAGATGCCTTTTATGCAGAAGGATTCCTTTCAACCTTTATCATATAAAGTTATGCTGTCATTCTCTGTGCCCATGAGTGTTTGCTCTTGAAATCTTTATTCACTGCTGGATAGCTACCAAAAATTAGAGGTGGGAAGGAGACAATGTCTTGCTGAATATCAAAGCGTGGAAGAACCAAATAGTTGATGTTTTCAGTCAGGAAACAACATCTGATTATTTGTAACATTTTATGGAATTTCACAGCATCTGTTTTATTATTTATGGATTTTTTTCTAATGTATTCTAAGGAAGCAGTTGTGAAATACTGAAAAGCAAGCTACAAATAGGTATCAGGTACCAGGGATATTTGGGGTTACTAAACAAAATGCATATGTGTGCTTTTGTATGAGTGTTTCTGTATACATGTGTACAAAAAATACATATCTACCATTTTTTTGTTGCATTCATCTGTCCAGCTGATTAAGCAATTCTCTGAGGAGGCTGCTGCATGAAAAATCTACTTCAGATTTTTTTTATATTACTGTAATAGCAGAGGTAAGGATGTAGCAGAAATCTACTTATGTTCAAAATTATGAGGGAATATTATTTTTTTTTACACATTTTAACACTCCCATGTGCTCAATTAATATCTTATTTTGGAATCTGTGTGTCCCGGTTAGTGACTGAGTCTTTGAACACTAGTATTAACGCTGCTGTCCTAAACTACTACCATTAGCCTGCAATGCAGCAAATTGTTGACAGCTATAACAAAGCATCACATCTTGCTGCCTTGTAAGCCCAGGATTCTGAAATGCTCTCTGCCAGCGCATAGTTGTGCAAATACTATTTCTTTTTAACACTGACATTCAAAACAATCAGGACAGTGAGTTGGTCACCCAGAATTGATTTCCTCAATTTGCTTTCTTAAGCAATACCTATGAAGTCTCCTTACCTGCTGAATATTTGAAGCTATTTGTATTTAATTGGAGTCTATGATCCGTGAGTGTGTGAAAAGGTAGGCGATTTCTTTGCCATGTAAGTGATCTTTTGTCACAGGGTAGCAAATACTACTAGATGGCATGTTGCTGCATCCTTACCTCATTTCAGCTGCTGTTTCACAGTATTGTTCAGATGAAATGCATTAGTTGCTGCATGTCTACCGATTTTCAGCTCAAAATTAATGTAATCTGCAGTGCAGCGTTCATTCTATGAATCCAAGGCTGTGCATTCAACTGACTAGTTTTCCAACAGAAGGCTGGTTGTTTGAGTCTTCCCTGCTTATAGCTACATAAATTGAATCTTACTCCTATGTGTAAGCCTGACTGCTTTACGTTATAACCAGTGCAGATCAAAACACTGATTCACTCCTGCGCAGCTAATTTTCATGTCTAACAGCTACACATGTGCAGTGGCCTGCAAAACTACTAAAATATCACTTTAATGCCTTTAAAAATAGGACACTTAATGAGGTAATTTTCCACAACATTCAATGACAGGAGCTGCTAAAAGCTAGAAACTAGGCTATAAACCTCGTTTGTCTGAACTGATGGAGCACTATCATTTTATTTAATTAGCTTTTTTTTATTGGTCTGGACTTTTGTTTTTTATTGCCCCTCTGTTGTAAGTACTGACCCCACCTTTGTTTTCATTAATAAATGTTGTTAATTTCAAGAAAGCAGAACATCTGGCTAATAATTTTTATGTATTCATAAGTAAAGTTTCATACTGTAGTCTTTCTCAGGGAACATCAGATTTAATCAAGAGCAGAACATGAAGATTTGGTTTTGATGAAAAGAATGCAAATACGAAACACCTCAAGCTGTAGTTTCAAGTACACTGGCAGCCAGCACTGCTGCCTTAAGCAGCAGTCCTGACCTCCTTCTCTACCTGACAGCTTATTCTCACCCCACTTTGCTTCCTCCCTTGGGCTAGCAGAACTGTTTGCACTGCTGCTCATTGAACTAGATCAGGGAACCAATCAGAGGTAAACTTCCTTCTTTTTCCAGATTAATTTTAACTCAGGTCAGATTCTCAGTGTGGTTCACCACAGGATTGCATGCGCAGGAAAAGCCTGTCGGCCCGTGGGAAAGGAAGGGTGAAATGCCAGTTCATGTAGCATAAGTATCATCTTAAACTGCGGTTCCAGAGTCATCAGGAATTTCCCTCATTCCTGCTGTTCACATACACAGGAACCTGAAACTTTCTGTTTAAGTCCAACTGCTTCATTTAACTTTTGATTAGCTAAGGGCTTTTTCCAGAATAACCAGTGAACCTCCCCAGCTATCCACACCATCTTTTCCCAACAAGTATACGTGTAAACTGTATGATTCACGGTAAAAATATAGTATAGCACACAGAGAAAAGGTGTCCAGTATCTCAGCAAGTCTTTCATAAACTTCCTCTCAGAAACTTAATGAGCTCCATTTTAAAAGAACTAGGTTTTTCACAGTTCTTATTGCAGCTTTTCTAGAGAACCGCTGCTCTGAAAGAGGTCACCTTCTATCTCTATGCCTTAAATTATTCTGTGCATTAAAAAAGAGTGTTATATCTTGGATTTGAACCCAGGCCTTTGCAGAAATCACTAACATTGTCTTATAGAAAACACTGGGAAGCTCTTGTGGTTTTGGACATGTTGGCTAATGACGAGATGACAATGCTCTCCCCCACTTCTCACTCTAAGGAGAGGAAGGAGAGAGATAAAGAGAGGTAAGAGTTTAGAAAAAAACCTCCTAAAACAAAGAAGGATATCATGAAATAGGTACAATATATACAAATACAGACAAAACCATATCAAGCTCCCAGGGTGATGTCACCAGCAGGCACCGCAAAAGTTCCAGACTGGACTCAGTGACAAATGGGAAGTGGAACACACTGACCAGGATCAAAAGGCAGATGAGCTGATGGGGTCTTCCTCAGATGTCGGCCATCGAAGAAACAATCCGTTGAAGAAGAGCCCACTGGAGAAGATCCCAAGAGGACAAGCCCTCAGAAAAGAATCCTTGCAGAGGAGCCAACCTGATCCCCTTGATCCCTGAGCTTTTATACAGAGCATGGCAGATGGGCTGGAACACCCGATGGGTCAGTTTGGGTTACCTGACCTGTCCACATGTGTGACCCCCTCCATGGGGGGTTGACAATAGAGCCAGGGGACCCTGGTTGCCATGGCAACAAGTATAAGCAAGAGCCTCTGTCACTGAACAGAAAGTGGGCTCTGCTTCACCCCAAACCAGGACATAAGCATGTAAAACTGAGATGTCAGTGTTTGAGAGCATTAAGCAGCTTAAAATTGTTTCAAATTTTGGTTGTGTATTTGGTTTATGTGGCAAGGTTTTGGCAGCAGGGGGGCTGCAGGGGTGGCCTCTGTGAGATGAGGCCAGGGGCTGTCCCCATGTTGGACACAGCCAGTTCTAGCTGGCTCCGAAATGGACCCACTGCTGGCCAAAGCTGAGCCAAATCAGCTATGCTGGTGGTCGTGCGTCTGTGATAACATACTTAGGATCGGGTAAAACGTTCTGTGCAGTAGCTGTGTGAGAGGGCAAGAAAAATGAGAGATAAACAACCCTGCAGACACCAAGGTCAGTGAGGCAGCACGGGGAAGAGCTGCTCCATGTACTGGAGCAGAGACTCCTCTGCAGCTCATGGAAGACACCACGGTGAAGCAGGTTGCCCACCAGCAGCCTGTGAAGAACCCCATGATGGAGCGGGTGGATATGCCTGAAGGAAGCTGCAACGCATGGAATGGAGCCTGCACAGGAGCAGGTTTTCTGGCAGGAACTGGGGCCCATGGGGTAACTCATGCTAGAGCAGTCTGTTCCTGAAGGACTGTACCCCATGGAAAGAACTCACACTGGGGAGCAGGGGAAAAGTGTGAGGAGGAAGATGTGGCAGGGTTGAAGTATTCTGAAGTGACCACAACCCCCAGACCCCATCCTTCCTATTCTGGGGAGGAGGTAGAACATTCAGGAAACAAGGAGTGAAGTTGAAATTGGAAAGAGCTGAGGGGCTGGGGGAGGAAGATGGTTTTAGTTTTGTTTTAGTTTCTCACTATCTTATTCTACTTTTAGTTGGCAATAAAATAAATTATTCTTCCCCAAGTTAAGTTGATTTTGCCCATGATGGGAACTGGTGAGTGATCTCCCTGTCCTTTTCTTGATCTACGGGCTTTTTCATCTTATTTTCTCCCACAACCCTTCTGAGGAGGGGGAGTGAGAGCAGCTTGGTAGGCACCTGGCAGCCAACTAAGGTTAACCTGCTGCAGGTAGTAATAGTAACAGTTGGAAATATGTTTGCAGCACTTTGGTGAACATGAACAAAAATTCAATCTTGAATCGGTCTTCTAGTTTTTAATACACTATTTTTCATTCTACAAAAAATGTATTAGATATAGAGTTGAAATAGACAAGTCTTGTGTTTCTGTTAGAGGTATTATTTGGTTCTAATTATGATTAAACTATCGGTTGAATTTTGATTTAAGAACAGACTGAACCTTATTTTCAAATTCTGATTTTTTCTAAGGCACTTGTAAATGATCTTGGGTAAAAAAAATAGTGTAACTCTTATATCTGTTCTTGAAGAATATATGTTCTCTGGGAAACAAATTTCATAAAAAAAGCTGCCTTGGTAAGGCAGCTAAACTTTTCAATTATTGAAACCAATTCAGGAAAAAACCCCCTCAAAGCAACAAACACAAAACCAAAAACCCAGAACAACAACAACATGGGAATTTGTTTTGAATTTCAACTGAACGTATTGAATTTGAGCACATCTTATGCCTTTGATTTGAAACTCAAAGGTCCAAATAGTTCATATTTAAAATGTTCTCTGTGGTCCGTCCCTACTTTCAGTATAATTTAAGTAGTAGAAATGGGGGTGAAGGTCCTAACAGCAGCAGATGTTAGGGATATTATGTCTGATATCCAGCACTTCTAACTGAGGAAAGAGTACATTTATATCCTTTCCTTTGAATAAGCACTTTTACAAGAGCAATCCATCTACATCACAGTGAAAATTCACCTTGAATTTGATAAAGTCAATATAATTTTTAATTTGGTTTGAAATTTATAGTTCATTTAAACGTTGTTTACTGAAAATCTGGAGACAAACTCAGTAATGAAAAGATCTTAATGAACCAAATATGTAAGAGTTTTGGAATGTTTCTTTTTAATACTCTGGGATTTTATGTCCTCAAAGGCTGGTGACAGGTTACCCTGGAAATTTTAGTTTATTTTCAAGAAGCAGAATACAATTTTGGTTGGTTTTTGTTGTTGTTGTTGTGGTTGTTTGTTTTTTCTAGAAAGAATTCATACCTCTCAGTTAATGTCTGGGTTACAACCTTTTCATGTTACCTCCTTGAGACAAACCGTTGATGACAAAGCTATGATCCAAAGCCATTGCCCTTGGCTTGCCTGGATGGAACCTTCAGCTAGGACTATGTAGGGGATGAGGGAATTAGCTTTTTTCCTGCTCATTTTTATCAATATACAAGTAAATACTTGATAACAGATTCATGAAAATGGTATATCTTGCAGCTTGAGCAGTGAATGCATGTCCTACAAACAAGGATTAAAATTAACACCCCTTGTAGAAAGAATGTCAGGAATTTTTGCAGTGAGCTCATGAGTTGTATTTAATTAACATCAGAATTAAAGATCAGACTTCAGAGAGGGGTCCTTTTTAATTTTTGAAAATTTGATTTTACTACTACACCCACTTTCATTAATGTATTAATGCAAATTGTAAAAATAAAAAAAAACACGCACCATGCATCCAATTTCAAAACTGCTTACATCAGCTAGAGTGTATTCTTAACTACTAACAAAGCTTAACTTTTAAAAGTACATGATTATTGCTACTTCTAATCAGCTGAGCAAGTAAGAAAAAGGTGTTAGTGATAGAACTAATAAACCTACTTATATGTTCTGATAAACAGAGCCCTCATAGTCTGATTTGGACTGGAGAGTAATCTAAACGCAGTAAACCACTCTCATCTCAATTTAGAGGATCAGAGCAGAGCTGAAACACACACTAATATATTCACATAATCATAGAATCATAAGAATCGTAGAATGGTTAAGACAGGAAGGGACCTTAAAGATCATCTAGTTCCAACCCCTCTGCCATGGGAGGGGCACCTTCCACTAGACCAGATTGCTCAAATCCAGATGCAACCTGGACTTGAACATCTCCAGAGATCAGGCATCCACAACTTCTCACACCCTCAAAGTAAAGAATTTCTTCATAATACCTAATCTAAATGTACTTTATTTCAGTTTAAAACCATTACTCCTTGTCTTATTGCTACACTCCTTCATAAAGGGTCCCTCCCCATCTCTCCTGTAGGCCCCTTTTGGATACAGAAAGGACTCTAAATGTCTCCCCAGAGCTTTCTCTTCTCCAGACTGAACGACCCCAACTCTCTCAGCCTGTCTTCATTGGAGAGATGTTGATGTCCTCAGAGCTGAATGCAGTACTCCAGGTGGGGTCTCATGAGAGTGGAGTAGAGGGGCAGAATCACCCCCCTCGACCTGCTGGCCACGATTCTTTTGATGCAGCCCAGGATGCGATTGTCTTTCTGAGCTGTGAGTGCACATTGCTGGCTCATGTTGAGCTTCTCATCAACTAACACATGTAAGTTCTTCTCCTCAGGGTTTCTCTCCATCCATTCTCCACCTAGCCTGTATTTGCGCTTGGGATTGCCATGGCCCAAGTGCAGGAGCTTGCACTTGGCCTGGTTGAACTTCAAGAGATTTGCACAGGCCCTCCTCTCAAGCCTGTCAAGTTCCCGCTGGATGGCATCCTTTCCCTCCAACATGTCAACCCCACCACACAGCTTGGTGTCATCAGCAAACTTGCTGAGGGTGCACTCAATCCCACTGTCCATGTTACTGAGAAAGGTGTTAAAAAGCACCAGTCCCAATACTGAATCCTGAGGAACGCAAACCATGCCACTGGTCTTACTTGGACATAGAGCTGTTGACTGCAACTCTTTGAGTGTGACCACCCAGCCAAATCCTTATCTGCTAAGTAGTCCATCCATCAAATCCGTGTCTCTCCAATTTATAGCCAAGGTTGTCATGCAGGACAGTGTCAAACACACAAATCCAGGTAAATGATGTCAGTTGCTCTTCCCTTATTCACCGACACTGTAACCCTGTTGTAGAAGGCCACCAAATTAGTCAGGCATGATTTGCCTTTGGTGAAGCCATGTTGGCTGTTACAAATCACCTCCTTATTTTCTGTGTGCCTTAGCACAGTTTCCAGGATCTGCTCCATGAACTTGTCAGGCACAGAGATGAAACTGACTGACCTGTAGTTCCCCAGGTCTTCCTTCTTTTTCCTTTTCTAAATATGTGGGTTATGTTTCTGCTTTTCCAGTTGGTGGAAACTTCACCTAACTACCATGACTTCTCAAATATGGTGAATAGTGGCTTAATAAATTCATCTACCAGTTCTCTCAGGACCTGCAGCTGTATCTCATCAGTTTCCATGGACTTGTGCAACCTCAGGTTCCGTAGATGGTGCTGAACCTGATCTTCTCCTACAGTGGGCAGTTCTTCTTCTCCCAGTCCTTGCCTTTGCCTTCTGCAACTTGGGCAGTGTGGATAGAGCACTTGTCGGTAGAAGAATGAGGCAAAAAAGCGATTGAGTACCTCGGCCTTCTCCATATCCCAGGTAACCAGGTTTCCTGTTTCTTTCTGGAGAGGTCCACGTTTTCCCTAATCTTTCCTTTATCACTGACATTCCTGTGGGAGCTTGTTGCCCTTGACATCATTAACTTTGCCCACCCAATCCCTGGCTTCTTGAACAATTTCTTTATATTCCTCACAGGGTACCTGTCCTTATTTCCAACTTCTGTGGACTTCTTTTTCTGTTTGATTTTCTCCAGGAGCTCTTTGATCCATGCAGGCCTTCTGGCGTTTTTGCCTGACTTCCTCTTTGTTGGGATGCATTGCTCCTGAGCTTGGAGGAGGTGATCCTTGAATATTAACCAGCTTCCTTGGGCCCCTCTCCCCTCCAAGGCTTTATCCTACAGTACTTCTTCAAGGAGATCCCTGAAGAGGCCAAAGTCTGTTCTCCTGATGTCCAGGTTAGTGAGCTTGTTGTCCTCTCTCCTTGCTTCCCTAAGGATCTTGAACTGCACAATTTTATGGTCACTGCAGTCAAGGCTGCCCTTGAGCTTCACATTCCCCACCAACCCACTTACCTCCTTGTTGCTGAAAACAAGGTCCAGCATAGCACCTCTCCTCATTGGCTCCTCTATCACTTGGAGAAGGAGGTTATCATCAATGCATTCCAGGAATCTCCTGGATTGCTTATGCCCTGCTTTGTTGTCCCTCCAACAAATGTTGGGGTTGAAGTCCCCCATGAGGACCAGGGTTTATGAACACTCCTATCTGTCTATAAAGCACCTCATCTGCTCAGTCCTGGTCAGGTGGTCTGTAGCAGACCCCCATTTTAATGAGCCCCTGCCTTCCCTTTCTCAGGCAGCTCCTCATCCATCCTTAGGTGGAGCTCCATGCACTCCAGCTAGTCATTGACATAGAGGGTGATATGCCCATATTAACTCTTATCATCAGAGATGAAACAGAGCTTAGCTCTGAAGCAAAAGCTAATTGTCAGTGCCGTTTGTAATAGGTAGAAAATGGAACGGTAATATTGTTCACACTTCTTTAAGATAGCTTTCAGCTATCTCTGTTGGAACATGTCTATAAGGTTTCAGTTCTGCAAAGAAAGTGCTTATAGGCAGAACAGAAAGAAGTAGCCTTTTCAGTCCAGTGTAGGCTGGCAGAGTTTGAAAGGACTTTGGGCTCATTCTTTGAAGTTAGAAGAAACACCTGAATAGGCAGGTAACTAGCAAAATGATGATAAATCTCAGAGAAATTAGAATTGAGGAGCAGGGTTGCTAAATGCATGATATAGAATACATATTTGAAAATATAAAAACAATTGTTATCTAACCACAAGGTCATTTTATTAGTTTAACTTGTTCTGCCTTATTTTTTCCTAATAGCTGATTGAAATGTTCTTTCTGAGAAAGATTAATTTGTATTATTATATTTTGTATCTAGAATATATCTTACATATTTGTTATAGTGCAAAACGCTTCATAAATCTTATTGATCCAAACTTCTTATTTGTAAATATCGGTAAAAGTTCACAGTAAAACTGAAAATTGCATGCACAGAAGATGTAATGCATTTTGATTGTAAAAGGTCACTTAAGAAGCTAACATTGATTTCTTTTGGATCCATGGAACCTGAGCTGCAGTGAAATAGTGGCATTGAAGTTTTATCCAAGAGAAAGTTATTAAGTCTGTTCTGCCTTAGTGAGTTTTAATGTTTTTTCATGGTGAACTTTAATGGGATCTTTCAACTTAAATATCCTTTTGTTTTTGGTAGTTCTTAATTGTCCCAGTTTTAACAAACCGCTTATACATTGTAATATCTGACAGATGCTCAGAAGAGGCTGCTGTCCACTGGAATAGCAAGGAAAATCTGACTTCTTTTGTATAAACAATGAGAAAAGTTAGACACATGAATGTTTCAATGTCTGAATTTACTTCTCTTTCCCATAAAAGTTTTGGGGATTCCCATCCTTACACCCTAAAGCTGTCCTTGTCTTAATAAGTCAAAAGTGAGGTAGATATAAATTAAGTAACCATAAGAATTCTCTTTCTTATCAGAGAGAGCATGAGAGAGACCATGGAACAGATATTGAGTCTAATATTAACTTTATAAATGAGGAAGATGAGAAAGCCAGTGCAAATCTGATGGAAATGTATTTTGATATTTCGATGCTTGAGTAAGAAATACTGATAGGTTTGATCTGGTTCAAAATGACTAAGTCAAAAGATTTCTGGATGCATATGATTAACTGGTCTCATATTAACAATTTTGCATGACCATCTGGTAAATTCAACACCTATGTATGTGTCTTTTTAAAATAAAAAGCTAGTATTTCAAGTGGTCATACTTCAGCTAAGTAGCACTTTGCTTTTTCAGTCATAGATGATCAATGGGGGCCTATCACTGCCCCTCTGTAAGTTTGGCAACTGATCATTAAGTGATGACAGGGTGTTTGTTATAAGCAGTTCAGGCTGACCAAATACACTGGGGAGGTGAAAAAAAATAAGTGTTTTCTTTTTATTTATAATTTTAAAAATACATGTATCTATCACCCCTCTGCCAGCCTGATTTACCATATTTAAATTTTCTTTCAAAAAAGGAAGACTTCAGAAGTATTTCAAAGCCCTGAAGGCAAATATTCATGCTTATTCCTTCAGAATTTATCCTTTTTATTATTTCTTGTGCAGCAAAAAGTAAGCCAACAAGCAGTCATCCAAGTATAAGTTCTTTTCTACCTATTGTGAGCTCCTTTCCTGGGGTAATACTGACCTCTAAGCTCACCTATAAAAGGATTCTCTAAGTCTTATTCACAGGTGGCTGCTATTATAAGTTTAAAAACAAAATAGATGTCTAATATAAATTTTTATTTTCCTGACTTTCTGAGTTTCTTGACCAAAGGAGAGGTACTTAAAGTGCTAAGTGTGCTTTTGGTTTGTAGCCCAGCTTGAATACTGAAATTAGGTGAAAAGACCTCTTCAGCTTTGAATGCAACCTGGTACATATTGGTTTCCATGCTGTCAACTAATAAATTAAATACTCTTTCAGGGAGCAAAAGCAGACTTGTGAATTTCTTGCTTTACTGGAGTAATCCAACAGACTATTTGGTAGCTACTGAAGAATTATTTTAGAAAATGTTGATGAATGCAAATGAAAAAGAAGACATGACATATTTGTTTATAACAGAAATCTTGCTTATTTCTATACAAAATCCAAAAGAGCAAAACCAGCAGAAATTAGAAAAGGAGTTAAAACAACTCTGGAGAGATGATAAGTGCATAGTGAGTATTTCAAACCCAGCAGCAGGTGAATGAATAGGGAGCTGATTAATTTTGAAATGGGAAGCTCAGATGCCATGGCTCAGATTATGAGGTATATAAAATGGAGTGCAGCTTTAAGTGTGCTGTTAATAGCATAGGGAAAGGAATTTTGAAAGTAAATGGTAAGATTTAGCTTCCTTTGTTTTATTTTCTGATCTTTTGGATAAAACTTATAAAAATATGAGTTTGGAGTCCAGATCTGGAAATATCAATCTTTGTACACTGAAACAGGAACACCTGAAGTGTTAATGAAACCTTGCTTTCCAAGTAGCTATCAGACAGGTTCTCATAATGTAGAGAGAACTTTAAATAATACCTATACTTGGTGTATCTGTCAGTAGGATTAGGAAAAGAACTTATTTTTAAATAAAAAATAATTCTGTAATTAATAAAGATAATACAAAGCAAGAGTTACTGCAAAGACCTCTTTGCACATGAACCTTTGATATGGGGAAACAACATCCAGGTAGACATTGCAACATAGCAAATAGCATAGCAAGAATAGTATAGATAAGAGGCTCCTGAATGATGACACTAGGGCAGCTCTACCTTAGAAGTGGCAGCCAAGCAGAGCCATCTGGAGCCACAGAGACAACTGGAATGGCTATCCGAGGCCCTGTTGTCTGTGAGAAGTAACCATCTGATTAGAAGTGGTCTTGGACCTACAGCTATCTCCCAGTAAAGAGAACGGGACCACTGAGACATGACAAACCGGTTTTCAGCCAGACCAAGTTCGGTGGCTTTTGCCAACCAGATAAGGACAGGGGACCAAAACAAAGAGGAGTAAATGATTACCAGAGGATTATGAAGGACCACTGAGAGACTATAAAGCTCATATTGGAGTGAGTAGTAGCCTATGGTAATGAGTTCCTGGAAGAATATGAACATGTTAATCATTTCCCAAAAGCCTTGTGAATATGTATATATGGCATGTGTATAAGCTGTTTAACTAACCCTTTACGGTGTGCAAGCTTGAAGGAGCAATCCCCCTTGCACCCAGCGCTGCAATAAACATACCGGCTTTATAACTCTCCGTGAGTTGTGGAATTTGTTTCCGCATGTCACCTTCTTCTCATCTTGCTTTGGCTGTCTGACTTTTCCATGGATAGTATTTGTTCAATTTGTGAGGTCTTAGCTGTAATTTACAGTCCTTTTAGGAGAGTAATTGTAGTAGATGAAACTCTTTGGAAGGAGCTGGAGCTTTTTCTTTCCCTGGAGGCCAGCTGAGCACCCTAGAGCATTTCAGAGACTGCAAGATCTGAAATGCAAATCCGCCTTGCAAAGACTCCACGGAGGGTATTGCTTTATGCATACTTTATTATTTTGTTTTCTTTGGTCTAGCCACTTAAAGTTTTCTCTAGTTGGTAAGTTCAGTGTTAGTAAACCACTATTTTTCATTTGCTTTTTTTAATTTTTAGAAGATTGTCTTTTCACTGGAAGAAAAAGTTCTTCCACTTCAAAGATCTACCAAACTTAAGGTTTTTTTCAGAAGTTTGTAGCACATAAAAAAAGAAAAGATCTCATTTTAAAAAAGGTATCCTTCATACTGGTATGTCTACATATGAGTACAACTGCAAGATATGAGAGGCAATGCTAACACATGGCTTAGCACTGATATATTTGTTTCAGTTCAGTTCTGCATCCATTTTTTATCCCTGTGCATCAAGCAAGATCTGAATCACTGAATTGTTTAGGAAGAGAAACAACAGTGATTAAAAGCCTGGAAGTTTTTTAAACAAGTCTCTAGAAAAAATTTTGTCAAGAATGACACAGAGATAGCATAGATATTGGAGAAAAGGAAGGTACTAGGTGAAGTCTGTCATCATAAAATCATCATAATATAACTTGTACCATATCATGCTACAGACGATGTTTTAAAAAAATAGGAGTATGCATACCACATGAAAAGTTATCTTTAACTAGTCAAAAATATTCATCTCTTCTTGCTGCATAAAAAGTCTTTCTCCCCCTTCCTGTTTAGTGTAATGCCATTAACATAAATGAAGATGTTCCCAACTGAGAGGTTAATAAAGTCTTCACAACCTTGTCTGGACCTTCTAACATTGCAAAGATGTGGCTTAAGATGTTGATACATATAAATTAACTACTGAATTCTGATATATAATAATGGAAAATAATATTTTTTAAAATTATAAAATATTATGTCTATCCCCCTAAAATCATAAAGTTTCCAAATTGAGTTTGCATCCTGGCTGCTTAACTGGCAACAAATGATAATGAGTCTTACCTATTTGAATATAGCACTGAGATGAAAATAGTTATGATTTGATCTTCTTTATAGGCCAAAGACATTAATCAGTCTCTCAAACACACCTTTTAATGTCTACACATGTATCCTAAAGCTGACATCAGCAAAACTAGGTCTGCATTACCAACAGCATATTAGATATAGCTGTTGAGCATCTCAGTGTCTAAATATATACATACATACATATACAATAGCAGTAATATATGTTACAGTAGTAAATGTGTGTGTGTGTGTAAATAAATAGTTCTGTTTCCAAAAGGCTAGCATATGAAATAAGATTATATAGAACTGACGAGTTTAGAGTAAAAGAATACTTTCCAATACCTAAAGGGGGCCTACAGGAAGGATGGGGAGGGGCTATAAGGGAGTGTCATCATAGGACACGGGGCAATGGCCTCAAACTGAAAGAGGGTAGATTTAGATTGAGTATCAGGAAGAAATTCTTTACTGTGAGGGTGGTGAGGCACTGGAACAGGTTGCCCAGGGAAGCTGGAGAGGCTGCATCCCCAGAAGTGTTCAAGGCCAGGCTGGATGAGGCTTTGAGCAGCCTGGTCTAGTGGGAGGTGTCCCTGCCCATGGCAGGGGGGGTTGAAACTAGATGATCTTTAAGGTCCCTTCCAACCCAACCATTCTGTATTTCTGTGAAAATTAGGGAAAGAATAACTTATTGGGGAATGTGAAACAGGCAGCAGGTCAAATGAAGGTCACATGAAGGTGAAATCAGGACACAGAAAATTTGTTATCACAGAATGAAAAATACGTAGTGGAAACATCGTAACTGGTTTCAGTCCATGCCCAGTATCTACAAATGCAGAGTCCTACTGGTACAAATCAAGTGTGATATTCTTCAGTCTGATTTTGGTTAAAAAAAAAAAAAATAATAAATTTAAGAAAACCTGAATTTTTTAGTAAAAATGTTTTAGGTGAGGACAATATATTTTTGACGCTTTCACCAGTTTTTGCTTTGTTTTTTTTTAAATAGCCAATGAAACCAATCAGTGGTTAGCATTGCAGCTGCTTACAACTGGGAACGTGATTTGATCACAGACTCACCAACTTAGAGGACAATTAAACTGGTTTAGTGCCCTCACTTTTTGCCTTAGTATGTACTGGTTATGCTCACAAAACCACTCCAACTATTTGTACAGAAAAGCCTGACTCTCATTTTCCTAGGAGAAGTTTAAAGGTCAACCAAATTGTGAAATTGCTGCTATTGTGCTTTGCATAATATTTCCATGGTGTTTCTTTGGTTTTTATCTTACTCTGTCTAATTTAATGATTCAATGCAATCAATATATTATAGTAAGATTTTGTAGACCTACAAGTAAACAAATAAACTGTTTCTCTGCTAAGTCACCTAAATCCTAACATTGAATTGAATATTATTTTTTAGAAACACAGTAAAATTGCTGTTTCTCTATCTATTCTATAGCGTGAACTGCATCTTGAAAAATTACTTTAACTCCCAGTTGTAGACTTATTTTTGACAATGTATATATTGAATCACCAGGTTGATTTAAATAAAACAATAATTTGGAAAATTAGTGTGAAAATAATTTTATTAGTTACTTGTCGTGATTTCTTGATCTTGGGTGTGGAAAGGTTTAATTTTAGTTTTGCTTTCTTGAAAATTTGTTTCTGGTCCATGGTTAATAACAGAAAGTGCTATGCTGATATGAATGAGTGTTTCTTTTTTCTAAAAGAAGAGATTTTCTTTCTAAAAGAAAAAAAAAATGCTTTCAGCTTTCCATATTTCCAGCCCCAATCTCTTAGCAGTAGCCCTTTTTTTTTTTTGCTTCTTGATAGTTTTGCTCACCTGCTAGATTCCACCTGCTGTTTGGCTATTTCCACTATGTTCCTTTGCAATGCCCCAGTAGTCATCTTCTATTCATCCAGCAGCCATGCAAATTTTCTGATGGTGATTTTTGCAGACATCTGTGTGAAATTGGTGTGGAGCTTCTATGGGATCACGTTAACTTTTCTGTTTATAATTTCTGTAATCTTTATGTTCCCACAATTATTCAGAGACTTTTTTTTTCATACATATAACCTTGTTTGCATTTGTTTAACCCTATTATTTGTTTAACCTGCAGTACAACGAAAAGCAACATTTTAGCCTGAAAACCTTCCTTTGCAAAATTGAAGAGAGTTAAAATTAATGTGAGTCATATTCACAACAAATAAATAGAGAGGAACAAGTAAATTCGTATAATAGCTCAAAATTGAAGCTGAGGGAATGGTAAAGATGACCCAGTTGCTTACTATTTCTGAAATCTCAAAGAGTTCATACTTGTAATGGGAGACATTTTGAATGCTGACATGTGAATATTCATTTTAGAATTGCTTTGGCATCTGATGCATATGATATATATTTTAGAGCCCCGGAGTCCATCCCTCACAGTCACAAGAAAGCATGAAGTGACATCCTGGACACCTCTGTACACTGTACTATTTCATACCCTGCAAAAATACTGTATAAGTCCATGGTACTGATCAATTCCCAACCAGCTATATTAAAGTTACTACCAAACAGAAAAATACAATGTACCTCAGGACAATACTAAGAAAAGAACAATGATATCATGAAAGCCTTATATCCTTGTAATACTAGACTGGAGACAGGCACATAAGGTTGTTTTCTCTTTTTAAGGCAGGCTATTTCTCAGATCATTCCAAATGCTGTACAGTGCCTTATTCTAGAGGAGATCTCAGTAGTCTCTGGCAATTTGATCTAAGCAAAATTCTTTCCAAATTTCAAAATTTGTTGTTAGTTTGTACTCAGACATATGAGGAAAACATTAAAAATGTTTTAATTTCTGACTCCCGTGGCTCTGCCATTTTGTTGTCTAATCCTTTCTAAAGTTTATCAAATTCTATCAACAAATAATTTAGAACCGTTTAGTAATAATAAAAGGCAAACCAAAAAATTTGCTAGTCTTCAAGACAACATTATTCCATTCATCACTTGAGAACAGACCGTATGAAATTATTCAAATGGGATAAAATAATCCGAAGTAGCAACTTAGCCTGAAGTCTTACTCTTTCTCCTGTAGTTCTACTGAAAAGGACCTGGAGGTCTTGCTATCAAGCAGGCTGAACATGAGTTAGCAGTGCACCCTTGTAACAAAAATTGTTTAGCATGTGAATGACTCAGTATTGGAATAAGTTCCCCATAGAAGTGGTGAGATCTCCCTCACTGAAAATATTCAAGACTTGGCTTGACAGGGACCAGAAAACCTTGTCAGAGGCTCTGCTTTGAAAACCAGAGTGAACCAGATGGTCTTATGGAGGTCCCTTTCAGTCTGGATTTTTCAGTGACTCTCGTTTAAAAAATAGTAAGGGAACACAACTCTTCCTTCTGAAAATGTCAAAATAAGAAATCTAAAAGGGTAGACTCTTCCTGGTAAATATACTTTTTCCATTTGCATTTACTTCTGCAGTACTCAGTCATCCACTTAATGCTGTAAAGGATCAAGAATAACTTTTAAGATGTTTACCTGCCACCAAACACATCGCGTCCTGTACAGACAGGTTTATCGTTTTTAGGATTTTGCATCCTCTTATTAGTGAGAAGTTTTCAGTTAATTTGTCATCATCAATTTCACTGAAAGAAGAGAAAAGCTAGATGAGATATTAAGAAGGAAGTAGGTTTTTTTTACTACTGGTGTGTACATAAAGAGTGCAGGATTCCCTACTTTTATTTTTTTTTTGGAGGGAAAGAAGGGAGAAGGTATCTCCTTCCTACTTTTAGATCTATCTTGCAGGATATGTGTGTAGGATAAAAGGTAACAGAGAAGCATCCAGAGAGCTGCTCGTTACAGACTTGCTTAGGATGAGGACAAGGCTCAAGGTCAATCTGTGATTGTCAGGACTAAAAAAGTCAACTAATTTATTAGACAGAAGAACCTTATATCAAAGAGGAAGATCTTTAATAATGCTCTTTAGCAGCAAAAATTAAACATGCAAATACAGAAACAATCTCATATTATTTTACCTACTGTACATTTTGAATTTGTCTTCATGGATCACTAGGTTATTTAATGGCCTCTCACCCCTGAGGCCACACTTCAAATTAAAACTGTGTAAGCTTTGAGAAGTAACCAATATCAGACTTATGTTTTGAATTTGTATTAGAAATGTGTAACCTTGGAGGTCTCCCTCTATGAGATCAACAAGCTTGCAAAATGTTTCGACAAGACAACAAAGCTTTCATATGTGAGGCCTTTTCTCCTTATTATTTATAGGTTATTCCCTATAGCAAATAAAGGATTCTCCCAACAGAAATGTGAGAAATATCCCATACTATTATACTGCAAGGAATACTATGAAAGGGAGGTGGAGGGTGGGAACAGGAGTTCTGTTTTGTTACTTATTTGTTAGTGTTATTACTACCCCATTGGAAAGAGAGACGAAGTGAGTTTCTGCTGCCATTTAGGAGTATTCTTTCATGTGCACAAGAAGAGGTGGGAAGCAAAACTCTGTTCACAGTTTTCATCAAAATAGTTTTCAAATGCACAATACTTCTTTGAGATAGTTTGCTCATCTGTCAGAATGGTTCATTGCCCTCTAACAACACATTTTTCCTCGGCTGTGATCTTTCTGAAAATCATATTTCTTTATCTAAACTGTGAGCTTCAGAATAAAAAAAATAAACATGCAAACGAACATACACACCGCTCTCTATTCTGTTCCATTTTCTTGTTTAATTGTGATTGTTTGCTGTGTCCTGTGTTGCTGTCTGTCTTCTACAACCTTGCATGTGGGTGACTGAGAGCAGCCCTATGCTAGAATAGCTTTCACTTCTAGGAAGAAAGTGGCTAGGGCTCCCTCATGATGTTTTTATAACATGAGGATTTACCATGAGATGCAATGCATCATCTCTGTGTCACATCAGATGATGCAGAACAGAACTGCAGTGGAGCTCATAAATATGCTCTTTCAGATAAACATTGCTCTGGGCAGCAGTCCAACTCCTTATCGGAGTGTTTCACTAAACATAGGTCCTTCTTTTGGCTTTCCATACCATTTAGATATTGTTGTTTTAGGTTTTCTGTTCAAGGGCAGGATGCGATTGCAGCAGGCTGTGAGTGCTGCCTGAAGAGAACATCCAATGGTGCAAATAAGGCAGTAATCGCAGCTGGCCCCAGCACAAGGATTGCCCTATATTGGATCTGTGGGATGTCATGAACAGAACCTACTCCATTATTCTCACTATGGTCACTACAAATAAGACAAATCCTGCTAATAGTGGTCATTATTAATGCCTAGTGGTTGATATGTCCTAGATAGTTAAGTGATAGTCTTGTTGTTGTTGTTTTCTGATGTTTTTCCCTAGGTTACATAACTTCCTTATTAAAAAAATTAAATAAACTGAAAACAGAATAAAACTCACTCAGTGATGATTTTTTCCTATAGTCCACATTACATATCCGAAAGAGAACAGTAAAACATAGCAGATGATAGAAACATGCAGAAAACAAGAGGTGAGAAGGCTGGAGAAGAAAAAGTCACAGAAACAGGAAAAAACCATACAGGGCTAGAACATTAAAAGTTGGGGGGGGGTTGCATTAGAATAAGCATAGGCTTTCTTAATCATCTTTTAAAACTATTAACCATTCATTTTGAGAAGTCTTCTTTTCACTGGGTATCTCCATTATCTATTTTTGCACACTATGTCCACATGCTTTTCTGTTGTTTTATAGTTTTTGTTTATAGTACAGCCTTGTTACCCAGGCATTCTATGGTTGTGCAAAAAACACACAACCCAACGACGCCTATAGACAGTAAGTGTATCATTTTCAGTGCTTTCCAAATTAGAGATCAGTGCTTTTGCAAGTGCTTTCAAACCTAGATTTTCTCACAGATAACTTGGGTGTGCCTGGGTATTTTTCAAAGCCAAAATCTAACTCTGATTTAAAAGAAGTTAACCATTTGCATTTGTATTTCTCCCATAGCACAGACAAAAGAAAACACCAACAACGCACGATAATACAAGCATCACGAAGGCATCAGAACAGGTAAACAAATAAGGTAAAGGTATAGATGGTGTTATCTGAATCTAAGGATCTCTCCTACCTCTCTAAAAAGGGCAAAAATTGTGGGTGGACATCAGAGAGACTAAAGACAATAATATTTTTGCTGTAGGCTGTGGGTGGATCCGATCTCTTAATCCAGCTGCTGTTAACATGTGCATGTTTTGCTAATATCCTATGTACAGTTTTTCATGGTTATATTAACTTTGCAACTTCTTTTACTCTGAGCTTTGACTTTCAGTATGATAAGAAAATAACAAACTTAAAGGACATTTCTAATATAAAGGGCTTTGATCTCAAACAGAAATTTTCTGGTCAAATATGTGGAAGTTCTGTGACAACTTCAATCTCTTCTTTAGGTATAATGCAGACATGACATTCATCTTCTACACTTGTATTGCCTTTTACTGCAAAAGTGCAACGTAAATACTTTAAAATTTAGAAGCATAATTCAAGCAGTACTTTCAGCAAATGTGATTTTCATTGCCCCATTTTCTTTGGAGAAACTCAAGACTTGAATATTAACACCACCAAAGTAGTGGCAAGGATGGCTGTGATGGGAAATCTTACTAGTAAACAAGAGCTGCATCTGAAAAATATTGTCATTAAAAGCTATGCAGCAGTTAATTGAGTCTGATATGAAATTTAGTGCTGGAAAGTTAATGACTAATGCAGCTATTTCACAGAGCTTGGTTACTGCAGGCTCTGTAATGATCTCCTTTGCTTCATAGCAACAATGAAATTAACCTCTCTTTTGTCCTGCAGGTGTTGTGTTCTGATAATGCATATCCTTTACAAGTATGAGCAAATTATTTGCTTTGCATACAAATTGAGCATAAGCTGAATCCATATGGAAAAGAAAATGAACACTTCTTATATTTTTGAACTAAAGAATACAGGCTTAAATGTAAGTCAAAATTCAATAAGTTGTCATCTAAGTTGACTTAAAATAATACTAGTACAGGTAGGAATTTAAATGATCATTATTTTACTGGGTTTCTATCTCTATTATTCTATTGCCTTAAAACCTTAGTGGATATAAACCCACCAGTTAGCAAAACTCCTCCTTCACTTCAGCCTATGAATCAAACCCCAAAGGAAAAAAAATTAAATAGAGTGGTCTATAATGCAGGTTCGGGGGGAGCATAGGGAATAAAGGGAACATTATTAGCTTTTGATGATCAGGGTGTCTACTGAGTTAAAGGAGGCACAGTGCATTTATAATTTTGAATGGAGGACATAAAAAGGAGCATCAGAGGCTCCTGGCCTGGTGTCAGATTTTAAAATTCTCACCATCCTTCAGGTAATTAAAATGCAAGTTAATAATCAAAAGAAAAACAAAGAAAACACCATAAGAGTATTAGGAATGAAACAATAGGAAATAAAACAAGTATGGGTGGAATAAGTAAGGTAAGCATCCACTGTACTTAAATAAAAGATATTTTTGCTTTTTCTTCATTCCAGTGACCAAATTGCTCATGCATGTCTTATTGGCTGCATTAACAAGAGACATATTTGCAATAGAAATAATGAGATTTGATTATGGCTTCACTGTGAGTGTGAAAGGCCAAGAAAGGTTTGAGGATACTCCCTCTCTTCTCTTTTCCAAGTTTCTAAAAGAATGTGACAGGGGAGACGAAGATTAATTCAGAGATTTTAATAGATTGTTGTAGTACTGTTCTTAATGTAGAGTATTTTAACTGGCTTCTTCCTCCTAGTATGAAGAGCAGGCATGAGGACAAAGTGTGAAGTGCTTACTACCATCTCCAGAACAATGATGACTCTGCAGATGACTTAACTGCAACCACTGCTATCAGACTGTGTAGACTGGTTCAGTTTGCACATTTAGAAACTACATCAGCAAGTCAAAAACAGCCCAGTAACAATAATTTTCAGAAAGCGACATGCTTGACTTAGTATCGCAAGCTCAGTCTAAGCACCCAGTTTCTGCACATATCATAAAAGTGATGCATAAACTTGGGCATAAACAATTATTGATTTTTTTTTTGATGGGAGGTAATTATCCAGGAATGACATTTTCACAGACCAGCTTAGAGTCAGAAAAATGAGAGAAACCTTTCCTTTTTATAAGCCACCAGTTTAATAGGACAGTATTGTATATTTCTGCACGTCAGAGTCAGTGATATATGACTGAGAGGAAATTAGGTGCTAGGTTAAGAAGCATGCAATATTGTGACTTTTAGTCAACGTTTCTTTATTCTGAACACTGCTTTTCTGATTTTATTCCAGACATTTAGGAGGAAAAACTCTTACAGGAAACAATTGAACAGTTATGGTAAAAGCATTTGATTTTGGTTTAATTTCTCAATATAAAAATGTTATGAAAGAAGTATTTGACAATAGACCTGGTAAGAATTGTATGTTTCTTAGAAAAGTGTGAAAACTGGTGGTGGAAGGAACAGAATATAGGTAGAAAGAAAATTCCTCAGAAGGAGAATACTGAAAAGCATTCATTTTACAATACTAGATTTTTTTTTTGTTGTTGGAAAACTTCAGATATTTATTTGGAGGAATGTCTCCCAGCTTTCATATCTGGGTATGCATGTAGAGAACTGAAATCTTGGGGCCTATGGTTTAATGTATACTGTTGGGGCCTCTCACAGTTGTGCCTATTTGTCAAAAACAAGGGTTCATGAGAAGGAGAAATTGAAATTTGGATTGAATTCATAGGTTAGAATTAAGGAGGCTCTGGTATACTAAGCATGTCTCTGTGCTTCAGGTGGTATTTTGTGCAATGTTCCCTGTGGATCATGTACTAGTTCTATGAAGAGCAATGTAAGTTGCCTTGCTGACCTTTTCCTGACTGCAAGGTGATGCAGTCATAAATATATGGATGTTCAACTGGATGTCTTATTTAGAATGTGCAATTGTGTGAGCTGAAGTTGTCTCCAACAAGCTGCACTTGTTACTTTTCCTGGTGACACAGTTTAGGGACGTTTTACAAAGGTGTCAAAGGGACAATCATAGGCATACTCTTTAATGGAAAACTGTACAACTTAAGCTAAAAGTAAGGTGGTTTTTTTCAGATTCACAATGAATGATGAAATTAGAAAAAAGGATTTACTGAGTAGCAAGTTATATAGCTGGAGCCCTGCAATGTCACACAATTCATTAATACAGCTTGGGTATGAAACAATGGGTAGATAAAAATGCGCTAAATTAACAAGAGGCAGTTAAATCTATTTTATTTACTCAAATTCAGGATTCTCCACCTAGTTAAAGGAATTTGAAATCCTGGTATATGAATTTGAATTCTTGGTATGTGAACAGATAATCCTGGGACAAGAGAATTTGTGAGGCAGTGTAATAGTATGCTTTTTTTTTTTACTATAAAACCATCAGCTGCTCTATAATAACTGAATAATGTATTTTTTAAAAGTCCAGAAACTCTGAAAGTTTGTTTTTGTTTTCAAATTCTCTGCAAATTAGATAAATATGGCAAACTTGTGTCTTTCATTCACTTATATTCTGTAAAATCTATGAATTGGTACATAAACAAAGTCACCATTAGGAGGCCTCCTAAATTTAAAAACTATAATCTATGGCAATATAGAATTACTGAATTCATGTGAAGTTATCTGGGAGACACTTCTCCATGGAAGCAATTTAACTGAATTTTCTCAATAAAAATGCTGAGACTTTGTTTCAAGGAATGGTTTCCTAGTGCTTTAAATGCAAAGACTGCAGTAGAATGTAATTCTAGACCAAGTTTATTTTTTTAGCTTGGCAGCTGAAAGGTAAAGGTTGAAAATGTCTCATTTGAAGTCTGATAGGAGGACAATAGATTAAAGAGAGCCTCTATTTATCCCAACAAGATGGCCTTAGCTTTTATATTCAAGACATTAACACTGGCAGAAAATGAAATTATAAAGCATCGACTACAAAGGAAAAAAATAAATAAAAAGAACACCTACACTGGAGAATACTGTGAAAAGCTGATAATGTGTCGTTGAATTCTTCTCTGAGGTAAAAAAAAAAAAAAGAATGTTTGTTTTCACTAGAGTTTACTTGGGATCAAAATGCAATAGTTTTAGCAATTAGGGATCTCAGGAAAGGATAATATTCTGTCCAGTTGTCCTCTTTTTTTCTTTTTCCCCCTCCCTTTTAATAGCTGTACCTATTAACTAGAGATCCCTGAAGGCAATTAAACACTTGGAAACGTGCTCGAGCTATGTAAATAGGAAATTACTCCAGCACTTGCAATAATTACATTTAAAATATAACCGCAGTATATTAACTTGCTGTGAATAACTAATCTCCCCAACTACTGAATTCATCACAGGATCATTTGATGACTGATCATCAGAATCAATACCATTTTACTGATAAGAATCCATACATCATAATACTGAAGAAAGATATTTGTTATTTTCAGCAAGATGATGTTGTGCAGATTTTTCTTTCATCCTTCCTCCTGCAACATTTATATCTGACTGTTTCCAAGACCAGTGTCCTGCAGCAAATGTTGCCAGCAATACGGAATACTTTCAATTAGTAGTTCTCTACTTCTCTGGTAGCTAAGCAACTGACCTGTGGTGAAGAATACATAATGATCTTCTGCATATCCACCTTAGAGTATCAGGCAGAGCATAGGCTTCAAAACATGGATTTGTTCACCCATATTCATGACTTTGGCTTAGCCTTCTCTGAATTATGAAGAAGTGTGTTTACTGTGTGTTTGATGTAAATAAGTCAAGCACAGAAATAAGAGGCTGTATATGTATGCTGCTTTATCGTTCCCCATTCATTGATAATTATCATGCTGTTAGCAAGCAAACATTCAGAATTCTGTAAAATCAGGGTAAATACAGATTTGCTGTCATCAATACACAAACAATCATGATTAACTACACAACAGAATATTTTTTGGCTTTTTTTTTTAAACTATTGTGAGTAATATGGTCTTGTTAATAAAGCAGAGTTTATGTAACAGGGATCTGAGAAAAAACAGCAGCTGGCACACACTTAATCCACATGAAATAGAGGCTGCTAGTTGTCAGGGGGATGGTAGCATGAAAAAATAGCTGAAAGAACAACCTTATCCATTATGATACCTTCCAACACATTGAGTCTGTACCTCAGAGTTGGTCTGGGTTTACAGTCGTTATAAGAATCCCAGACTCTAGCAAATGCTTGAGAACTTATGTCCCTTCAGCTTTGTTTGGTCAGAGAACTATGCTTATTCCAGTCCAGTGAAGCTTTCACAGCTGTAATCCCTTTATGTATCACCTGTGGGAGACTGCACAATGCGAGGAGGATTGGGAGGGTCTCACAGATAAAGCAAACTAACAGAAAATCCTTAAACACACTGGCCAAAAAACTCACAAAGAGTCCACAAGGAGCAGCATAAAAAAAAACATTTTAGATTATTTGGATTACATTACAATTACCTAAATAGTTCAGATAGGAAACATAAGGACACTGGCCAACAGGGATAATCTATTTGCAAACACACAGAAGTTAAAGGTGAAGCTAATCATCAAAATCAGATTTTGGTTTAGCAGTAGATTTGCACAGAGCCAGTTTAAAGAGTGTTTGGGCTAAAGTGTAGCTCAGACCATTTTACAAGATAAAGAACACATGGCAATAAATGAAATGATTGGGAAATGTCTCTGAGATGCTTGTATCAGAGTAGTCAAAAGTATTGGTCTTGTGTGTAGTGCTTCACCAGCTCTCCTTTTTCAGTTAGCTCAAGTCCTCAGGGAGCTTTTAGGCATTGTAGTCTGCTGTAAAATTAATTTGAAGGGAAGAGAAAATGTGTGCAGTGAGAAAGACTGGGGAATCTAACATTTACCTACCAGAAGTCTGTGGCTATCTGTGTAATAGTTCCTGTTTAAAAAATAGTATTTCTATTTCTCTAGCAATCAATTTTGTTTTAATTTGCAATTATTCTCCCAGTTTATAAAATGTCCTACCAACGATAGTTATAACATAAACATTTAATTTCCTTTAGTGAAACAAACACTGTTATCTACAAAATCTTTTTACTATATATACCATAATTATGATTTCCTACTGACAGTGTGACATGGGAGTTTTTTGACTCTTCAAAGTGGATTTGTGCAGAGCTATCTATTATGTAATTTACTAGCTTTATCTAAGTTTATCTAAGTTTTGCTTGTACTGAAATTAAAAAAAAACCCCAAAACCCACAAAACCCGATTACTAATGACATTGTCTTTTTACAAATAAAAGATATGCAGCCCTGTAGGTGGTCCAGATTTTCTCATTATCTATATGTTAATAGCTCGGTAAGTTTGTCAGTGGTTTCCATGGCTTGGCTCTGAGGCAGTCTTCATAATAATTTTTGTGTCACGACATCCTCACAGACAGTTAAGCAGTGTACAGCTGAAATGAAATATCAGGTATCATGTCCTGTCTCTTACTAATTGTCCTAGATCTCAGTACGTACATACATGAAAAAAACCCTCAAAGAACATCAATGTAACTAAGTACTCAAATTAAATTGTTTAAAAAAATAATATAAATTCAGAATTGAGGACTCTAAGACATCTTTCTCTGCACAGTTAAAGAAAAATACCTCAAGTCTCTCCCCCCAAAACCAGTCTGGAGTTTTACAGAGTTTTAAAAATAATGAATTATTAAAATACATCATCTGAAAAATTACTTTGTCAAGCAAGGGATTTTCTTTACATTAAAGCAGAGGATTTTACTTAGGAACATTGATATAAAAACCTGTAATAGATAAATAGATCTGGATTCTATTGCATTGTGGGACTGAATGTCCCTCTGTGACTTTAATAATAAATCATGTGGTCTCCCTTAACAACTGTAGTTCACTACATTTGTCTCAGACTTTTCCAGCAGTAATGGGTATAGGACATATTAAAGAAAAAAAAAAAAACGGTTTGTAAGGATACCTAGACTGCTCCTGCCTCATAAAGAGAAGAATTTTGCCCTTCTGTGAAGGAAGTGCTGCCTTGTTGAAAGAACTTTGTCTGACTCCTCGAAGTCTTTGAAGTGTGATGGTGAAAGAGGAACAAAGTGGAACAAGTGCAGTGAGAGAGTGAAGGACTTGAAAAAAAAAAAGAGAGAGGGAGAAAGTCAGCAGCCTGGTAGGGAGTGAAGAGGAGAGAAGAAAAGCTGCTAAAAAGAAGACTCCATATATAATTGCAAGTAGAATGCAGTTATTTTCAAAGGAAACCACTCGGCATATAAAAATCTAATTTAAAATTATATCTCAGTTTTACAAAATTTGGCCTCATTTTTTGCTTTGAGTACTGCTAGTTTTCAGGCTCATTCTTCGTGAATTTATTTAGTGTGAAGAAAATTTCATTGGTGCTGTTCTGTCAGCTGCCTCAGCCACTCTGAACGTTATCAGCCTGTTGCCACCAGCGTGGCTGTTCAGCCGTAAGTATGTGGCTGTCTGCCTTACAGTGTGCGGATCACTTTGTTTCTCCAGCTGCTCTGTCCGTGACAGGCTGATATCCCTCAGGGAAACTGCAGTTGCTGCCAGATAGTAAGCAGTGGTAGTCTATGCTTCATCAAATTATAGGGCCCTAAAACAATGTGCTATTCAATAAAATCATTCAGGGCATGGAAATAAAGAATCACAGGATCACGCAGAATCACATAATGGTTCGGGTTGGAAGGGACATTAAAGATCATCTAGTTCCAACCCCTCTGCTATGGGCAGAGACACCTCCCACTAGACCAGGCTGCTCAAAGCCCCATCCAGCCTGGCCTTGAACACTTCCAGGGATGGGGCATCCACAACTTCCCTGGGCAACCTGCGCCAGTGCCTCGCCACCCTTACTGTAAAGAATTTCTTCCTGATATCCAATCTAAACCTATCCTCTTTCAGTTTGAGTTCATTGCCCTGTGTCCTATCACGACACTCCCTTATAAAGAGTCCCTCCCCATCCATCCAGTAGGCCCTGTTTAGGTACTGGAAGGCTGCTCTAAGGTCTCCTTGGAGCCTTCTCTTCTCCAGGCTGAACAACCCCAACTCTTTCAGCCTGTCTTTATAGTGTAGGTGCTCCAGCCCTTTGATCACCTTCATGGCCCTCTGCTGGACCCAATCCAACAGGTCCATGTCCCTCTTGTGTTGAAGACTCCAGAGCTGGATGCAGTACTCCAGGTGGGCTCTTACAAGAGCAGAGTAGAGGGGCAGAATCTAAATTTCTACCCAAACTGATTTGCATTTTCCTAAATTTAAACCAAATCAAGGTAAAAGTTGTGCCTGTTAGACAGTACTCCGTCGTGAGGACACTGCAGTTGGACTTTTCTATTGTAAGCTGAGGATGGCAATACTTTCCAATAGAACCCATATGCCAGGAGGAATCACAGAATAGTAGTGCTAGATGGGCAGCAGCAGGGAGAGGCTGCTTTACAGTCTACTTTACAGTCAGACGTTCTTGTTACTTGGGTTTAGATTATCATTAGCTAATGCATAAGCATAAGTTAAAACAACATGCTTATACATATACATAGCTTGAAATACAGGAATAGGTTATTATGGACCATCTCCATACATCCACCTCCACACATACGCACAGCTGGAGGTGATGCCAGCTCCCACAGAACAAGAAAATACTTGCTGTAGAAGTCAATATTGTGAGTTTTAAAGTATTTTCTTTAAAAGTTATGATATTTGACAATTTATGCAGAATTTTAGAATCTTCTACTTGGTTACTGCAACAGTCTCCTTCAAAGCTGTCAACTGCACCTCTCAGTCATTACCACCTCAAAACTGTTTTGTTCTTGTGATGTCTCATGTTGACTGAGAGCTAGGCATGAACAAGGTTCATTATTTTCAATTGCTTCTGTAAGATAATGCTATTGTTGCATATGTTTATAAACAATGTTGATTTCAGGGTATGGAGAAATCAAGCAGGGAAGAATGAATTATGTGTTCACAAGTAACCACTGTAGCTATGGTTTGCATATTCTGTATACAGACCAGGCTCAACATAGCTCTGTAATATGCAAATTACAGTAGTACTTTATAAGTCATTTCTGTAGAAGGAAGATTAAAAGCTGCTTCCAGAAGAAGGATAGAGTGAAGTCTTAATATGGTCTCAGGAATGTTCTTGTTTCAGAAAGCTGCATGTATCCCCAGAAAGGGGATACTGTTCAGAGACCGATTCTCTGAATGAGGGCTTTGATTTCATGCGCTTCTGCAGTATCCCAAATACTTTGAATTAGAAGGCAAAATCTGTTGGAGTTCTAAAGCACAGGCAGAAAGATGGTATCTTTAAATTGAATGTATTGCTACATATTGTTTATTTTCTTGTACTAAACGTTTGTCTGTGTTAATTTCCCAAGTCACAGTACTAGCAGTGCAGTCTCCAGCACTCCAGTACAATATCGGGCAGCTGCAGGAATTTGCTGTGTTGTTTGTCCATAGAGATGATATGGATAGGTTTTGGTAACACAAAACTGTACTATTGGGGTGGCATCTGCTGTTGAGGGCTTCTAGCCAGAAGCCTTTAGGAAAGCATCAGGGTATCATAAGACATTGATTGAACTATGAGGATTCACAAAAGTTTGTAACATCCTCAATCTGCTTGCTAACGGTTTAGATTACATTATACTCTTCAGGATCTTTCTGGAAAGCTGCATTACTTGAGATATTCTCTCGTAACTGAGTTTGAAGTGGTGATAGGATAAACATTTTCAAAATATAGTCTGCTTTCTATGCAGAAGGCTGATGGAGACTTTTCATTTAATATATCACCTAAACTTGCTGCTGCAATGTCAAGGAAAAAGCAGCATAAGTATATTCTCTCATTCTGATGCAGTGTGCATTTCATGGAAATATGTATGCCATGAGCACTGATGTCAGTCATTAGACCATGCCCTATGTCCATAAAGCTTTTTCCCTTCTTTTGCCTCAGCACTGAATACTTCAGCAGCTTGAACAAGGAAACATGCAAGTTGAAAAGCAGCAGAGGTGATTTATGCTATTGTTGTTGCTACAGAGAGCTGAAGACGTCAAGGAGTGGTAGTTTGATGATGCTATGATAATTAGAAAAACAAAAAAAATCTGTTTTCTTGTTAGAATATTGTCCTATAAAAGTTAACGGGTTTAAGTGAATAGGATTTTCTATGGTTTTTTTTCCCTTTTCTTGTTTCTGCACACATTATGGGCAAAATACGAACCATTAACTCCTGCCTAACTGTAACAGGAGAAAGTGTTTCTTTTAATGTGCCTTTACACTTTTTCTTGACAGAAGGGAATATTTAGTGAACCCATGAAAGAAAGAAAAGATGAGAATTTAGGGATGAATTCAAATTCATCAGCACCATTCATTTTCATGAGAGAGAAATTATAAATAAAGGGCTGGAAACCTGAATAGAAAAGTTGATACTAGTTGTGAAGTAGCATTGCCGAGTGACATAAGTGGATATTTAGCTGTGGATTTGTTTCTTGTTTGGCACAAAATTCAGTGTGGATTTTTGTTTTTGTTTTGTTTTGTTTCCTGACAAAGAATCAAAAGAACATGCTTTGTGACACCAAGAAAGCTTTGAATACCATACCAATGAAGCCATAAATCACACGTCTGGATTTTTCTTTTTGTTTTTGGATTTTGGGGGTTGGTTCCACCCCCCATTTTGTGTTAGAAAAAAATACAACTATAAGCAAGAACAAGGCTAGGTTTTTAGTCACTCTTTTGAAATCAATCTTGCTGTAATCTTTGCAGAATCTATTTTCCTGGTTTTATTAATTCTGAGTTTGGCTTGTGACAACTTACACGATGTAGTAATATTCTGAAAGAGTTACAATGAGATGTTGTCATTATCGCTAATGAGAAAATTGCTAGAGTAGCAAGCCATCTCTTACTCAGAAAATAAATGGCTGTGAATGGGAAGACTAGGTTGGGGTCAGAGCAGAATGCCATTAGTTTGCAGTTAATATACCTCCAATAAATGCACTTTTCCAAAGGACATTGCAGACTTCATAAGGACAATTTGCCTATTGTAAAGGCAAAGTCTCTTTCTAAACCCCCGAGTACATTGAGATTCTGCATATCACGCTACTCAGAGCTATGGCTAAATATGACAGTTTGACTCTTGCATTATGTCCTTCTTATCTGCAGATTGGGACTGTGACCCCTCAAAAAAGAGTAGAGATGATGCATTTAAAAGGCAAACGAGAGTTCCTACGGTCCTACGGTCCCACATGGGACACAATAGAGTTTGTGGAAAAACTTTGTCATTGCTGGTCATCTTTTTGACATTTATTTAGGGGTTTTATGGTAAATATCAGGAACTTGGAGTTCTTTGATATATCCCAAGGTGAGCTATGTTTGAAAACAAGCATTTGTGAACATTTTTAAGAGATTCTTGTACCTGACCTAATTATTCCTTGAATTTATAGAAGTTATTCCCACAAACACATTTCCAGTCAAGATTGTTCCTGTCTGCAGAATGTTTTGAGATCTTCAAATAAAGGCTAACATAGACTACAACTTTTCTGTGGGGCAGTTTTGGCATATTTCACAGTTTTGGTGCCACGATATTCAAACTGAAAACTTACTGCAGAACACTTTGCATCCCTTCTAGCCAACACACCTTCTTTTTCTTTCGATAGAAACCAAAATCTCTCCAGAAATTCAGGGTATACACACGTGTCTCATGCCATTGTGAAATTATGTCATGGCTGTAGAAAATACTCTAGTTGAGAAGTGTTCCCCCTGACTTTCAGGCAAAAAACAGTCATAGACTACCACGTGTAAAAGGAAGAAAGGAAGAAAAAAGAGAAGGGAAGAAGGAAAAAAACCTGAATAATACAAAATCCCTCTATGTAGATTTGGGTTTTTAAATAAGGAATGATTTCTATAGTCTTCCAGAACCTGTCACTATCAATTTAATCTAGAACTTGCATTCTAGAACTTACTGACATTGTCTTTTTACCTGAATCAGAGAGCTATTTTACGTTAAGATCTGTTTCCAATGTTAAAAAGCCTCCTGAGAACCTTTTTCTTCACATTGTCAGCATGAAAGACAAAGTCTTCTGAAAACTGGGTCAGGAAATGACATCTCCAATGATATCCATCTATTTTGGCTCTGATAAGCCCTTTGAGAGGACTCGACTCAGAAGATCAATACAATGACAAACCACTAAAATATACAAATCTTGCTTGCTGTTACTCATAGAAGAGTTATGTACTGAGCAGTCATAGTACCCTGCTCCTTCATAATAAACATTCCACATCTGATCAGGAAAGAGTATCTCATTACCAATGCCCACCTGAGCAATCATCTCAGCTAAAAATGTCTCCAGGAGGGAGTAAGTGGCAGTGACATATTATATTTACATTTACACAATTATGAACTGATATTATAGGTAAAAAAAATGTGGGTTTTTTTTCTCTTCAGTGGATTTGGAAAATTCCTAGTAAGATAATATCACCTGATTTTCAAGTTTAATAGAAGAGACCACACAGATATCTCTCTTTAACTAGAACAGTCAGGTATTTCATTACCATTGTGTGTTTAGATTTTAGCTATTATTAATTTCTAATGTTAGAAGACATAAATATCTCTGCAGAGGTGAAAACACACTGGACTTCTTCTTATTATTTTTATTTGCTACATTTTCATGTGTATCATGATATATTCAGTTATGTATTACCTAGTCTGAAAGCAAACCATTTTATATACAGACTTAAGGTAATGAGCATTCAACTTTAAAAAATGGTTCTGGTATCCTGTAGCTTCTCAATAATAATATGCTCTTACATTCCAACAGAGAAGGATGGATTATGGGGTTTTCAATTTGCATCAGGCATATTAATTGCAGAGCAGGATTTCCACATAAAATATCAATGTACTGGAACAAACTGTTAATGTACCAGAATATGAACACTTACATTCATTTCTTGAGATTTAAAAGCAATCTTCTTTTTCATACATCTGAATAGCATTTTTTTTAAACTCTGTTAATGAGAACAACGTAACCAATGTTTTCTGAAAACCTTAATTAGCTTAAGTGTTAATAGTGCTTTCCTAGTCATTGTACTGGCAAACAATACAACAAGCCATTAGGGAAAGAAAATAATTTACAGGGTATGGAAAAACTTTAGAACAGCTTTTAAGAAACATGCCATGGAAGA
>VXBO01013792.1:38992-77056 GCA_013400135.1 Rhinoptilus africanus
CCCCCCCCCCCCCTCCCCTGCCCCAGGAGAAGAGATTCCCAGACTAATAAAAGTGCACTTGGAAGTGAAGTTCAGCTTGGGATTTGCAAAGTGATTTTAATTGGCATAGACTAGGAAGTTTATGGGTTATGTTTTATCTGATTCTTTCAAATTATACACAGAATCCAAGAAATATGTTTTAATAGGTATTAATAACAGCAAACAATTTTGCTGTATAAAGAAAAAATTAATTTTTTAAGAGCGGGTAAGTAAATACTAAATAAAAAGTTTTTTTATCACTCTTAACAGTGCAAAAGTGGTTGTTTACAAGAATTATCTTATTATTTATCTTATTATCTATACACCTGAGCAAATACCTGTCTGATTGTTCATTTTCCAGTACTAGACTATAAATGCACTAAATATATGCTGTTGTCAAGACAAATTAATTTACTGCTTGTTTATACTGTTCTGGTTTATGACTGCTAATGGTCCTTCCACATTATTTTTTTTTTTACTTTTTTTTCTTTTTTTTTTCCTTAAAACCAGCAGATGAGTACAGGTCCTTCTTTTTAAAGACAAACAGAAAGAGAAAAATATTTGAGTTTGCATGCCACAGCTGCAGGCGGTGAATTATCACACTAGGGAAGAGTGGAAATACCACCCACATAATCCAACAAGAGGCCTGATTCATTTTGTGTCTGAAGCAATCATTGTGGTCTTACAAAGCTGAAATGAGTTTCCTTTGCAGTCTTCACAGGAGAAAAAAAATGAGAATATCTTACCTTACTAGTTCAAAGCAAGATTCCACTTTTTAATTTATTTTTACTCCTATTTTTCATTTTTATTTTTCTTCCTTAGTTTCTTACTATTTTGTAAGTAGCTTGACTTTACATATAACAGTGGAATTGAATTTGAGATAGGATATAAAGGAGAGCCAGGCAATATCTTTCCAGCCCTATCAATCCCAGCTGAACCTGTGACAAGTGATTTAGTTAGTGTATGAGAACCAGATCCAAGGAACTTTGCAGAGACTATTTTTTAGGCTTCTAATCATTCCAGGGCAATCAGAAAACCTCGCTTCCTATCTCACACACAGGGGGAGTTAGTATACCATCTGCTTAAGATCCCAGGGGAAGCACCTGCCTAGGGTCCTTTCTAAATATGCAGGACTCTATTCAGTATGCATAGACACTCTTTATGTAGCTTCCTACAGATCATCAACAGTGAATAATGAAGAGAGAGATATTAAATTCTGCCTTTTAGATTCTTTACTCAAGGCTGTAGGGAGGTTTTGTCCTCTTGGGATCCTCAAGCTTGAATTTTCACTTGAAGAGCTTTAAAGTGCTCAGGATCTTTCTTTCAAAAAATGAGCTGGATTAATGATTTAAAAGTTCAGCTACTGACAGATGAAATGATGACTGTGGTAAAAGTCTACTTGGTGTAGTACTTGTCCAGAAGCAATCTTTGTTATTGCCCCAAAATATTCATACACTTGCTGCCCATCCCTTCATACAAAGCTGTAGTCACAGGGTTGTGGTTATTAGGGCAGGAGGACAGAAGGGAGGAAAGAGGAAGGGAGGGAAGAGGGAGGAAAGGAGGAATAAAAGTAGTTGGTTTAAATTCTCTTGAAGAAGAAGGTAGAATTAAATATATAGGGTTTTTTCAGTTGGACTAGGTGATCTTTGTAGGTCCTTTCCAACTGTAATTATTCTATTCTACATCCCCACTGTATATCTTAGACATGAGAGTAATGTTTCTGTTCTACAGAAGTGGAAACTGCAACTGTATGTTTAACGTGTGTGAGCAGGTGCATTTTGAGAACATTTTCCAGATCAAATCTCTCAGCTGAGTTGGATAGTGGCATGAAAAACTTCAGGATCAAGGTTAGGGCTGGGTGATGTATTAACCTGCTCAGTTCTCTCAATAAATTGTAAGGATGTGGAAGATCTCATCTCTTAATCTGACTTTACAAGTCTTTATCATAGAAAGTTAATAGATTTCAGATTGTTCCTAGCAAGAAAAGATTTAAATTAATTAAAGCACTTAATGTTATTGTAATTACTTTTTACTTTCAAATAGTAAAAACTGTCTAATATTTCAATACTTTATTACCATAGTCTCTCCACATTTAAACTGAGATTTAAACTCGTTATATTGTGCATGGTTCTAAATCTTTAGTCACATCTACATGTGCTGAAATTCATGTTTATTTCAAAACTAAACCCTAGTTTAGTACTTATTATAGTGACAGCAGAAATACAGCAAAGAATTCCCACAAATTTTGCTGAGACCAGCTAGGTAGTATATTTAATAGCCTTAGATATATGTAATGATCTTGTACTAACCATTGTTTTAAGCTTCCATAAAAAAAAATAAAATCGAAAAAATATGTGGCAGCTCACCACTTTTCAATTTACTCATAAAACATACCCTTAGCTGTATTTATGTATATTAAGGAGCTGTAATCTCTGGAAAGCTTGCCAGGCATTGCCTGTGAACTCACACTAACAGGCATCCTAAACAGAAAAGGAACCTGAATACAGGAGAAATAACTGTTCTGAGAGCTTTGGCATGGTCCACGTTGCCAGGGAAACCTCTTCTTTGTCTCTACGTGTTCAGAATGGCTGCCTCATTAGACACTGAACCTGATCATCACTTTACACTACGGGCGGGGGGAGGAGAGTGGGGAGGGAAGGGGAAAAGCCAACAGGTCTACAAATCTTTAAGAAAATGCCAAGAATTAATAGGTGTAATCTTAAATAAATCTATGTATAATTATAATCATAATTACGTTCTGTTGAGAGTAAATTTGCCCAGGCTGCTTTATTCCACATTTATCTGCAGGTGGAGGAATGAGCAATTCTTGATTGTCTTTTACTGCATTAAAAAAAAAAAAAAGAAAAACAGAGTGCAAACCACAAAACTGGTCAATTGCCTGTTTTGTCTAAAATATTCCTCTTAACTTTAAATATTGCAAAACATCTATTTAATAGGGTCATTCAGCTTATTTTACTGTCTAAGACATTGCTTTAGCATTGCCGCAGCAGATTTTATTGATGGAGTTAGAAGCATAAAATGGCAGGGAAAAGCCTATAGAGGTTCATTTATTACTCTGATCATAAAGAGGAGTGGTGAAAAAATAGAAAAAAAGTGAAAATATACAGTGACAAGAGAGTTACTTTACGTTAACTACTAAGTTTTAATCAAGATACTAAAACCAGCACCACATAAACATCTGAAGTGCAGTAGAACTAGATGCAGTTTCAGGGTATTACTCATTGGTAATACAACTATGAACCCAAGGTCCCCCAGGAGCTCAGCTCCTGCCCTTGGCTGATGAGAAAAGCCTTTGAAAACAGGGTCAGAGCTTAACCTCCACCCTCTGTGGCTTATAAATATCAACAAAGGGAAGGGATTTTAAAATCATTGTCTGCAACACTCTGTTCTCTGAGATGAAAAAACGAAATCCAAATCACAGGTGAAACAGTTAACAAATGCCTAACTTCTCTACTCATATTTATGAAGAGGGAAAGCAACCCAGCCGGATTTTTTTTTTTCTTTTTTGAACTGTACCAGATGTGAAAGTCAGTAGTTAGGTGCAGCACACCTGACCAGGGGGTCTGAGATTAACTGGTTACTTTCCAAGAGTATAAAGAAATGACACAAACTAGATTTCTGTGCACCTGGAGCCATTTTCCTTCTTACTCAGTAATAACCTATGCTGAATCTCTGTTGCCTGAGGAATGGCATTTAAATTAGTTATTTTTTTTTTTAAAGAATGCTTTTCACATAACAAACATTTCTGATGATCCCCCCCCTCCCCGTGATAGCATCATTAAAATAGGGCTTGCAGATTGCAGCTGGAAGAAAAGAGCAAGGAAGTGGCAGAGTCTAATCACCTGTCCACCACATGTCAAGAACACACACAGGCTTGCCCTTCTTGGAAAGTATTTCTTCTCAGTTCCATGATTAAATGCTCGCAAAATTTAATGAAAGATGAGTCAATACCAAGATAAATAATTTCTCCAAATGGGGACCTGAGGCAGGGAGAGCTATTCTGGAGAGCTCCTGTGAGCATCAAAGTGTTTTGCTTTCTATATGGCTCCCTTTTAAACATTTACTCATAGAGAAGAACCAGACGAAGATATTTAAAATCAATATACAAGGCAAGAAGTAGCAGCAAGAAAGGTACTAGAACATTGTTTGAAGTAGGCCTGATATGCAATATTTGAAGCAACTGACTTAATAACAACTTTTGGTAAATATAGAGAAAAATGGTTCCTCCTTGCTTCCCTTTTTAGTCGATACGCACACGGACACCAAGGTTTGAAGAAGAAGATTAAACACTGCTCGAATCTTAATGCATAAATATGTGAACCCTGATGTTGGTGAGAAAAGGTAATTAATTAGAAGATACAGTTATAACAGGGTAGTAGTTATTATAATCACTCTATTTTGTTATAATAGTTTAACTGAACCAGGCTGGAAACTTCAGCCTGAGATACATTTCAAAGTCCCATTCATGTTTTGAGCTGTCAAGTACCAGTTTTCTTGAGTTAGTCTCTACTAACATGATTTCTTGATTGCATTTCTCTACTGACATCATTTCTTGATTGCATTAACAGACCTAAAATGTAAAATCTTGTGTCTCTTCATTTTTGAAGAGGAGTTTAGAAAGAATGTTGAAGAGATTTCAGTAACTTACTAATCTCTCAATGCACAAAGAGAAAAATGTTTAAGAAAAAATATGTATACTTTTCAGTCTCAGATGTTTTACAGAAATATAGGGCAAGCTTGCACAAAAGCATGAAAAATAAAGAAGGGAAATTCAAATGCAACTTCTGATCCAGCATAGGTTTTAAGCTTATACATCACTTTTAGCCTTCATGTGATTTAGTTGCTAATATCTACTTGCTAAAAAATACACAAGTTGTACTGCTTTTATGGTTCAGGAACTTGCTTTAAAGAAGGAAAAGCTTCTTCCTATGCTCTTGGTAAAATTTCTACAAAAGCTGTACTTACCAGTGCATTGAAAGTAATTTCTTTTTCAATATACGAAACTGTAAAAGTTACCAAATAAGTCACGTTCCTTTGTTTCATACAGTGTTGTGAGACCCAACAAAACAGTCTTATCAAAGTTTAAGCCCATTAAATATTACACTTTAGTATGCAGGCCTTAGAGTGGAAATGGATGCACAACCACTATCGTCATTGAATCAGAAACTTCCAGAACTAAAAATATAAGCAGTTCTAGTTGTAGGTAGAGGACCATGAAGGAAAAAGGGCACCTATACAGACTGCCAAACCCTTAGCAGTCTCAAGGCAAAAGTCCTTAAACTATCACTGAACCCACAAGCTGATGTTTGCATGTAAAAGTCAGCTTTTTAATATGAAAATTAGAAAATAAATAAGCAAAAGGTTTGGACCTTTCAGAGTAGTTTAAATCACAAGCACATTGTATATTATAGATGCTTAATATCCTCACAAGATCCTTGGTCCTGTGATGCAGTGTGCATCTTGCTGTCTGATCTCAGCACACCTCCAAGGCCTCTGCAAGGAAGAAAGCAGCAGGTCAGCTTCATATTTATCCCGTCATTTTTCACATGTGACATAGTGCACCCCTTGGATAACCAACTAGAAGCACTAAATGCAGGCAATGATGCAATTCCTAGCTCTTGCACAAGGTACATACAGGAAAAAAAATTACATCATTTGCTTAAGGTATATATAGAAGGGTCAAGCAGAAAGGCACAGGTCTCCCAACTCAGTTGGTGTTATCAGAAAACAATGAGTGCCCATGTTTCTTTCTTGTGTTTCTTTCTTCTCTCGAAAAGTCACCTTTCTTTACTGTGAGTGGGGTGAGGCACTAGAACAGGTTGCCCAGAGAAATTGTGGATGCCCAATGCCTGGAAGTGTTCAAGGCCAGGCTGGATGGGGCTTTGAGCAGCCTGGTCTGGTGGGAGGTGTCCCTGCCCAGGGCAGGGGGGGGTGGAACTAGATGATCTTTCAGGTCGGTCCCTTCTAACGTGAACCATTCCATAATTCTGTGATTCTATGATTCTATATTCCTGCTGAGGTACCTGAACTAACAGGCACAGTCAGTGAAAGGAATCTTAAAGTTTGTATTTGAGTCCAGTGAGAAAACTGCAGTCTGTTGTGTCTCTGCTCTGCTTCTCTTTTTTGGGTCAATATAATCAACAAAAAAATTTCTCAAAGCTGTGAAGAGAAATCAGAAGTGTAAACTAGAAATTGGGCTGTCAAATGCCTATTATCCTACCACAGCTCCAAAATTATACCCTTTGTTTGGATACTTTGAATGTAACTTTACCTTTAAAAGGAAGTATTCTTATCAGTAAATTGATATTTTTAAACACCATATTGTCACTGCAAAATGAAAATCACTGACTGCTCTTACACAAATTTGGTACTATAAAAGTATCCTTCCTAAGTGTTAAGCCTTGGGACATAGTATTTTTGCAGTCTAACAGCAATTCTTGTCTCAGCATAACATATATTAGAAAAGTAGAACACTCTTTAAGGATTATTTTTAGGTTTTCTTTTCCTGTCTCTCCATGCTTTTGCATTTGAAATTATCTCTGAAACAATAGCATTGCATGCATTTTTATGACTGATATTTCAGGTGTATTCAAGAATATTTGAAAGGACTCAAAAAGACACTTTATTCCCCGGGTTCAAAATTTTAGCTGTACTTGCACTGATGTTGCAAGTGAAAGACAAAAAAAAAAAAAACAAAACCCCAAAAAATTAACCTGTTGGTAGCAACCCACTATTTTCAGTCTTATTCCGAATCACACTGAGGCATAAAGTAGCCCTGACACTTCTGTGACTGCTCCAGCCCATTGTAAACAGGAGGGGGCAGTTCTAGTCTTTGATCCCATATGCTGCAGTGTTATAAAACAGCAGCAACTAGCTGGGGAAGACATTTCCACAATACGCAAGCTAAACAGCTTTTCCAAGGCTAGCCGGAGCTGCTTCCCCTTTAACCCCTTTTTGCAGGAGGCTAAAAAGTGCTACAGAAAGAAAAAAAAGGAAAAAATTAGAGCAGCTTTCTGACAGCTCAGTATTGGTGGCGTGATAGAGACTCGAGCTATCTGCACCACATCCGAGGCTTTTTTTTTTCAGCGTTCAACCACACAAAAGCTGTGGTTTTAGGGCTTTTGTGGAAGCAAAATCCTCTTTATTCATCTCATGCTCTCTCTTATGCATTAGTTTCACGAATCTTTCTTATCACAGAAAATGTTTTTTATTCTATAATACTAAAATTCCTCTTAAAACTAAATTAATACACACCCCCCNTAAAATCCAACAAAGCCCATGTAACAGGCCACTATTTTTTAGTTTCTGTTACCTTTCTGAGATGCCCTTCATTTGTTAAGAAGACATTGCTTTATCGTGAAAGTAACTTCAGGATGGAACCTCCTCTGTTGGCTTTAGATATGTAAATGAGAGCCTCAAACCACGTGTTAAAAAAAACCCCTATGACAGTAAAGACCAACAGCAAGGTACACCTACTCTGAAAGTCTTTCACTACAGAAAGAAAAGGAGCAGAACAGGTGAGGAAGAGGGTGTGAAGGAGACAGTCTGACATGTAAGAGAAATAATACAAATAAGCATTGTATTTCCTGCTTTTTCATGTATTTCTATGTCTGTTCATGAAAAATGTCAGGAATAACAGAAGAAATATATTGCATAACCATGCTGAGAATTTAATAGAAGGTCTGGAAACTAGGTGGAGATGTGAACTTTTAAAAACGCCTGACATTCAAAATCATGCAGGGTAACACATATTTGCAAGGTGCTAGTCTCTGTGAAGATGTATAATGTAATTGCCAAATTACAGCCTTTCTTAGGAAGTGGCTTGGGATACTTCATTCTGGTCAAATAATTTTTATCTTTCTGATATTCCACCTACATCATCCCTGTAATTCTCTCAGAGTGGAATGACTGCTTTGTATCATGGTGTGTGAAACTAGGACATAATGTCATGGCCATAGATAACAAAATATCCTACTCTTCCCATTCTGTCGTCCAGTGGGAACTCCTGTAGTCAGAGATTCAGCAGTGTACATTAATCTTCACAGGGTTATACAGGACATCTCTAACTCAATTCCCTTACATTCTCAAAACTGAGTATGTACAATTGCAGAAAGATAAGACATGAGTTGGACATTGTTAATCAGACAGGCACATACTCTGACATGTTTCACAACAGGAGGAAAATCTGGATCACATCTTGTAGCTGTGGAGGAGAACAGGAGTGGTAATGTCAGTACTGAACTGGGGAAGAAGTCTGGTTACAATTGTGGAAGTACTGAGGAGACAGGAAAGTAGTACAGAGGTACTACAGAGTACACATATCATTCTTCCAGGATCTTTCTAAGAGATTTAGGAAGCATTTTAAGGATTTTCAGACAATGAAGTTCTCACTGTTTAATTACTGTGTGTCAGCTGAGCCATGGCAACAGTCCCTAAGAATGCCTTTTGGCCAAAATCAGGTGCAGAACACTGCTTACCCTTCTTTACTTTCCAACCTAGCTATGTTTAACTGCATTGCATTTACTCAGCACTAGAGGAGAAAAGATGAACAGATTAGTTGTTATTCTGACATATAATACCTCAGGCTGTGTTAATCTGACATGATATATGTTTCATTGGATTATTTCCTAAAAAAAGTACTAAGGCAGGGTAAAATCAGCACTGCGTATCCTAATTTAAGGGGACATCTGGCAAACCAAACTTCTCATAAGATCTCATGGTAAGAGCTAAGAGGCTATGTAAAGATTCACAGATGTTCTGGGTATAAAACTGAAAAAAAGAGCAACTTGGGTTCCTACACTTCTGTTCTAAGAAGAGGTAGATGCCTTTCTGCCTACCACAAAGATCCCTCATTTAAGGTTTGAATTTTCTTACATTAACAAATTTTCAAGTCTCCCTCTATCCATAAAAAATAAGAGCGACCCCCAACTGCACCACTCACAAGGAGCAATATTTACTTGTCACATGGAAGAGATTTGGAGGCAAAACTTGAATTTAATTTCCCTGTTTACATGCAAAACCCAGACATCCTGGAGAATCCTGGCATATGTTTTTTCCAGTGACTCCACTGAAAATTGTATAACTTCTTCATAACTTTCCCAAGTTTCCTGGGACTAGAATCATCATGAATCCCTATGTTGCATGTCCCTGGCCAGTGCCTTGAAGAGCAACCTGTAGAGTTAATCTTTTTTTTCTCCTCTCTCCCACAGTGGTGTTCTTTTATGCAGTAAGAACTGCTCTGTCTCTGAGAATCCTTCACCTTAGAAGACCAGTTAGCATTTGGTAGACTGAGGCTCGAATGCCTCCTGCTGTGTAAGCATTGGATGCTAATCTCACACGTAGAAGTTCCATGTGGCTCATGGTGGCATGCAAACACTTGCACAATTCAGCTGTGTTCCGAGCAGAGAAATGCAACTCAGAACTCCTGCCAAGAGGAGAAAGAGTTGCCTATTCTGGGAATCACATTTTGAGTTTTTCGAGGCCTAGCAGTGGTTATGATAGCTATGTAGCTTTGCGGATACAATCATAGAATTGTAGAACTGCCTAGGTTGGAAGGGACCTTTCAGATCATCTAGTCCAACCATCAACCTAACTCTGACAAAAAACATCACTAAACCATATCTCTAAGCACTATGTTTACCCATCTTTTAGAAACCTCCAGGGATGGTGACTCAACCGCTTCCTTGTGCAGCCTCTTCCAATGCTTAATAACACTTTCAGTGTAAAAATTTTTCCTAATATCCAGTCTTAACCTCCCCTGACACAACTTGGCGCTGTTTTCTCTTGTCCTATCACCTGTTACTTGGGAGAAGTGACCAGTCCCTACTTGTCTACAACTTCCTTTCGGGTAGTTGTAGAGAGCAATAAGGTCTCCTCTCAGCATCCTTTTCTTCAGGCTAAACAATCCCAGCTCCCTCAGCCGCTCCTCATAAGACTTGTTCTCCAGACCCCTTGCCAACTTCATTGCCCTTCTCTGGACCCCTCTGAGAAATCAGATTTGTGTAGGTCTTGTTGAAGTTTAGATATGTAAACTGTCCTGATGGTTTCAGTGACACTGCTGATGAGTGAGCTTAGGTACATCATTAAGTACCTCCAACAAGAACAGGAATTCAATATATAAACTCCACCAAAACTTTTAAAATGTTTGAAAAAAGCTTAGAAAGAAATATAAAACTCAGACATCCAAAGAAGTTGATGAAGGTTAAAAAGCTATTGCATGTCAGCTGACACATTCTAACTGTTCGTGTGAATTCTCTTTCATTGCAGATGTGACTAAACCAAATTATTCCAATTTTTCTAGAGTAGAAGCCCACACATTGACAGGAGAGCAGAGGGGAGGAGAGGAGATGAAAATGGGGAGAAAAAGAGAGAGGCAGAAGGAAGGGAAGAAGGAAACTACCTGCCATCAAGAACCAAATAATTGAGAAAAATGTCAATTAAAAAATCAGTTTCCAGAAGCAGAGAGACAGTACTTAGAGACATGTGAAAAACACTAATCTAAACAAAAAAATGAAAAGTAACACAGAATTCAAGGGTGTGAATTCTGCATTAAAAGTTGGATAATCTCACAGAAAACAGTATAGTTTTTATTTTTGTCTTCGTACCATCTCAGTATTTGTAAAATGTAACTGATTTTACCTGAGATTTTTTCCCCTCAACATTAGATATGAAAATTTCTGTCTTAGTGTACTCATTTTCACTAAGTTTCTCCTAAAATTTCATACGCAGTAAGCAGATTTGTTAGATAAGTTATCAGAGAGATTTTCTTCTGGAAAAAAAAATAAAATAAGCTCTTTTTTTTTTTTTTATTTCTTTCTCTAAGCTGCATGTGCATATGGATGCATATTCTCCTCCGCTGTCTTTCTGGTCTTGCTGGTTGCATTCTTCTCACTTTTCTCACCAGTTTTGCTCCATGACCTTTAGACTGTTTCATTAGTTATGACTCATCAGAAAGGCATAATCATACATACATAAATTTCCTGCTCAGTGTCATCTACTCTCATTTAAATATAAAGTCTTTGCCTGCTGCTGAGCTATCAAATATGTTTAATGCCCTGGATATTATAATAAAAAATTGAAACTGCCTTTCCTTGCTTCTATCATAAGTAGGAAACAAAGCTGTAGTTTTGTTTTGCTTTACTTCTCAAGTGTTCATGTCATTTCTAACTATCCCAATTTCTTTCTTTCTCGTAAAAGATTCATTATGAATTGTTTTGCTAAATAAATCATATTATGGTCTAAATAAAATTAGCCTAGAAATCTAAGCAACATAATGATAAAATGGAAATTTTAAGCACAAGGCATTTGTCATAGAAATTGTTGGGACTCTGTTTAAAAACAAATTCACAGATACCAAATTTGTGATAAAACAAGCAAGACTGAAACCTGTAAGTAACTCTGAGTCTGCAGACTGTCATTAGCATAGATGTAGTATTGGTAGTAGTGACTTATTTCTCCTTTAAAAAATAATAAGAAAAGAGAACAAATCTTTAGTGAGATATATACTTTTTTAGCCATTAATGACTAGCACTAAAACCTCATAAATATGGTGACAGACACACAGTAATCTTTATATTTCAGAAAAGGTCAATCAAAAATAGATATGGTAAAAGTCCAGTCAATAAATAATCTTATAAGCCTAAACATTGCACTCATTCTTTTCAAGTCACTCATTAGTCATCTACAGTGCCCACAATGACATTTTTAACGTATTATTTCAAAGTCCTTTCTTTATTATTGAGAAGGGAAATATTTTTAGCTTGCAAAGCTCCATCTGTAGTTGAGGTCCGATTCACCATAAATGAACAATTTCCCAGTGGAAAAGAAACTACTGTGACAGGCACATTAATAATACCTCTGAACATCTACTGCCCCATTTCATTTTTTTGAAGAGACTTAACATTTTATGGAGAAATATGGAAGGAACAAAAAGGAGAAGGAAAGAAGAGGTAGGCAATATTATTTTTGTGCTAAAGGCGGTTGAATTACTCATTGTTTAATATTTCATGTTTAAAATTACTGCTTAAAATTACAATCCTAAACACATGTTTTCACTTTCAGTAGAAGAACCTGCATCTTTGGCTAACACGCCATTCCTTCAAGGGTAAAATTTCTGAAGTTGGTTAAATGACTTGGGTATCAATTGGAACTTAAAAGACACTAGATGCCTTTCAGGCATTTTCTAAAATCCCTGGAAACGGCTTAGATGCCTACGTAATTTTTTGAATTGCCCCTCCCCCTTGATATTCAACTAGCATTAAGTAGTCTAATATAAGCATCTAATTTTGAAAATTTGTCCCTTATGAATATACTGCTCAATGTGTTCCTTTTGCTCTGCATTGAAATAACTCATATTGAATTTATACAGCTATTAAATGTGTTGTAATATGTTGCTGAAGAGATTTATTCTTTTTTACAATCCTAAATTTAAAAATCTTAATTTTTATAAACTTTTAAATTACTTATTTTCAAAAATGTCTCCATCTCTGAGTAATCTGTCCCATTGAAAGTCGCGATTTGACTGTAATATTATTCATAGAATGTATTTGATCTATTCACATTTTATCTATTCACACAGGAGATCTGCTCTTCAGCTGTTTGATGGCAGTTTTACAAGGACTATAATGACAAATATCCAAATATAAATGATTAATAAATCAGTTATGCAGTTTCAAAAATAATATGCTCTGTGTATTAAAAAAAAAGTGAAGAAATTTTTCTACTGGGAATATAGAGGCTGCCAAGTACTTGTAAATAATTTGTAAAATACAGAATGAATTTGCTAATCGCTGTAACAAATAAATAAAGGGAAAATTACAGGAAATTCAGAGAAAATAAGAATGCTCAAGGGCATGGAAAAAACTAATAGGAGTGTGAAAAGACTGTGATTTTTCCTCTGAAAGGAAAGAAGAGAAATCAGAAATGTATATAAAATAATGAACAATCAAAAGAGCATAGATGAAAAAGAAAAAAAAAACATTTCCTATCCTAGTTCTATGATATAAGCACAAAGAGATAATTTAATGGTCGAAAGCTTGAAGTAAATAAAAGGATATAGTTCCTCACAGAACTTTAAGTCACTGAGGCAAAGAAATTGGAAAGAGTAAAATGAAGACTGGACACGTGAAAACCAGTGTGGAAGAGTCTGGCACTTCTAAGCCAAACAGTCTGCGTGAAAGAGAGATCCCAATCCACCCTGGTCTAGGACAAGGTACATGAAGGAGACCTCAGGCTGCACACAATGGCACAGCGGTACTTCTTGTTGGTGACAGATAGATGAAGCACTGAGTAGGATTGCCTCGTAAGGGAAGGTTATATCTCGCAGGTTGAAAGGACTTGGTTTTGCCACCTGTCTAGGGGGAGGAAGATCAAACTCAGACCAGGACAAAAAGAATTGCAATATTTATTGTGTTCTGCTTCCCTTATGAAACTCTATAAACCTTTGCTGTGCAACAACTTTTGAGACTGAGGGTAGTTGGAAGAAGAAGCTATAAACATGAAAAGAGAAGCATTGATACATAACACATTATGCTGTTGGCATTACTTGGGAAATATTCTTATGACCTACATTTCTAAATAACAGCAACTCAAAAAGTTTTGTTTCTTACTGAGTTATATGCGTGAGAACATGGTTTTGTATCTCTCTCTACAGAGGCTTATTGAAAACCATATATGCACAGTAATATGTATTATACTTAGACATTATTTTTCTGGTATTAGCTGGGTTTACTCAGTACAATAGAACTCGAAAAAAACAAAACAGAAATAGTTTTCAAAGTCTCCAACCATAGCATGCATACCTGCAGGCTTTGAAGGGTACGCAGGTCTAAACACTTTAGTTCCAATATGAATCTTCTATACAGTGCAGACATTGTTGAGAACTTTTTAAAAGATCCATTAACATCTGCTGTCTGAATCTTCATAAACTCAGTTCAGAGCAAGAATAAAAGCATTTCTATATGATGGGATTTAGAGCAGCAGCAACTGGGCCTGACTGTGTATATACAACATATATAAAAAATTATTTAGCTGTCAGCTCAGCCATGATAACGATCTATATACACCCACTGAGTCCCTGCCAGTTGTGGAGGTGGATCTCTTTCTCTAAAATTTAGGAACACCACAGATAATTAATTTATTATTGTGAACTTACTTCACAACAGTTTAATTAAGATTGCAGATCAGCCTGAGGGCTGACTATTATTATGACATAGATGATAATTTAAAAGTTGAATAGCACTGATCTGGACATGCTAGATTAGTCACTTGGAAATAGTGTTTTCACATCTATTTAAAAGCCTCATTTTTATCACAATATTTGAAAAATCTCTTGCCTGATTACCTGGCATCATGCATGCAGCAAAGGCTTTTTCTGTATATATGCTAGCAATGAACAGTGTTTGGAGAGAGGTTTTGAGCAGCAGATATCTGTAAACATAACTTTCACTGCTCAGTAACTAAAAAATGGACCAACAACATAGCGAAACATAGAAGGTAGAGGATATAAAATCAAGATGGCTAGCCACAGTGCCCAGTTAAGAGAGCACTATTTAATCTGATTCTAAAGTTAAATCTGCTAAGTTGTGAACCATGTGAAAGAATGATTAAGCATGTTGATCTTAGAATGTGGGTTTGCCCATATGCCAAAAATGGAAAACAATTGGACTCAGAATGAAAATGCCTCTTTCATTATAATAATTTCTAAGACTGAATGAGGTTTTATAATAGCAGGAAAGCAGAGTATCAGTTATACTCCGGTCCTTGTGTGTACTGGAGAGGCTGAATGGGAATTGCCCTTTCCCCATTAGATGATTGGAAATAGCAGGTGATGAGAGGAGTCTGCTGTGAAAGAGCAATAAGATATAAACTTACAGAGAATGTCAGCTGTTCTGTTTCCACTTGTTCTGTTGTTTTCATTTGTTTCTGAAGCTTGATTACTTGGGTACAGCAAAGAAACAATTCTCATGAGCTATTTTCTCATTTTGAGAACAGAAAGTAATAGTATTCAGTGGTGCAAGGAAGCAAGGGTGACTAAGGCTTGGAGGTGTGAGGGCTTAACATTTCTTGGAACCTTCTAGGGTCAGTTCCCTTCTAAAGACACCTAGGCATTCAGAATCTACCTGTTGCTTTTAATAAGAAAGCTTTCAATAGATTTATTTGCTTTAAAGAAGACTATGGAAGAAAAGAATCACTTATTCTATTCTGCCTCTCAAGTCATCAACCAAATTTAGAAGACAAATGCCAGTTACAGAAACTTTATTACTGGTCATACCCAAGTCAGGATTAAAAAACCCAAACAAAATAAACTAAAAGCAAACCAAACCTTACCTTCAGGGCTTTTAGGTGATAAGCTGAGCTGGGCTGGAAGTTGGAATAAACTGTCCTTCCACTTGTACACAAAACAGATATTATCTGCAAATCATGGAGATAATAAAAGCTGAACCCTGTAATGCTGTTTTAGAAAGTTACACTCTAGAGTAGAGTAGAACTTTAAGCAAAGATTATTCATGTTCTGGGTGACTTTTTTCTACAAAATATCTTTGACTTTTTTCCTCCTGTTTTTTCCACCTTCTTGCACACAAGAACTGGTGAATCTGCACATTTATAACACCCATTAAATATTAAATAGCAATCCAGACATTGTTTAATTTCCCAGAAAAGAAACCTTATTTTATGTGCTGCTGCAAAATTAGAAACTTTATTTGATATTACTTAACCATATGTTAGAGAACGTAAATGGTGAAGGAGAGAATATGTTAAATGTTACGTAACATCAAGAGAGTTATTTAAGAAAAAAAAAACCCAGTTCAGTACTGTTTTGTTTATGCTATTTCTTACAAATTCATTAAAAATTTGAACATGCCAAGGAATACGCTATAATTAGCTTGAGGTATGAAGAACCCAAAGTTTTGACCTGTACTTGAATCTGTTTGAAACCCCATAGGCACTGGTCACGCATCTGTGTACTCGTAATATAAAAATCACTTTGTAGACTATTAAGCATCTGCCCTTAGTTTCATAGGGATCACACTCCAAGGACATTCAGCCAATAATCTGTATATAAAGCTTTGATCCTCTCCCTGATCAGGCTAGCTTTACTATTGATTCCTTATTATAATTTATTTAACATAAAAGCTGTTACATAAGGTGGTTAAAGTTGCTTAATGAGCTAACCGATTAGGGAGAAATGAATTTGAGATCACTTTGAACCCACTCTAATTTTCCCAAAGAACCAAAATTTATGAGGTTCGGGGTCCTGGAGGAAAAGTGTAGAGCACAGTTCTTTAATTAATAGGATATTTGGGTAGAAAGGATATTCACTACTGAACAACTTTGATTTTTATATGGAACTGGAACATAAAATGAGCCCATTCTCTGCATTTAGTTATGCCCTTGACACTGAGCAGAATTTGCCCCATGGCAGACTGAAAGCCCCTCATCCTAACACAGACTAAACTTCAATTGTTCATTATTTTTAGTATAAGATCAGAATAGAACTACTTAATCAAATAAAGTTATGCAGAAGAGGATGGAACAGAGAAGCTGTGCTTGGAAGTATAAAAGGAAAGTTTGCTTATGGCAGTCTGAATCACATCCCTTTCTGTATCCCATTTTTAAACCAATTGGACCTGATTAGATTTCAGAACCCTTTTGCACCTGAATACATTAATGTGCATGAACTTTGATCTCTAACAAAATAAATGAGGTCACAGCTGAAAACTTTGTGATAGAATGATAGGCAAAGTTAGTAGTGAAAAATGTTTAGAAATAAACTCTTCATAAAACAGCTTTCAAATTTGTCAGTTGTCAGCTCCATTTGAGTAGTCTAGATTTTGTTTTGTTATTTCTTTTTCAGTAAAGGTACAATAAGGGCTACATTAAGCATTCTTATGCCTGTTTTTCACACTATCAGATTATAAATAGTTTGTGTCTCTACCACCTTGACTTGTACTGTATGCATACAGCTGTATAGTGGCTGAGGATCCAGCCAATGTAGACAGATTCAGGATGAAAAATAACTTAAAATCAAAATATTTCTTATATTCAGTACCTCAATGCTTGACAAAACAATAGTGTCCTTTTATGTTCTTATGCAAAATGCCAAATTAATCAGAGGGGACATGCATGCTACTTTGTTAATGTGGCATAAAAGCTGTATAAAATAGCCTTTGTTTTCTTTTAAGTGCCATTATCATGAATAGGACATGTTGTAGATGACAGGAGAAAAATAGAAATAAAAAGTAGCTTGAAAATCAGCTGTATGTTTTAATATCCTCATCCCTTAGGAAGCTCTTCTTTGCTGTTAATTTATGAAGAAAGTATAGTTAGGTTAACTTTTTTATTTTTCTTCACAGTAGTCTCACAAGAGTACAGATGATCCACATTGGAAAACGTTTTTTTTTTCTTTATTTCTGATGCTTGATTTTAAATATTTTTTTCAATCTTTAAAAATAGTTAATTTAAAACAGAATATATGGAAGTTACAGTGGAATTATCTTTATCGCTGTCTCGGATTTAAAAAAAATCCTGAGAGCAGTTTCGATGTCATTTAAGAGACAATGTAGACCAGAATCCTTACATGGCTTTTTACCACTGAAAATCTCCCTGGAAAAACCCTTAAATTTCAAGTGAAAAAATTTATCGTTAATACAATATGTTTCAGTGTGGTCAGTTGTTTGCACTCTGCTCCTTGAAAAGAAAGATCTTATTTCTGTGCTGATGCATCACTTGCCTTGCCAGGCTTTTGCAATTTAGAACAATTAAACCTAAAGCCTCAAGTATTTAATTATGTTCTATGACATTCAAATGAGGGATTTTAATTCTTAATGAAATCCCATTTTTTTTCCTCCAAGAAATAAGAATAATTTCAGCTTTGATCCAGCCTCCTAAGTGTATCCTCCTAAGGCATCAAGTCAAGCTGTTAAACTGGAGTTCAGTTCACGTTGCAGACAGACTTGCCATGTGTTTTTTCTTTCTAAATTGCCTCCATCATTTCTGAGCAGTTAGGAGACTGCTGTCTTTCTGCTTCCTGGGTGCTCAACCTTGCCTCAGCTGTCATTCCATTTCAGCTATGACAACTAATAAAGCCATTTACTTGTTTCTGTATGAGCATATTCTGTGTTGGTGGTGGCTTTGCCTTCATAATTATCGCAAAAAAATTCAACATGTGGTAACCACGTAGTAGAAGGGCAATCCAACTACAGCGACTGTAACGTCTGTGCTCTCTCAGGACAGGCACATAACCTAACAGCCAATATACAGAGAAGAACTTGCCAAAGGTTACGAACAATAAACAAAATCAGAAAGTACCTCATCTTGTAAGTAACGGGTCACAGTTTTGCAGACAAAGTTATGGAAACTTTCTTACGCAGTACTCTTTGAATTCTCTGCTTGCCATCACAGGTATCTGCACTCAAAAGCAAAGCCCAATTTTGGCAAAGTTTTTCTTAGGAATTTTGGTACATTGTGGTTTTATAGTGTGTGTATGCAGGGCTCTTGAGGTATTTCTGGAGACAGACACAAAAATGTTAACGTAAGAGAAGATGTTGGAAGAAGGATATAATGTTGACAAAGGTTTCCCTGAATTTTATATGCCCATCAGGCACTCCCTCTGCTGCACTGAATCTGTTGATGTATTAGTTCTGTCAGACTTTTCTAACCTGCTAGCACTTCTCATGGGATTCATCATCTCCAAATCTAGCCTTTTCTGTTAAAGGAATATTTCATTCAATCAAAAAATTGTCAGATGGCATTGCTACAGTTAATGGGAACTCCAAGTATAATGCCCAAAAGGAGAGCTAAAATAGCTAAGAGAGAGAAAATCTTGGTGGTTTTTTGTTTGTTTGCTTGTTTGTTTTTTTCCTAATGATAAATACATTACTCAGTCTTTATTTAAGTTTTATGCTTCAGACAACAACAAAAATTGTCCTGAAAAGTTATTTTAATCTTTCTTGAACCTCATTTTAAAATTAAGATTCCAGTGTTGATGAAGGTGATGATGATTTAGCCAAAGACTTTGGAGAAGATGAAAGTGATATCTCTAACACAATGTCTTGTATTACTGAATGTAAACTGAAACAGAATACTGCCAAAAATTCAATTCTCAACTACTTGAATTAGTTTTAACCAGGAGTATCTTTTGCCTAATGCCAATGAAAACAAGATATTAGAAATCACGAGGTTTAAAAGATAAATGTCTACTCAAACAGACTAGATTACTTCCTGCATTGCCAAAGTTGAGGGTGGTGTTATCCTGTAATTCTTTTAGTTAGCTAAAATCTTGTTAAAAAGAACAGAAAAAAATTTTCAGTATTACAATTGTTCATAGGGAAGACTAAGGTTTAAGTAACAGTTTGTTGAGTAAATTTATCAGCCTACATTTTAAATAACTCTGAGGATAACGCTTCACAAGCATGCTGGACATGAACTCTATTTTAGATGAAAACTAGGATTATTTTGCTCAAAGTAGCTTTTTTGTTTGTTATCATGACAACAACTGCCCCAGAGATGGTCTTCCTAAAAATTTAATTTGACTTTGAATGACAAACTTATTAAATCCTATATTTAATTTACTAACAAGTATTGGACTTAAAAGCAAAGTTCTAATATAATTAGATATATCTTAGCAAGACAGTTTCTAAATATTCACTAAGTACAAAGAATTATTGTGTTGCAGTGCAGCTTTTGAAAATCCTACCTGGATTTATCAAAAAGCATAATGAATGAAAATCCTATTTCTGCTGAAGCAAGCAGGAAAAAATCAACCCATTGTTACTGAGTCAGACCTACATTTTCCTACATAATAACAGACATTTGAACAGAGTTGAAACACGAGTTAAATATATAACACTGATGCATGGGCTAGATAACACTCATGTCTCATCTTTGGAAGAATAATTTTGATGTCATTAAATGGAGTTTTAAAAATTTTCTGCTTTTACACTACATTATATTGCATTTTTTCGAATGGATGTATTTGAAGGGGAAATAAGGATCTGATATGTGTTAATGGTAATTTGATACAGACACTGAGCGAAATCTGAAAATCATTTAAAATAATTTTCATACCTGCTTATAAACATGAACAAGCTTTGAGGGGAGGGACTAGTTAGAAAGAGTACTCTTCGCTGCTGTCTGAGATAGACTGGAGTAGTAATTGGGGGCAAACTGACTTGAAACAGTGTACTAACTTAAAGAATCAGTCCCACCACTGTACAAAAGGCCAAAGTATTTTTTTTCCTGCCTCTGCATCATCCGTGAATGTTGGAAATGAGCCCATAGCAGCACAATCACTCAAAAAGTTCAAGCAAGCTGGGTGGACAACCAGCACAGCAAGGCATTTCAAATCGAGAACAGTGTCTAAGTTGCCCTGCTCCGTGTCTCACAGCAGGACCAATTTTGTTTCTCCAGACTCCCAACTGGATGTATCAGCCCTGGGATAAACCTTTTATATATTTCTTCTGTGTTAGTTTGTGAGCACAGTAATGAGTGATCCCCTGCAATAGAGCACTGCTGTCTTGATGAACACACTTATAAATATTATAGAAAGCGTGTCTTTAGAAATATAAAACTCACGTCAAACTGCTGTTCAAATACTACAGTTATTCACTAGTAAGTGTCTTCTGCAGTAAAGCATAACACAACAGGAGACAGTAGCAGTCAGAGGAAGCAAATACCTGAAAGAAAACGCAGGTGTATCTGGCATTTTGTAAAAGTAAGCAGGTACAGGTTCTTTCTAATGATGAGAGATGAATTCCTGCTGTGCACATTTTGTGACTTTTCAGGGTCACAAAAGCATGTGGTAGAGTTGAAATTTCTAAAGAGTTTCATAAATATTTGACTTAATTTATAAAGTAGAATCTTGGCCTTGTCAAAGCCTGTGGGAAACTCCCTTTGATTACAAAGTAGCTGGGTTTCCAGTTACCGTGATTGTTTCAGCATCTGACAGGTCTATAGAGAGAGCGAAGGAGAGCACGACTTTCAGGTATGGGGGTTTTTAGTCCTGTTACCAGAAGCTTTTTCAGTATTGATCCATTTTTTCAAACAGTAGCTATTGCAGAAGTAAAAGCATTGAGAAGAATATGTTTTTGCTTCTGATGTATTTAAAGTAATATAAAAGGATAAACCCACATATGTACTTTCTTTAAAATCCTTCTCGCTGCTATCAGTGATGTAGCCAACACAGATTGCAGGATTGAATAAATGTGGAGAAGTTATGAAATATTTTTTAATGAGCTTTATTTTTGTTATTCGGTTTGTGTTTATAAACATTTCCTGACATTTTTGCTTTGCTTTCAGGTTTCTGTATTTTCATTTCCCCTTCATTTGTCCAAAACCATTTAATAAAATAATTTTAAAATGTTAATTTTAAGAATAGAAAGCAAAAATTCTTCCTCCCCCACCTGATTGAAGCCTCTCACCCAAACTTAGATGAACAGCTCTGAATTTAGAACTTTTATCTAAAAGGACATACTTCTCCCTCTTCTTTTATTCCTGTTTAAACACTGTAGCCTCTTCTGTTGAAGGTGCTGTATTTTTACTTACATAGGAGGTTTTGTCATGAAGCACAACCTTGTGAGGCAAGACTGGATAGAAACAGAACTAGAAAATCCTTAAGGCAAAATATTAAGCATGCAGTCAGCTAGCCACAAAGGATGATAGCATTTAGGATTTGGCACACACCTTTTATTTACATGAACACACTGACTTAACATAAAAGTAATTGTGTTGCATGGTTTGAAAGTTAAACAATGAAATATAATTTGTTCTTCTGTATTACAAAACAATCAAATGTGTTTAGCGATTTTTTCAGTTAGCATTGCGAATAGAGCTTTAAAAAAATGTTTGGCGGTTTGTAAAAAAACTCCAACAATATACATTTTGATTTTCTTTAACATAGATTTTTTTTATCTACTTTGACTTTAGCAGGGTAAAATGGATCATTAAAACTTTCATCCTGAGAAATTGTTGGGTTTTTTTCTGAATGTCCTAGTTATTATCTTTTGCTCATCTTCTTTTGGCTATCTTGCCATTTAGATAGGGTCTTATCCATTCATTTTGTGATGAATATCCCACACTATTGCATGTTTTTCATGTAATCACGCAAATCTCAATTTTCTGAAAAATATTGAAATTATTTTAATATTAATTGGATTTTAAATGAGCCAATCTCAGATAATTAACTAATTTTGACTAATTTCTGAAGTCAACATATGAGTCATTTTCTTCAGGTGTGCAGAGGTTTATATCTAGGAAGAAGATGGTATAAGGTAATGGGCAGAAGACAGTAACGGGTATGAAAGACTAACGTACTCGGGCTGTTCTCTCTTGAAAAGGATGTTCAGTTCACTTCTGCATTGTATTCTTTACCCGTGGCTATCTTAAACTTCTAGGTTTATTAGGAACTTCATCTGAATCATGGAATAGTTTAATATGTACTGGCACATTTTGGATATTTTGATTTCCTTTATCATTTAGTTTGCATCATCATGAAATACAGGTACATAAATGTTCTTGCAGTTAGACTTCAAATGAGCAGAAACAACTTGTTTCCCATTTCTGAGAAAAATTGTATAAACTCTCCAAGATATTTCTTTTTCCTTTCATCTGTTTTTGCTGTATGTGCACATTTGTATCCTTATTGTCATGACATTTCTATTGTATGATATTTTTGAAGTTGGTCACGAACTGTAGGGTCACAGGAACTTTTGGAGTCTTATGAAAGCCAATATAAAATATGCGTATGAAAATATAATCGAATTCAAGATAAGACTTTCTTTCCTGATATTTTCCAGTTAGCCTTTTTGGTGGGGAGCTGTGGATAGAAGCATTTGATTTCAATTGATTTTGGAGGCCTATTGCATGTTTACATGCATAAGTTAAACATTTTGGCGTATTCAGAATTAGTGCTTACATCCTGTAAAAATGTAGTCCCTCGTTCAGCAAATGCAGTTTAGACTGCTCTGAACGTTTTCATCATGCATCGTACAGCAAAAGAGAAAAAAGGATTTATGAATGATAATCTACCCCGTCAGTTGTTGAAAAGAAGTTTATGGGTTAAAATTCACTAATGTATGGAAATTCCCTTCCTAACAAAAGAGAGAAAGGAAGGTATTCAGCATACTTCATTACAGATTCTTGAAAGTTTTAGGCATTCTTAAAGAAATGGACCCAAACCAACTGTTTTAAAAGCCAAAGTCATCATATAAAAATATTTTCCTACATAACCACTTTTTCTTTATAATAAAATATGCTTTTCTCTTTTCTTCTCCCTGTTATAGTTTGTTTAATTTATACAGGAATATTATATCGCAGATTTCTGAAGCTGTGCTAACAAAGATAAATGGAAGCAGGGATTTCAATAAAACTTTGCAAACAATTCCATTATAGCTTGTCAAATGCACACAGGATCTCAGCTGTAAGTTGTTTCATTTATATGTCAGTTTTGTCAACATCGCTGACTAAAAGTATGGACCCTTACATTCAATCTCTGCACAAAAGAATAAATTGACAGTTCAAGTATGAAGCTTTTAACTAGGTTTTTAGCTCTGACATTTCTAACTGCCATACAAGCTCTTAAACAAAAAAAGGGAAGAATTTCTGGAAAAATCCGAAGGCAAACTTTTATTTTGTTTGAATATGAATAACGTATTCTAACAGAGTAGAGCAGAAAACTTGCATAACTCTGTTTCTCCTTTTTCCATTATTTTCACGCAAGTTGCAACAGGCAAATAATTTTAAAAAATTAGCTCTGATTTATAGATTGTTTCTACTATGTTCATGACACTATTGTGTTTACAATTTACAACAATTTAAAATTGTGTTTTCTGTGTTTGTGGGAACTGAGGTGTAAGGTCTTGGTTTTCACATCATTTATGACCACTGTGTACAGGTTCATATACGCATGGGGTATTCTTATTTCAAAATTCACTAGTCTACACAGGAAGTGCAAGTAGTATCATATAATGGGTACAATGAAACATGCAATTTAGTGTCACAGATAACTTGGCAAAACCCTGGCGTTCTTTTCATTCCTGCATTTCTGCTTGGGAATCAGTTTGTGGGTTTCAGATAGAGAATTAATTGCTTGAATAGGCAAAAGAATATACTTAAGTAACTTTTAAAAACTGTCAGTACAAGTTTCTAATTCCTCATCTAATCTGCTTTTCTTTGCTAGTTATAGAAAAAGCTATAAAACAAACAAACAAAAAAGCAAGACAATCACCATAAATCCAAGCCATTGTCAATTATTAATCCAAGAAATTTGACATTATAATTAGAAAATCAAGTTTAGTTGTGGGACTGAATTAAATTAGAGACCATCAAATTAATACATTCAGCAATCAAATCATTAAGTCAGGATGCAGTCAATTCTTGTGTCTTACCACAGGAACTGAATTAGGTTGTTCAGTTCCTTACCCCCAGTAGAAATAATCTTATAAATTTGCATTAATATAAAAACCCAAATTCCTTTAACTTGCAGGCCTCAGGTCAAATTAAGATTTTTTTTTTCCTGAAAATACCTGGTGTACAGGACACGTCCTTGGTCCCCCCTGCTTTTTTTTTTTTTTATTCCCCTTCAGTCTGCATTGTGCAATCCTGAATCTGTAAGAGTCAACTGATCATACATGTTTTCTTACAGAGGTAAACTAGATTCTCTGACAGTTCATGCAGACATTTAAAGGGAAAGCACTGCTGTGGCTTACCAAGTAGAACTCCTTTAGCTTCTTAGAGCTAGGACATTATTCTCAGTTCCTAGGGATGGGCATTATTCCCTGTAGGAAGGAAGGCTGAATAAATACACGCATTTGTATGTTAAAGAAAGTATCAGATATAATATATAAAAATATGATAAAACATGAAATAAGGCCTAAAATCTTTAAGCTTTGTGGCATTTCAAGGCATATGCTATTACAATCCATGTTGCAGTTCAGGAACAAGGGTAAGACAATTTTTTTTTTTCCCTTTGCAGATAAAGGGTTAATGATATTTACTAAGAAACTTTCTTGTTCCTCCCTTAGAGAGCAGGAGAACATGCTTCTGTGGGTATACTAATAAATTACTGAAAAATAAAATTATTTGGCAATGACTGATGTTGGCTTCCATAAAGTGGTTAATTCCATTTGGGAGGAATATAGAAAAAATTATGGAAATTAAAGAATAGTTTAACGGAATACAGTAAATGCAAAAAGGTTTAGTCTAACAAACATAAAAAAAGCTTCATCAGGGATTTTTTTGATTTTAGCATATTCACATCTTCACTAATTTAAGCCTTGTTGATGTGACTTAGACTGGAACTCAAGGGAATACCAGTTGGGGAACTGGACGCTGCATAAGCTGCAGCAGAAGTATCCTGCCCTTATAAGAACTAAATCTAAGATGGGTGCTTATAATGTAGTTCCATTTTTTCTATGTAAAACTTTATGTGATAATTTTTTATTGCTTATGGGTAACAGCCAATCAATGTCTTATGTTGTTTAGTTAATTTTGTTGAGAACAATCTACATAATTATGCTGCTATAATTGGTGCTTCTCTTATTCTGTTTTTTTATGTCTTTTAAAAAACATTAGCTTTTCTAGCACTACAGTTTCACACCAATAAACATACTAGAATATCTGCATATCTCCCTTGCAGTTAAATACTCATAAGTTTAAGACATTGTTTATTCAAAATCACATGATATCGGCTAATTACAAACATTCAATAGCAGAATATGTTTATAACTTGCTATGAATGATTGTTTCCATTTAGTGTCCTGCAGCTTTTATTATGACAGGAAAATATTACTCTTCTAATAAGCCCAAGTTTTGCCTACTGAGTTGCAGTTCCCGTTTCCTGTGTTTATGGAAAAAACCTAAGAAAATGTTCTTCCCGTATCCAGTAATCCAAACATCATCTCTTGTCTTAGAAGCTGTGCTTCTAGAGAGTATATCTGACACCTTTTTTGCAGATGAGCTACACTTTTCTTCATGATGTGAACAGACACAAGCTCGCTGACTCTCACAAGCCAAACAACAGGAGGCTACATCAGTATGCTGCCCAGTCTGCTAGAAATCAAAGGTGAGAGATGAGGTCTGTGATATTAACATTTACAGTGTGCTAACACGGTCACAGGGCTTCCAGTGAGGTCTGTGCATGGTCAGCAAGTTTTACTCTGCGTGCAAAGGTCCCACAGATATCAATGTGATTACAGTTCTGTCTTTATGCCCTTTCACAAAGGCAAGCCAGATATACCATTCTAAACAGAATTAGATCATATGTTCCAATTGTTGTGGAAATAGGAAGGCTTAGAGGCAGTTTGAAAAATCCCCCTTTTGGAAGCTTTTTACAGTATCAGACAGAGCAACTACCTGTAATCTGGTTTTGAAAATATTAAGAATATTAAAAATAAGACAAACAAGTCCTACTTTTTGTTTAAAGAAAATGTTACAGAATTTTAGCTGCAAATATTTTCAACCCTAGGATTTGAATTAGGAATAGAAATAAGAAATAAATCTGTACTTACTACAAGACACAACTATAAATAAATGTTACCAAATACTCATGAATAATTGTGATTATAAAGCCACTGGAGTAATCATTTTTTTTTTTCCCAAAAAACATGTCTAAATAAAAATATATTCAAGGAATGTGTGATCTGCTTGTGGATAAGCCTTGAACAGAAGGAGAGGTTAACATTTTTAGCTAAATTATGCATTGCAAATGGCTCACTCGGTTTTGTTTCATTTGCATAAGTGGCCCTGGTTCAAAAACTCACTGTTTGCAATGGAAACAATTTCACTGTTTTGTTTGTTTTTTTTTTTAAACCACTCTACGTAGGGTTCAAAGCTGTAGGATAGGGGGGAAACCAGCACAAAATGCCCTTTTAAAGACCACCTTCCAATGTTTAATTAACATGGCAACTTAACTGCCTTTGTAAATGAAGTTCTACGGCTGACCGTCTGGAAGAGAAGTTATAATTTTACTGAAAATGGAAGATAAATAATTTCAAGTTGCAGACCGAAAGCCTCACTAAGGCCTGATGCTTTATCCCCTTAAGCTATAAGGAGGAGAATATCCCTGACTAGTAATCCTTGGATAACTTTGTATTTCAGGAATTTTGAAGCAGAAAAAACATATGCTGCTAGCTTGGTGACTTTGCTTCTGTTTAGAGAAGTGGTAATGAGCTGCCCCAAAGTTTGCAGCAATGGGTTCTGAGGTATGGAAGGAGGAAAGGAAGGATTAATAAATCAATTTTCTGTCTGTGGTTTTTTTTGGGTTATTTTTAAAACTTGCATCCTTCAGCAGGGTTAGTTAATCACCACTGTTATAAAACTGTTAATAGTATCCTTATTAGTCTGATTTAAGTCATCAGCCACTGAACTACAAAAGTCACCAAAAGAGAAAGTGATAGGTCAATGAGCAGCTAAGACAGCTATTGTTTCTCGTTCAGTCAAAGAATTCAGGAAATGTTATGGCTTTATCTAAGAAATATATTGCAGAACTTCATCTTTATTCCATTAGCTGACTACAACACCAGTGAAAAAATCAGATTCATAATTCTTATCTATCTATGAGCTAAGAATGGCATTTTCTATTAGTTATTATTTTAAAATGATACTTTCATAGGCCTGTTTTGAAGTGCAGAGCTCTACAGAGACCCGTGCTATGGATACTTTTTTTTTGACTTCTTGTTTTACACTGAGTTGTTGTCTAGTCATCTGCTGGATGGATAATCTTGCTGTGAATACGGTCATAGTTAATGAAAATATAAGAACATTTACAAGCATCAAGATTTATTAACCAATAAGGAGCCTAGGGTGAGAGGGTTAAAAAAAAAGGCTGAGCTAGTGTGCTAATCCTGTCACAGAATTATTCATTCTGCAGTAGTTGCTATCTCTGATATTCTTTCTCTGTAGAAACATTGCTTGAAATATCGACTTGGTATTTGCAACTTGGAAAATTCTTTGTATTTTCCTTATTAAACTAAATTCATTAGTTTTCGATTTTTTAAGCCTTACTGTGATTAATTAATAGTCAAACTCATGGATGGATGCAGTTCATTTATATTTAAAAAAGGAAACCTCTTTGGTATAGTTTTAGATTTAAAAAGATTTTCAGAACCTGCAAAAGAAATGTGAACCTGCAAGGAACTTCACTTTTGTATATGGGAGCAAAGTTGTGTTGTTTTCTTATGCTTGCTTCCCAAATTTGGCACAAAGTCAGCCAAAGCAACTGAACTTTTGTGAAGAAAACTGAACCCTTGATCTAATTTAAATATTTTTACTAGAAGAACTATGACCAAGTATCCTTGCAAAGTTACTGCATTGTAATTCAATTTTACCACATTATTTTAACCTCAAGTGAGATCTGGATATAATTTACAATTTGAAATGAGCTGTGGAGTCAGTAAAATGAGTTAGAATACCTACTATGTTAGAAAAACATATTTCTTGAACATAAAATGGATTTTTTTCTTTTTTAATCCACATTTATAAATGAGCAAAAGGATATTTCTACAGGTTAGAAGAATAATCTAGGGTTTAGGAGCCTTGAATTGTGTTTTTTTTCCATAGAGGCTTTTTAAGCAAACCTGAGCAAGTCACTGACATCTTTCATGAATAATTGATTCAAACTCGTAAAATCAGCAGTTTCTTACCTGAAAATGGTTTGGGGAAGAGTAATATATTAAAAATGTTGACTAATATAGTTAATATAACATGAATAGGTGTCTTAGAACTACTGGAGGCTGATTTATTCAGAAAAACAGAGTGTGTTAAACTTTAACTAAATGCATTAAAAAGACATTATGATCATTCACTTAATGTTACCATAACTTAGGCATTAAGTCGATTATATTGATTGCAGCTGTGACAGTGTAAGGATATAAATAAGGTAAAGCTTGTAGGAAGATATAGTATTTTTTTTAAATCAATTGGTATAGCTTGAGAAAAGAGGCAAGCTTTCAGATCCATAAGCTCTTCTGCTATCAGAAATTGAAAAAGCAATCTTCAAAGCTAAGTACAAGTTTTAGAACAAATGCTGTGAATGTAATAAGATACGTTAATCAGACTGCCTGAATGAAAAGAGTTGATACCAAAATTCTATTAGAGGAGAAAGATGAGATGAATTACCATGTTCCATAAAACTATTATCTCTGGAGTTTATGATTTTGGAGAGCTGACTGTGTTATTTTATTTTCCAGCCTAATCTTTCAAAGGTGGGGGATTTTTTTTGTTTTTATATTTTTTTAATTTAGATTTCTCTTAAGAACAAATACTGAGATGACAGAGGTGAGGTGACAGTTTTTTTCTTGGACATCTGTTTGCTGGATAAAACTCTCATCTTGACTGCTGAGATGGAAATCACAAGTACGTTCCCCAGAGCACACACAGGTGTTATTAATAACTTAATATACTAGGAAAACAATTTCACAGAATTATTGCATGTGCAATACACATCAATGATCGAGCGTTTTCCTACATATTGTAGAATAACTGTTTATGATAAAGTCGGTAAGAAAAAAACAACAAAACTGTCTCCTTTTATGAGTACTGTGCTAATTTACACTAAAGACCTCGGGAGAGAGTAGACATTCAATTGAGTCAACATTTCACTAAGTGCAGTGGAAGGCCACAGGCAGATTTATCCCAGCATTCCCTAACCCATAGATAGTGCAGACTGTACACACTGCTACTGTACAAAACTTTGAGGCATTTTAATCAGATTTACCCCTGATCTCCTAGGTCTTTTTAGCTTAGATCTTTCCATTGCAAGGGCAGTTTAATATTCTGTGAAATTATTGAAATTAAAAATTAAATTTGTCTTAATTTACAAACACATGAACAACTTGATACTTTCTGTAACACAATTTTTGTTTCAAGTAATGCTAAAGCAACAGCTATAAAAATAATTTCAGAAAAACTTACCTGAAAAGTAATGGCACCCAGATGCCATTAATTTGAAATGCAGACTAAATTGCCACCTGAAAAGATTGGGGGCTATGCTCCTTGATAAGAATCATGAAAAGTATTGGAAGAACAACGATTACCTGAAACCACAGGGAGCTCCATTTATTTTGTTTTGCTCCCCCTCGCGCCCCTTTTGTATTCCTCTCTCTTTAAGTGTACTTATTTATGGAACACCTGATTCCTTTCTATTCTCAGCATAATTGGACATATATGTAAAAAGGCTTAGGTTTAAAGCTTACTATTAAATCCTACTCTTGCTAAACAATCAGCAGTATATATTTTAAAAGGTTAATTGATTTTTCCTCAGCAGTGTAGCATTTTTACGCATGATGCTTGTCAGATGTGTACTTTGTCCTATTTCCTACTTAATTTTAGAAAAAATTTTTGGATGAAATATTTCACTACAGTTCTAAGGCCAGAACTGCTGGAAGCTCAACAGTCATTGTCATGAGATGGCAATGAAAACAATATTAAACTTTAATTTAATTTGTCAGTTACATGAGATTTGTTTCCAGATGGAAATCATGGACTAATATGAATAGAAAAAGCTGCAATGTATCACTGAATTTGCTGTTCTGTTCTGGGTAGGAATAAGGGTACTTTGTCAACTGAAAGAGTACTTGGACTACTGAAAAATGTTTGTTTAAAGGTATCTTCAAAAAAAAAAAAAAACCCAACAAAAAACATACCACACACAACCCCCAAACTTAACCCAACAATCCTCTGTTAAATGGAATTCCAGAAACACTCACTATAAGATGGTTCCATAGACTTATCTTTGCTATCTTTGTCATTGAAGTCTGTAGTTGCAAATGACTTCAATTTTTTTTGTATTCTTCATGTATTTTTTGGACAACTGGAGAGACATTCAGGTGTCCACACTACAGACATCTGTGTAATTTCAGATCCTCTAAAGCATTTAGGATTTCCTTACAAGGTTGACAGATATGTCACTGGACCTACAGGAGATGCATGTCCTTTTGAGACAGCTGCTGGAAGATAAGCAGGATACATGGGCTGTTTAAATTGGCTCTAGACATCAATGTTTAAGCAACTACATCCCACTATAGATTTTTAATTACCGCAAACCTTGTATTTTATTACTAAAATTTACATTTTATTGTCCTATTGTTCATGTTTTCCAAATATCTTCCCCTCTGTTGTTCTCCTTTTGACTTCCTTTTGACTCATCAATGTCTTCAAATACGTAAAGGGGGAGTGTCAGGAAGATGGAGAGAAGTTGTTTTCAGTGATGACCAGTGATAGGACAAGGAGTAATGGATGTAAATTGGAGCACAGGAGATTCAAGAGGGATATCAGGAAGAATTTTTTTACTGTGAGAGTGACAGAGCACTGGAACAGGCTGCCCAGAGAGGTTGTGGAGTCTCCTTCACTGGAGACATTCAAAACCCGCCTGGACGCGTTCCTGGGTGATGTGCTCTAGGTGACCCTGCTCTGGCAGGGGGGTTGGACTAGATGATCTTTCCAGGTCCCTTCCAACCCTATGATTCTATGATTCTATGATTCCTTCATTATGATGAGTTATGAAAATGTGGCATCCCAAAACATTCCAGCTGAGACCTACCAATGCTAAGTAGAGTGAACTATTTCCCAAATATATATTACTTAATTTTGGAAGTATTCTTATCCTTTTTTTGAGCCTCTTTCAAAATTCACATCATTGCCTGACTTGATGGGTCATCTTAACTTTCCAAAGTCAAAGTATTTTCTCAAATACAAAGTATTCCCTGTTTAGAATATGATCCACTCCAAAAGAACGTGCTATCCCAACTATTGTGGTGTCACAAATATGATTAACTAAGTGGCTAATAAGACTCAAACCCAGGAGACATTATGATAGAACCTCATTTTAATATCCTCTCTTTCATTCAGCTAGAGGCTCGGCCAACCATGGTTCCACCTCCACCATTTTTCTTTATTTTGCTTATGAGAATGTTATACAAGACTACACGAAAGCCTTTTTGAAAAAAAAGATATAACACACATACTACCATGCTACCAGAGCAGTAACCTCATCAGTAAAAGGAAATTAGGCTCATTAGAAGCATCTTTCTTGATTAAATCAATGTCAGGTTCTGTGTATATTTTAACATTTTCTCCTAGGTTCTCGCAAGCTGACTGCTTGCTTGAAGGAGTTTTCTTCTCTTCCCCTCCCCTGAAATAGGCTGATTAGTAAATAATTCTGCATTCTTCTTTTCTCGCATTGGCTGAAATTTTAAGAACAAACATTCCTATGAAATCTGGATCACCTGAGATGAGAAACAAACCCATCTGTTTCAGGGCCCTAAGCACATCCCCTTCCTCCCTATCCTGCTAATCTGGCTGCCAGCCCTCAGGTGGAGGTGGCTTCTTGCTTTATATAAGGTCACCACCTGCATTCTAAAAGTTTGTCCCTTTTCATTTGGGAGCTGCCTAAACTTTGCATTGTTGTTGCTAGTAACAGCAATAAGCTCTGCAAGGCCTCTGGATTGAAACTTGTCATGCCTGCTCTGTCTTAATATTTCTTGACCTGTGTCTTTGTTTAACTTGGTTTAGCTATGACGGTAATTTCTCTAATTGACCAGGTGTCTGTGTCTAATTTGTTTTACCTTTGTTTATCTTTGAGTGGTATAATTATAGTTTTATACAGATAGCAGTAACAATGACTTCTAGGCAGAATGAGGTATTTACAGAATGACGCAGTGTAGAGATACAGGCCTGGTATGACAGCAGAAGCCTTGAAAAACAGAGACATGGGATGTGGTGTTGAGGAACACAGGTATGGGATGATAAGAGATGGGGAATAGGTTTGGTACAGGACAACTCGCAACTATAAACTGCTCATTAATGGTCAGCTTCCAAAACAAAAGCACATGGAAATCCTCAAAACTGGTTAAAGGGTAACAGAGATAATAAAGAAATAGTATCTAACATACATAAAGAGCATCAAATATAGTAACTATGGATGTAATCTGGAGCAACAGGCCAATAAAAACAGAGAAAGATGTAAATACGTGTTCACAAACTCTGTGTATATGTATAAGGGGAAATAAAGGAGAGAAAGAAGAAATCATCAAGAACACCATATTCTTCCCAGTGAAGGACTTCAAATGCTTACAACTTGCCATAACACAACCCCCTCATGCCTGATACTGAGACCAGAGTGAAAACACCAACCTTAAGACTCAGAGGGGTAGTTGAAGGATGTGTGTAACACAAGGGAAAGAGAGAGAAGCTAAATATATGCTACATCAATAGCAGTGATTCAATTAAAATTTTATACAAGTACTCTAACAGCATTGGTAGTCTGTGTTTTTCTTTAAGAATGTTTGTTTTATTTGTAAAATTAGGTCTACAGTAGTGATGACCTTTGAATTAGATTGTTAAGATTCCCATTACACTAATAATAAATGCTTCGCTTTGCATATGTCTGTGTGTGTGTGTGATGTGTTTCCCTTGCCCATTAACAGGATTCTGAGTGTTAACACTCTTTTGACCTGAGCTCTCACACTTGGCTCCCAACTAAGGCTGCACTGCAGCAGCGTTGTAGCCATACCAGTGCTGGTGATGTATACCCCAGCCTTGCCCCAGCCCCACAAATTCCCATCATCCCAGGTCGGTTGCATTACAAAGGACTTGCACTGGAGTTAGTCAGAACTTGCTTATTGTTATTTGGATCTGATCCTGACTTGATGTCCCTCGTTGTCATTGGAGGCATCTCACTGCTATGGGCCTGCCTGGTAAGCTGGACTCCTAGCTGCCCCGGTGGACCTCCACCCTGTCCTTCTCCCTGCTTGGGGTTGTTGGGTGAGGTTCTGCCCTGCCAGCCCCCACGAGGCTCCCCTCCAACTCCTAGCTTCCTGACCCAGCGAGCAGTGCCAGCTGAGAGCATAACTTCCATCTAGACTTTGAGCAAAATTTGACACCATAGCAATGACTTTGGTGTTTATTTACATATAGGTTTGTATCTGAATAAATGAGACTAAGTGATGCGAACATGGGATTCTGGTAAGTATTTTTTGTTTCTTTTTGTTTGTTTGTTTTTAACAGCAAATTCTGAAAAAACTTTAAAGGAAATACAGTAAGTGGGTTAAAGTGCATAATTAGCTCACTCAGCTACACAAAGGTAAAAGTAGAATAAAGCTTCCTCTTTTTTTTTTTTTTCTATTAATGTTGACTGACTTAATGAAAATTTGTCTTCTGTGACATTTCCTGTTTGGGACACTTTATAGAGATTATTAATTGCATACTCTTTTAGAAAAAATAAACACTCCTTGGTTATGAGTCATGTATATTTTACAATTTTTCTTCCTTTGGTTTTAACTAGGAAGTTAAGATAGGCTAGAACTTCAGCTAGCAATGAAAGTTTGATTAAAATAGGTTTATTTATCCTAGAAAATACAGATTGTAGTATTTCCCTCCTTTAATTATCTCCAACAGAATATTAATCACAGAGTCTTGACTGGCTTTAGTGCATGTGAATTTTAAAAGATAGAGGCCGAGAACACATTCTGATTTATAAAATTTTTAGAAAAGTAATCATTATCTGTAGACACAGAAAAGAATGTTATGCAGTCCCTTGGGGGAAAAAAAGAAAGTAGAACCTGAATAGTCTTACCTCCTGTAGATTTAGGTTAGGCCTAAATCAGCATTACCAGGAAAAAAAGATGGCTTATCAAAACTGTTCTTCTAGAAGGCTAGTCATTACTACAACTACAATCTGAATGGGATTTTAGCACTTATGTTTTAACAATTTTCTTCAGAATGAGTACCTTGTATTTTGTTAATATCACATTTCTTTCTTTCAAAATTTAGTTGTTCATTATTTGTAACTCTCTTGAATCCATTATTCATTGAATGCAAGGCATTAAAATAATAGAAATTTCTTACAAGATAAAAAAATAGCTCGACCCCTTGAAAAAAAGAGTGGCTTCCCTACAGTACCTAGATTCTGGTTTAATTATGCCCTAGAATACTGTTTTATGAATAATAAACGTTAGGTGACTTGATAATTCAAATAGGCTTGTTCTCAAAACTTTGGATTTAATTGTACTGCTTTTACTATATACCCTGTTTTAGGAAGACAAGGTTTGCACATACCTACCATGCTGAAATCAAGATATGCTGCAGTCTAAGGCATACAACTTTTGCTTAGATATCAATTTCATCTACAATATTTGTTAAAGCTAGACTCTTATTTTGTTTGCCCCCTCCCCTGGACATTAATCTTCTTTTTTATAATTTTAAAGAATCTGTAAAACTGACTAAATATTTATTCCTAAATCTATCTTTTGGATCTCATTAAAGCATTCATTACTTGACAGATTTTTGCCATTATTTATTATACATTTTTTTAACAATCCATATTTCATTAAATTATTCTTCAGCCAGCTCTAGAAACTAATGACAGGAGACAAAAAATATATAGTCTTTCCAAAATCCATAGTTTACTTGGAAATGTGTAATAAAAAGAGTTAAATTATAGTCTCTACTCAAAATCCAGGAAAAAGCACAGATCCTGCAGAGAGAGCTGACAAAAAATCTTTATCATCGACACTTTCAAAAGTGGAGACCATACCTTGGTTAGATTATGAATAAGTATAAACAAAAGAACAGAAACAAACAAGACGATGTATCACATTTCTGTTCCTATTTTCCCTTATCTTTCTGCAGAGATCTAACAACTTTTTTTTCAGTAGCTGAAATGTACAGATGACTGTATAGTTAAATAAATTTTTATGTGTAAAATGGAAGTGTTAAATTATGTTAAATGATCTCTTTTGAGTGCCTGTGGAGACTTGTGGATTTAGTTTTATCTCCTAGCTTGGTTTCTGACTCTGACATTGTGAAGTTATCAGAGCCTCACATCTGTCAGCTGGAGGCTAATCCTAGTGGTGCATACATTTCTTATTGTTAAACATCTCCAAGTATCTATATTAAATGTTTCTCACAATAAGTATTACCATTCTAGTTCCAAGAAGTTTCTTTGGATGCCAAGCAAACATTTTGCTTGTATATCTTCCTTGTGTTTTGAAGTTGTGCTCTGCCTCAGAGAGTGCAGAAAGTTAATGTGGACAGAAGGATGCCCTCTTACTCAGTCATTTAATACTGGAAATTTCCTTGAGAAAATCAATGGCATCCCTCATTACTATGATCTGAAGAAGGAATTTGGCTTTCCTGTCTTGTACTGGAGACTTGCTGTTATTGCACAATGTGGTACCCTCTAGAACAAGACTCTCAGCTGCCTCTGTTTAAAAATGCTCAATGTTGTATAAAATGCTTATAAACTCAAAGTAGAAACTGAATGCAGCTTAGTGCTTAGAGCATATAATTAGGGAGTATGACTCCTGTGTTAGAATTTCTTTTCCAACCAGGAAGTAGATTTTAAAATTAGTTGTCTTACCTTTCAAGTTGTCAGCCTAACTACTGGATAGTGGGTAAAAAACAGTACTAGGAAGAAATTTTCTGTTTTCTGTGATAAATGGAAGATGGTGCTCAAGGACTTTCTTCACACATAAGAAATGAGCCCAGGCAGAGCGAGCTTTCTGAGTTTCTAAAAAGACCAAGGTCTAAGTCCTTGAAGACCAGCTTACATAATTCTTCATTCAGCTTGGCGGCTTCTGTAAGTTTTTGGTATATTGTATGGAGAAACCTGAAAATCTCCTTCAAATCTGCAGATGCTTTTAAGTGTTAGAATATCTAAAACCGAGGTACTCCAATGCCTGCCTCACTTGGTGCATTTAGTAGCTACACTTTAGACTTATGAATCACAACTGACTAATTATAACCCATCAATTTCAAGTATATTTTTTCATTACTCCATTTCATGGTGTCTAATTGTTGTGGTAAAGATATCCAACTTACTTCTTCCCAAGAGGAATTCATAGCCAGAAATACTGGAAAGCCCTTTCAAAGGTGGTTATGATGGTGTCATGTGGTTATATTTTCCTTCTGCTGCCCCTAAATAAAGTAAAAAAACCTCTGTGTCTTTTGAGAAAGATCATGCCACTCACTATAACATTTGTAAACCCTGGGTGGTAAATGTACGATGAATGTGAAGAATCTACAATATACTATTGTCCATTGTGCACTGGTGAAAATGATTTTTTGATTTGACTATTCCTTGGAAAGTCAAAGAGCTTCCAAATGCCCATTGATTCCTTTGCTCGTTTGCTGTTTGCTTTGCTTAAATGCAATATGCTTAAGGAGATTTCCAAACAGAACATCTGGAACAAGAATTGCCATAAACTATAAACTACGGAATAAAACCTAAATTAGTAACAGTGAATACACCAAATCAGTACGATGAGTTGCTTGTGAATCCAGAAGGTGCTTTTTCTTTCAGAGTAAATACAGTAATTCTCAGTCCAAAACTAGTCCAAATCCTTAAGTTAAAATGGGTGAAACTGGAAAACAGTTGAATATTTACCTATAGATACAGCAGTTTCTGTTCATATCTGTATGAGGGAAAGTTGAAGTAATAGTTACAGTTCCAGTGTAAATGGGTACCAGTGTAAACACCAGTTAGAAACTTGGTATTATTGAGTAACCTGAAAACAAATATGACTATGACTTCTACTTCATAAGCAGTGTCTAAAACCATGAATCTCATGAAAGAAAAATATTTTTATCAAGAAAGAAGAATTTTGTATAATCAGGATGACATCATCCGCATCAGTTAGGGACTGATAATTCTATGAATTGACTGACTTATTCAGCAGAGTTCCTTCTGAACTTTCCCCTCCAAAAAAACTGCAAGTAACTTGAAAAAAAATTTTCGTTGGTTTTTTTTTTTTTGGTGTGCAAATACAGAAAATCTGTATCACTTCCACACCGTTCTTTGAACTCTTTCGAACTCTTTCGAAAAGCTGTGGATGTTATCTTCCTGGATTTTTGCAAAGCTTTTGACACCGTTTCCCACAGCATTCTCCTGGAGCAACTGGCTGCTCATGGCCTGGACAAGTGTACTCTTTGCTGGGTAAAGAACTGGCTGGATGGCCGTGCCCAGAGAGTGGTGGTAAACGGAGTTAAATCCAGTTGGTGTCTGGTCACAAGTGGTGTCCCCCAGGGATCGGT
>VXBO01013793.1:932-18901 GCA_013400135.1 Rhinoptilus africanus
ATTCTATGAAAGGAATCCAGAGCTCAGCCCAGCTGTCAAGAGAGTGGACCAGTCCCAAAAGGCAAAAGCTGGAGGCTGGCTCCTTCTCTCCCATACCAAACAGTACACAAAGGTGTAGGCTTCAGGAGCAGAAGCAGGAGCTGGAGCTGAAGCCGGAACAGAAGCAGCATCAGCAGTGGAGAAGCAGCATCATTCAGGAGCAGTGGGAGCAGCAGCAGGAACCCAGTGAGTGTGCTGACAAGGTGGCTGAGTGGTGAAGGTGATGGAATGCTAATCTATTATGCTCTGCATGCATGGGTTTGAATCCCATCCTTGTCAATCACCTGCAATAATCCTGTTCTGATTTGCCAGTATTTTGATGTGTGCCTTCCAACAAGCCCCTGTTTTGGGGTAGAACTTGCAAGATTTTGAAGTGGCTCAGGACACACCTTGACTGCTTCTGTCTCCACACAGTCAAGAGGAACAAGAAGGGAAGGAACAAGCCAATCAGCCTCTCCTCAGTCCCTGGGAGGATGATCGAGCAAAACCTCCTGGAAGCAGTTTCCAAACATAGGGAGCAGATGAAGGTGAGTTGGGTTGGGAGTAATAAGCATGGATTTACAAAGGAGAATGTTTTTGCTCAACTTCCTCTTTGTTGGGATGCATTGCTGCTGAACTTGGAGGAGGTGATCCTTGAACATTACCGAGCTTTCTGGGGCCCCTCTTCCCTCCAGGGCTTTATCCCACAGTACTCTACCAGACAGATCCCTGAAGAGGCCAGTCTGCTCTCCCAAAGTCCAGGGTAGTGATTACTGTGCAGCCTCCTCGCCGCCTTAATGATCTCTAACACCACCATCTCACAGCCACTGCAGCCAAGGCTTCCCTTGAGCTTCACATTCCTTCCCCACTAGCCCCTCCTTGTTGGTGAGAACAAGGTCCAGCATGGCACCTCTCCTTGTTGGCTCCACCATTACTTGGAGAAGGAAGGTATCATCAACGCATTCCAGGAATCTCCTGGATTGCTTATGTCCTGCTGTGTTGTCCCCCAACAGATATCAGGGTGGGTGAAGTTCCATGTGAGAACCAGGGCTAGTGAACGCATCTATAGAGGCCCTTGGTCTTCCTGGTTGGGTGGCCAGAAGCAGACCCCCACTGTAATCCCCCACTGTAACATAGCCCATAAGCTCTTGGTTGGCTCATCATCCATCCCCAGTGGAGCTCCATGCAATCCATCCAGTAATTGGCATAGAGGGCGACACTGCCTCCTCATTTCCCCTGCCTGTCCTTTCTGAAGAGCCTGTATCCTTCCATTCCAACACACCAGTCATAGAAGCCATCCCACTACACCTCTGTGATGCCAGAAAATCATAGCCCTGCAGGTGTGCTCACGTCTCTAACTCTTCTTGTTTGTTCCATGCTGATATTTTGTGTATCAGCATGTTCCCCATGCTGATGCTTTTGGACACTCAGGCAGCTGGGATTGGAGAAGAGGGCAGAATGAAACATGACTCTCTTGCAAAGCTGATGCCCAATGCCTTTAATGAGAGAATCAAAGGAAAATGGAAAAGACGAGAGCTTAAGCAATGCATTTGGGAGGCTGAGGAAAGCTCAGAGAAGTGCTGCCATCTGAAGGAAAGTCTCCATGCCAGGGATGCTTCTTTCCTGATTCCTCTTCAAGGCTCTGGCAACCACATATCACCTAGACCTATAGCTACAGAAGGAAAGAGGACGTATTTCATGGGGAGCGCAAGGTAAAGCAGAGCAAGAGGGGGAAAGAGAGAGGCTCCCTTGGGAAGAGACGGAAGGCCAGCGCAGGGCCCTTCCTCCAGGCAGAGCCGTGGGTGCTCAGCTCCTCTGCAGACCATGGCCGCACTCTCAGGGCTGGCTCCAGGGCTTTCCTCGAGGCTCCTGGTGCTTGACCATGGGCGGGCAGGCAGTCCACGGGCTTCAGCATAAGAGATTGCCCTGTCCCAGAGGCACGCAGAGCCCATGTCCTAGACTGGACCACCCAAAGTCCCCCAGACCCAGGGAGCCCCAGAAGCGATGGGCACACTGCCAGTGCTGAGAGAGCTCCCCACGGCAGCTGATGCAGTGGATCCCATGGCTGTGCTCTGAGGGAAGGAGCTGAGGATCAGACCCGGCAGCATCACCAGGAATGCCGAGGGCTGGATCGCAATGCTGGAGTCAGTGCACCAGATGATGCATGGCTCATTGCAGCTGTTGGCAAATGGAGTGGGGCCGCAGGCAGCTGGCAGGCACGGGCTGTGCCACCACGTCTCACTGAGGGAGGTGACCCTGCAAGTCCGAGAGGGGGCAAATGGCTGCAGAGAGAGGTGTTGTGCCCTTTCAGACCCCCAGCTTAGCTCCTCTTGGAACAGGCAGAGCCTGGGAGTTCAGCAGAGAGAGACTGGGGTTGTGGCACGAGTCTAAGAAAGCTGTGTCCAGCAGGAGCACCCGCAATGGTGCCCTCCTGTGATTTTGGCCGAACATAACAATGCACCCTCCTCTCCATCACCTTAACCTCCCTGCTGCCTGGCCACACCTTGCTCTATCTGATGGCATCTTCTCTTACCTGCCTGGGATGTGATACGCACAAGGACCTGGGCTAACCTGGTCAGAGTTACTTGCAATACTCCCACAAAATGCAAGGGAGACAAGGTGAGAGCTCTTGTGGAAGGAGCCTTGTTACTCATTGAACACCACAAAACAAAGTGTGATGGAAGCCTGAATATTCATAGAGCCTAGATGAGATTACATAGCACAGTGTCCAATCACGTCTTGAAAACTTCTAGTCACAGGGACTTCACTCCTTGGGGAGGCTGTTGCAGTGAATGATTTTTCTCACTGTAAAAAATACCTTTCTTCTATCAAGGTGAAAATTCTTCTGCTGCAACTTGTACCCTTGCTCCCTTTCCTCTCCATGTGTCTCTTTGTGAAGAGCTTTTGCCCTCTTTTTAGTGGCCTTTAAATACTGGAAAACTGTGATGTGTGCAGGGGAAGAGCATCACAGGACGTCACGACAGTCAGTATGGGGTGTTTTTTGGGGTAAATGAGAGGTGGAGAAAGGGAGGGTTCAGAGCAGTACTGAGAGGAAGAAACATGAGAAAGCTAGAGGAAGATGTCATAACATGTTTGTCACTCAAGAATTGGATGCTATTCAGGTTGCTTGCCTGGCCATTCCCTGCTTCTGATCAGTGCATCCTGTCCAATCTTCTTAAGTTCTATTCCTAAGTAATTTCCCTGGGGAGGGGCGCTCTATTCTGTATGTATGTGTGTCCAGAGGCCATAGCCAGACTGACTTCTGCTCTCATTGCTGTGATACATGGATGCCAGTTCACGCTCGGATGGAGTGCAAAATCTGTTACCTAACTTTCCCTGTCACCTTGGCTCTGTGTGGTAGAGGATGCAGCAGCAGCAACCCTGTGAGTACCATGGACTCACAGCTTCATAGGTATTGTCACTGACATCTCCGCATTTGTGACAGCATGACCTGAGTTGTATTTTCAGCAATAACTGAAAGAGTAAATGCATGAAACTCTTCTTTTGTTGCTCAGAGTTTATCCCCCTCCACAGATGTAATGGGCTGTGTCCTTCCCCGTCCTCACACAGCACATCCTCTTTTCCTGCTCTAAATTTGACAAGGCAAGTTTTAAACCGGTGAGCTTTAACTGCTCCCCTTAGACACTGACTTCATTCTGTGCCTCTCTGTTGGAATACTAGTACAAGCAAGGAAGGGGAGATACTCAATGCAAACACACGTGTGTGCACACTTGAGCAGGAAAATTTCTGCATGTGATGAGAGCCAGTCTGCATAACAGAAGAACTCTTTTTCACAGCAGAAGTAGATTGAATAGAAGTTAACAGGTTGACAATACCTGTGAAGAAGCCAGGGAAACATTTGCCAGCGTACTGTGCTGCTGGTTATGCCAAGTGCCCTGAAGCAGCTGAAGTAGGAAACGAGACAATAAATCCAAAGTGCTGGGGAGTGCAGTCTTCCTGATTCATGCTTTTTTGTTCTTTTTTCAAAGATATGAAATTGCCCCAATTGATGTAAATTCCTATATGGCTTATGTACTTCCAGTGATGCTGTTTATCATCTCTGGGAGAGGGATCAGGATTATCATTTTGCTGTCCTGTGTGATATCATCTTATGATATGATAACATCACTATTCAGATGGTTATTTTGGGGTGTTTATGTGGTATTGCTGTCCTGCCCGTACCTTGGGCACTGTCTCTCAGAATTTATTAATAATCACACCCAGTCTACAGGGGAAACAGGGAGGGACACTTTCCCCAACCCTTTTGCCTCCCCTCTCAGAAGAGAGTTGCCTACAACTATCACCTGTCACCTTTTCTTAGTTGCACTGGTTGTTCTAAGTGGAGCAGATTGGGCAGTCTCCAGCACCTCTCCTGATACAGTAGGTTTTGCCTCTTCGCTGTGCAGAGCAGTGAAGTGGTTCTGCAAGGGCACTTCAGTTTCTGGGGGGAAGTCTCTTCCTCTTGCTGCTCTTGGCGGTTACAAGCTTCCATTCTGTGTAACTGGCCTCCCTTCCTTCTGGTGTGGGAGTTTTTAATGTAGATACATTAGCCTGTATGCTGGTATCACTTCTGCTGAAGAGTCCCTCTGAATACTTGCCTAACTGAGCTCTGTGCATCCTCAGAACTTTAAAAAATGTGAGTTCTGTTTACCATCCTTTTAATGCAGCACATTTTTCTTGTTTAGCTGATCATGCCTCTTATCCCACCAACTTTTCATCTCACTTCATCCCACCAGCTGTCCTGGGCAGTAGCATTCATTGTAAACTTGTTTACAGTTTTTAAAAAGCTAGAAAATTCAGTGGTGGTGCTGCTTTTGTATTTTCATCGCAAGATTGCGAACCAGAAGGATTAAGTCAGGTCTGGAGATCTGCTGCAGCTAAGTAACTGCATGAATCTGGGTTCATCACAAAGGATCAAAAGTTTGTTGATGGCTTGTCTGTCTTTTTACTTTTAAATAGAATTATCCTAATTTATACAAGGTAATCAAGCAGAAGCATGTTTTTCTATCTCAATTTAAAATTGAGAAAAATTATGCCTTTGTGGCCAGACTAGGGTTTTTTTGTCTTTTATATATATCTACGTATATGTGTATGATCCTTAGTGGTCTCTTGCAACTTGAGATACTCTATGATTCTATGTAAGCATGTATGTGCACATATAATTATATGTGTGTGTGTTTGTGCATTTATCTATTTCTCCTCTACTCTGAAAGCTTCAATTGATACCTTGTCTTGCACTTACAATGTTTCCCAGGAACCAAGCTTTCAATTAATCTAACAGTCATGTGCCATAAGCTGCTTCAGGGCCTGCCTTCACAATACAGTGAACCTGGAGTAGAGCTTCAAATAGCTTGGAGACTTTAGCTGACCTCAGGCAGGATTTGATTTTGTAAAGCCCCTGAACAATGCACTTGGGCTTGCTTTGTCACTTGCATGCTGCTAACTGTGAGGGTGTAACCTCCAGCAATCCCAACATAACAGTCCTGGGCTGACTGATATGCTGTGGCTCCTGAGGAGGGTGTGAGATTGTGTCAGTAGTAGCCTTCAGGTGACCCCTGCAGATGCAGGAGTTGACCTCACTGACAGCAAGCAGGAGCTTAGTTTCACCTAGGATGACCCCACCACGCTCTATAGCGGAGGGAGATTTGACATACCATATCTCCAGAAAGTCAGCACGCATCAGAGGCTTGGCCCCGTTAAGGCAGCAAAGAGATGGGTTTTGTCCATACATACCCCCTTAGCAGAGTTCAGAGGCAAGAACTGATCTCAGAGTGGTCCTGGTCTGGGGTGGAGCAGAGCCAACTTTCTAGTCAGCCAGAGGCTCTCGCCTCCAACCTCATCAGGCCAGCAACCAGGGTCAGCTGACTTGGTCCTTGACCCTCTGGAAGGGTTACAGCTGCGGGCAGGTCAGGTGACCCAAACTGACCAATCGGTTATTCCGTCCCTTCTGCCATGCTGAGTATAAAAGCTGAGGGCTGAAAGAGATTAGGTGAGTTTTATTGCAATGGATGTCTTTTTTAAATGGCTGTTGTCAGAGAAGGGCCCCATCGGTTCATCTGCCTTTTGGTCCTGGTTGGTGTGTTTCAGTTCCCATTTGTCACTGAGTTCATCCTGGAACTTTCCCAGTGCGTGCCAGTGACATTTCGCCTGGGAGCTTGATATGGTTTTGTGTATATTTGTTTATATTGTATCTATTTCATTATTTCATTTTTTATTTTATTATTAATATTTCATTAGAGCAGTTTAGTTTTTTCTTAAAGTCACAAATCTCTTTATATCTCTTATTCCTCTTCTTAGGGCAAGAGGTGGGGGAGAGGATCTTTTGTCTTGTCATTGCCCAACCCGGTCTAAACAACAACACAGAGGAAACCTCAGAAGCACTAAACCCTAGTGACCATGGAGCTATGGTCTTGATAAAGAGCTAACCATGGGTCAGGGGTCCCTGGGCAGCAGCTGGGGAGGTGTGGGGGGTGGGACTGGGTTGATGGCTTCTTAGTACAGCTGATAGCTTTGGATCTCAAACATACAAAATGCAATCTGGTGGATGATAAGTGAACCATTAGGATACCTGAGAGGAAAGACTTGGCCTCATGTGCCCTCAGCAGATGTCAGAGACAGGATTTGATATTGACCTCAGATTTGAAAAACAGATGAGGAACACTCCTACGGGGACCCTGAGCATGGTCTGAAGTAATATTTGCCTTAGTAACTGCCAGGGAGGCTTCAGAGTGGTGCTTCCCATCTCGTGAAACCTACACTGCAGAGTGGCTTAATCGCTGATTTGGGAGCAGTGTACAGGGTGTAAGCTGGACCTTCAGTATTCTATGGGCCATGTGAGGACCTCAGCTGGCTGCTCCATGCCGTCAGAGGGAAGGAATGGGAAATATGCCACCAGAACCTAAACAGGACAAACCAGGGAAAGGGTTGCACTTGGTGGACTCTATGAAAGGAGGCAACAGCATTCCCTTCTTCCAGGAACTCTGTGTGTGGGGAAGTCTTGCAAGCCATGCTTGCATTGCCATGTCCATGTTTTGAGACAGAAAAATATCTTTGGCCAAGATGGCATTCAAAAGTCATGCACTGTTTATTAGTTGTCAGACAGAGTAACATTGTGTGGTGTTCCTATCGTACCACATTAGGACTCCAATTGACTAGAGATCTGAGGTGGAACTGCCAGACATTTTTTTTCAAAAGAGTACACAAAAAGATGCTCAAGGTTCATCTTCAAAGATATATTTTTATAAAGACAAGCTAGAGCAGGACAACACTGTAAATGGACAAAACTCAGATCTGAGGCAGACATTAAAATAAAAATGTCTGAAAATTGTTATTTCTCTGGCATCTGTCTTGGAGCCAATACAGCAACTTGAATGCTTGAGCAAACTTTATTCAGCCATCACTAGGAACCTTCTCTTTCACTTGGCTGTGGTTTGGCTGCAAATCTGCCCTCTGGTTCGAACAAACTCTTCGCTCTCCCAGTTGCAATCACTCTGCAGCTCTCCAGCCTGCTCTCCTCTTAAATCCTGTCTACCCAGTCACAGAATCATAGAATGTGTTGAGTTGGAAGGGACCTTTAATAGTCATCTAGTCCACCCNTCTGGGCTGTAAGCGCACATTGTTGGCTCATGTCCAGCTTTTCATCCACCAGTGCCCCCAAGTCCTTTTCTGCTGGGCTGCTCTCTATCACACCATCCCCCAGCTTGTATTGATAATGAGGATTGTCCTGACCCAAGTGTAGGACCTTGCACTTGGCCTTGTTGACCTTGTTGAAGGTTTGCTTGGGCCCATCCCTCAGTCCTGCCCCTTCACTCCCATGATGTGCCTGCCAAATCAACAAACTCCATCCCTCACAGGGGTTGTTCAAACCCCCAGGCACAGACAGGAGAAGACAACCAGGCAGCCTCTTGCTTGTTTGTGAACAGCAGCTTTTCAGCAGAGCAAGAATATGAATTTATCCAGTTCACTTTCCCCAGGCCTAACAGATTTTGCCTCTAACAAGTGCTTTTCTCATCTTTCCGAAGTGAAAGACATTGCCTAATGCCATTAGAGTTTCTCATCTGTCTTTACAGGTATACAGATGGGGTGCCAAAAGTGTCTTACAGTTGTGAGTTCTTCCTATACAACTGGTGAAATTCTTACTATTATAAATTAAAATGAAAGCTATTCAACTTTTGGAGGTTTATAGTAGTAATACTTTACACAATTCAGCTGCTAGAATTTTATGTTAAACTATGAATAATGTTTTTTTCTAGTTTATTATAATAATTCCTGTGAAGTACCAGGTTGCAACTTGATTTGAATTCTTCTAAATTTTACTACTTACCTTTATAGAATTGTAACTAACTCTGCTTACTCCAAGAATATTTACTACATTAGCCCAACAATCTTTAAAAATGTCTAAGACTGAAAACTTCCAGGTTTACAGAAAGCTATGTTGATCACTCATGTAGAGTTCTGGGTAATTCTGAAAAATAATAAAAAAAGAGGATTTATCCTAATTCTGTATGAGAGACTCTAAGTCTTTTTAATTTTTAATATTTAAAGAATGCTGCATCTTCTGAGGCATATCTTCTCTCTCATTTTCTCTAAGGACACTTGATATATGCAAAATATTTCAAAGCTTCTGAAGCTTTTGTGAATGCTTTTCCTTTTCTTAGAGTAGTTGTATTCATTTAAAAACATATTTATGTTTTTCTAGTTCAGTATGACAACATTTTGTCAGATTTTGCAAAGCTTTTAGCTCTACCCTAGAAAATGGTGTCCTGGGCTGCATTAGGAGTGTTGCCAGCAGGTCGAAGGATGTGATCGTTCCCTTCTATTCAGCGTTGGTGAGGTCATAAGAAGAGTACTTGTTCAGTTGTGGGCTCCCCAGGACAAGAGAGATGTGATCATACTGGAGAGATTTCAGTAAAGGGCCACCAAGATGATTAAGGGACTGGAGCATTTCTCCTATGAGGAAAGGCTAAGGTAGCTGTGACTGTTCAGCCTGGAGAAGAGAAGGCTCGGAGGGGTCTCATCCATGTATATAAATACCTGAAAGGAGGGTGCAAAGAGGATGAAGCCAGGCTCTTTTCGTGGTGCCTAGTGACAGGAGCAGAGGCACAAACTGAAACACAGGAGGCTCCCTCTGAATACCAGGAAATGCTTTTTTCAGGTTGTCCAGAGAGGTTGTGGAGTCTCCATCCTTGGAGATATTCAAAAGCCATCTGGAGTGGTCCTGGGCAACTGGCTCTAGGTGACCCTACTTGAGCAGAGGGTTTGGAGCAGATGACCTCCAGGGATCCCTTCCATCCTCAACTGTGTTCAGGGGAAATCTGGTAATCTTTCTAATAGTGTGAAGTAAATAATCACAAAATACAATGGCTTTACAGTTTGAGATCAGATCTTTCAGTAATTTCTGAAGAGCTGTAGCTCATTTTCTTTAACATTAGCCATATTTTTTTCTCTCTTTTTTCCCTTATTACTTTCAGTATGCCATGTGCTACACATGACATAATGTCACTAATTCAGGGGTGTCTTGCTTTGTACGGATTTACTTTCACAATTCTTTTCATATGTTCTGATGCTGGGAAGCTATTGAATTTACAAGAACATTTTTCCATCAGTCATGAAGAATTCTGGGCACTTCTAAATAGTTGCCTTTTTTCTGATGTATTCTGATAATCCCTGACAAAAGCTAACATGATAATTGTTAGGTTATGGTGTGTATCTATTAATATTTTGTGGGAATTCAGCACAATATAAGATACAGCCACATTTTAATGATTTAGTCCTATATTCATTTATTATGATCAACGGCTACGACAGAGTATGTATTGTTACAGTGAATTCTTTCTGTAAGAGGGGGATAACTCTGCTTAACTCTAAGTTTTATGAGGCATATTTAATTCTCGAGCTTAATTCTTTTCACTCATTTCCTATATGTCGAGCACAGCAATACTAAAAGTTCATGGTAATACCTTTTCATCTTTTTGGGAAACCAGGAATAATTATAACTTTTCTGAGAATTATTTGTAGCTTGTTGATTTTCTGTAGGTTATATACACAGAACACTTTCACTTATGGTGAATTCGTATCATTATTTTGAGCAATTTCAATATCTATTTCCCTGTTACTGATAAACTTCTGCTATCCAGATGAATACTCTATGAATAAGTTGTCTTTCCCTAAAATGCATTAACTCCATCATTTCTATTAACACAGCTTTAAACAATTATTTCAATTCTAAACAATTATTTGTATTTCAAGGCTTACTTATGTTTGCCTGCTTAAATATGGCCATATTTATGATAACTGTGCTGAAATTTTTGAAGTTGTAAAGAGTTTTTTCTCACAGCCAAATGGAGCTCGGATGAATTCTGACATGTACTCGGCTAGTAATAACACATCCCAGTTACAGTCAGCTTTTCCCGCACCTGTACTTGCTGTTCCTGGCACAGAGAAATGCTCATTCCAAAACCTAACCAGATATTACTGTCCATGCTGGCTAATTGGCTGCAAACAGTACACTGGTTTCTAAACCCAGGCACCGACAGACCGAAAATACTGCATTGCCATGCTACCAGAAAACACAGCAGCGCCATCAGATTAAGAGCCCACAGCTCTGTTGAGCCTTAGCAAGATCTCAGGTCTAAGACTTGTCTGTCTTTGAAGTTGCCTTGCCTCCCAGGATCTTTCTTCTTCTTTGTTTAGCTGTAACAGCAATTTTTATAATGACCAGGTAGCTATGCCTGATTTATTTTAGTTCTGCTGAAACTTCCAGTATAGGCATATTTTTATACAACTGCCACTAACAAGGAGTTACTCTCTGTAGAATTAAATATTGATGACTCCAGCACCATGATGCAGTGTAGAGATATAGGCCCTTATTCTGAATAAGTAAGACACAGATTATGTACATAAATTATATTCTATTTTCAGAATATGTAGAATAAAGGCTGATGGAGAGCGTATGCCTGTACTCTACTCTAGCTCCTCGTGTAGGAATATGGGCCTTGAAGTGGAGAGTTGATATGTTGCTTAGAGGAGTATACGTATGGGATCAGAAAAGGGGCAGGGTGAACAATGAATGCTTCCGGGCTCTAAACAATTCAGGAATAGTCAGTTGAAGAAATCAAGACCTCCAAGTACAGCAAAACCATTTCTACCAGTAAACAAAGAGTACACAGGAATGTAACTATCTTTTTCAAATGTGCCGTATCAGGTGAATTTTAATTTAGTGTGGAGTTGCAAACCATTGAAGAAAGGAGAGGTAACGCACATTTGAGTTTGTATAACAAGATCCTGAAGTGGTCCCTAGGTGAGAAGGAAGAAACCACCACCAGGCCTGGCACTGCTAGCCATAGGCCAAAAGGCGCAGGTATTTTTCTGTAACTATTAGATCAGTGGGAATATTACATTTTTTTTGCTATATGCACAGAGTCAGCACAGTAGAATATCATTTCCTGCAAGAAGCCACTGCTTTGAGGCCTGTCAGGCTGATCACCCAGGACTGATATGGATGTGATCATGAATGTGTCATGAGTGTGTCATGAATGTGGTCGTGAGCGAGTGTTTTCTTCCTAGTCACCATACTTTTCTTCCCTCTGATTTAATCAGCTACTCTCAATACAAACTGCACTGAGCTGTGGTTTGTACCTGTTTAGTTATTCTGTTGAATAATACTCTTATGTCATTTTGAAATAAGTAAATAAAGTTCTTAAAGCTTTTTGAGCAGTGAAACCCCTAAAGCACCATTGGAGACCTTCTGAATTATGTCAGTATTCTGCATTTTTCTTAAATGTTCCCAGCTGAAAGAGTTACAAACTGTGGCTTGTTCTGAAAACTGAACTTGCTTTCCAGAAGATTTTCCAGGGAGGATATTCCAGATGCTGAGACCAATAGGTTCTTTTTTACAGCATGAGACATCACCGTCTGTGAAGGTAAACAGAGCCTGCCTCTTGCCATCCTTCAATAAAGCATACAATGGTTAAAAAACAAGACCAGCACTAACTTCCGAGATCATGTAGAGTGGATAAGGCTCACATATACTGGTTCCTACACTTATTTGATACAATGTGGAACTGAATTGAACAGCCCCTAGATACAGCATTGAAAGCACAGTAGCAAAGACTACCTCCTGGTCTTCTAACCAAGATAGAAAAGGTTTATAAAAGACATGGAAGAGAAAGGAAGAGGAGATCAAGATGATCTTTTTTCTTAGAGTGTGGGAAAAAAAATTAAAAAAAAAATGGAGAGGCGCAGAGCACTGAAATCTTGAAGGAATGGAGACTGGTTATACCATGGGAAAACACTATACTGCTAATCTACAGGTTTTCCATAGGTCCTGCTAGGTTATGAGAGAGACCAGAATTTGAAAGCCATGAAAAGTTTTTAAAGTCTCCTGCTGACAATAGTAGACAAAAAATACAATCTGATTGGTTATGACAAATTGTGCAGAGCGAGAAATTCTCTTTCCTTAAATCCTTGAGAGGCAGTCTGTGAGCAAATATCCTTCATGGACACCAGGCCTTATAACCAGCCAAAGCCTGTGCAGGGAACCACGACAGTGACTGAGACAATTCCAGGGCAAGGATGCTGCCTGGTCACATCAGAGTGTGAGAAACATACTGTCTTGCACTATTGTGCAGATTTCTGCAGATAGAATATAAGACTTCTTGTGCTCAGCTGCAACTAGGCAGAGGAATGAAGGTTAAAGTACAGTGATTATTTTCAAGGAGCATAAAACATAACTGATATGCAACTGTTATAAATGGGATAATTGTAGGGTAATTTTGAGGTGCAGAGTCTTGGTAGGGCACTCACTAATCATATCAGTAACACCTTATCAAGCTGAGATTGCCTTGGTAACCATATCAGAACTACATAATTTGCATATGGATGGGACAGAACTAGGACCAATGAGCAAATTATGGATTGTTTATTTGGAAGGAGTTTGGGAAGAGAAAGGGAGATAGAATAGCTATAAAAAGGTGAATTCAGAAGTGTAAAAAAAAAATGGACAATAACGTATGAAATCAGGTAAAGAGAAAAGATGACACCTTCCAACAGCAGGAGTGCAGAAGCCTATGGATGGTAATGAAGCTGCCTGCAGATCCAAGACCACCAGGAAACCAGAGGGAAACCCATTGGTCAACCCGATAGAGTCTCCCTCAGGAGAAAGGAGGGTATATTGACCATATGCTTGTACATCTCCATTGCTGAGGTGAACCCCAACTTCCCTTGTAGTTTTTTATCAGGATGCTTACCTTTAAGAGTATGTAGGAAGAACCATACCTGTATACTGTGGCACACCACTGCTATGGATGTGTGAGAAGACAACACAAATAATTGCATGGACTGAGGAGTGGTTTTGACCTTTAGCAGACAGTGTGTTTGACTTGAACTAGATGTTCTCTTGACACTGTGTTTCTGATTCATAAACTTCTGGTTCTTGCTTTGTGGTCACAAGACTTTCCAAAGAATAGTTTTTTAGTCTGAAATTGTTAAGATTAATTTTTTTCACATTGAGAGGGGAAACACTGCTTCTCCCAGGACCAAACATGGTGGTAACTGCTTTTTCAGGCTAGAATTTTTGTGCTTTCCAAGGCTTGAAAATATTTAGAGTAGTATTATGAATATATGATGGACTAATCACACAAGTCTATGAATAGTGGGGACCACTCACAGATGCTTATGACATAGGTATAAACACAGGAATTCTATCAAATGCCAAAAGTATCTTTAAGTAGAAACTGTACTGTTGGTACGCTCAGTGATATCAAAGCTATGAAAAGAAAATACAAGGAAAATAAATAAAATAAGAATGGAATGAAAAAGGAATAGTGGCTGAGAGAAAAAAAAAAGGTAAAAACCATCTAACCAAAAATAATGCGGTCATAGTAAATTCCCTACAATTTGATGTGGCTGAGACAAATGGGGAACACAGGACTTGCCACAGCCTACATGTTCCTTTATCAGGAGCATAAGAAGTACAGAACTAAAGCACTTCACTTGGCTACTGCTAGTATTAAAAAATTTCTCTAAGTTTGAGTGCTAGAGATACATACCTCAAAGTATGTGAAAATCCATATGCCTTTCCATTTCTACTCAAAGGGAGAATTGTTTTCCTAGATGTTAGGCAGCCACTGGTTAAAATAAAGAGCTATGCTGTGGATGAGAATATGCCCATGCTTAGGGAGTTCACAACCCACAGAAATGATAGCTGTAAAGCTAGAATCCTCTTTTGGGGGCAGACATGGATTTGAAATCTTAGTTACTTCTTCCTGCCCCTAATCATTGTTTCTCTGTTAAACTCTCTTAAACCCTTGTTTCCTCCAAGAAACAAGTGAAATTGAACAAAACCACAAACTAAACACTGAAGAACACACCCACCCACCCAATGCTATGTCCAGCGCTTCTGAATGATGCGAAATGTAAGTAATGTAGGTGTATGTAAGCATATGTTCATGCTCTCAGGCAGCCTCTTGGATTGAGCATTTCCATGAATTAGGCCCTAGACCTCCATCAAGTTTCAGCTTAGGACATGCACTGTTCAGCTCTGGTATCATCTGGGACAGTTCCTGGAGCTCAGCTTTGGACACAAGGATTGGGAATGTAGAGACTTTCAGAGCTAGCTGAGGGAGAGCGAGGGCCTCACTTTTGTTCATGTTTCCCTGTAGATGACTTACCATTTTTATGGGATGTACAATTTATAATTTTTCTTGTTTCTCTGGTGTTTTCAGTGATGCTCTACAGGTGGCAGTGGAGAATACACTTCTCTGGTACTTAATCCGACTGAGAGATTTGTGTGTTTGGAAAAATTTGGGTGTTTTGGTTGTTGCAGTCACTGTATGTCTGTACTTTCCTGAATGAGTCAAGCAGTCTTCTTTTACAATTATTCATTATTAATAATAGACATATTAGCATTTTATCTTTACAGTCTTGCACATTGTTCATTGTGTAGTTTTTCAATTGACTTTTTCCTATTCTTGCTCTTACATTACTTGTACCATTGCTCTAGCTTATTTGTGAACAAAGCAAACCAATCACTTGGAACTCCTATAAACCCTCTCTCTTTAGTGTGTCTTTTTTTTCATGTTTCACCTTCACAGAAATATATTTACAGAATCCTGAATAAATTGAATGGACAACACTTCCTGTTCTATAGAAGGAACAAACCAGCTTACTTCCTGATAGGGAAATGCATATCTATTTATTTAAAGCTGATGCTTTGAAAGTAAGCAAAGATAGATGGGGCTTTAGGGATGATGGAAAATCAGATTTCCTCTTTGCTTCTGCAGGTGACCTTGCATGACTTCTCAGCTCATTTGACTTCATGTTTTTACATTCTCCTGTGGAAACTGATGTAAATTTCAGGACACCTTGGCCATTTTGCATTGGCAAACAAGAATTTTTTTGTATCTGTCATTCACTATGAAGTCTTTTTAGCTAGAAGTGCACACACAGTTTTTCAAACATTGGCATATTACTGTGGTTTGGAAATCTTAAATCATGGTTCTTTGGCAGGCAACTTCAACTTTCACAGGGAGCAATACACGTCTTGATTCCCGATGTCATTAGCTTCTAGAGCAAGTTCGATTTACAAACTATGTCTCAGAGTCTCCTCACACTCCCACTTTAATAACCTTCTATCCTTTCCCACTCATTGAAAGCTAACACTGTCCTGGTACCTGCAGACCTAACCATGAAGTCTTCCTTCCTTGTTATAATACTCCAATATCAATGAGTTTCTATCATTTGTAGACTTACCATTCTCTCATTGGAGATTAAAATTAGAACACAGAATTTAGATTACACAGGACGAACAGTACCAGGTTTGACAATCTGCATCTAGTTGTCAAAAATTAAAATTTTAAGACTGTGATACAATTTCTGGAAATAGCAAAACAGGAGTGATTTATCATAAACCATTATTTTCCTTAGGACCCCAAAGGCCAACGCATAACTGTGATTGTCAGGTTAACAGATGCAGGCAATCTAAAAGTTAGATCACCTACCTAAAGTTGATACAGTCCTGAAATTTCTGGGAAAAAGGCACATCTGCCTTGCAGATACCAAGAGTGGAACGCAGCCTGCGGCACCTGAAAGCTCAGTACACCAGCCTGGCCTGTGTTGCAGCACTCAGCTGCCCACAGCAGCTCTGTGTGATGCACTCCCAAGCCAATTTACTCAAAGACCTTTTCCTGACACATACATACATCATTCAAATTGCTGAACAGTGATTATTTCAAATGGCAACTTCTTTATGGAACCTTTGGCTCGTTATCATGGAGTTTATACAATTTTTTTTATGTGTAAAGTTAATTGAAGGCCAATGACAAGAAACTGAGGCAGTCCAATGAATAACTGCAACCCCAGGCAAGACAGAAAGATAGGTGTTTCTTTGTACAGTTGAATTGATACTGTACTAAGAGCTTTTACATGACTGTCCAGACTGTTGGACTAGATAGGTCAGGCATGCAAATCACAGTGTAGATGCTATATTTACTTTTAGAGTATCTCTGTCGCATGGCTATACATAGCCATTCCCCTTCATGGCAAGCAGCCTCAATAATTGCAACGCTGTATGGATTTGCTAAAGGACTTTATTTAAACCTGTAATACAAAAATTTACAAAAATACAAACGAATGCTTTATCTGTGCCTGGAATCTTCAAAGCCATAGTAAGTGATTCTATTTTCTCTATCTTTTAGAACAGAAAATACTTCCATTATATGTTTTATCTGAAATTAAGGTTAAAAGTTTTATATATCTTTTCCTATGTTTTGCCTTAAGACAATATTTGTACTGAAATTCTAGTATGTTTTTGCCAACATAGAGTAATTTTGAACAAAAGGAATCCAGATTTGTTTAGACCATGCAGTGATGAGGAAAACAGACAAAAACCCAATTATTACCCTGTTTATTAAATAATAATATTTATCCATTGACTGGAAAACAAGCTTCCCACTGCTTCAAGCCTTTGGCATGCTGATTACAGTATTTTCTATATAAGGAAACACTGCTTTTTAAGATATGAATAATTTGAAAAATAATGCATATTATGATTACTGTTACTCTTATGGTCTTTTGTTTTCTGCAGAGATGGGCATTCTTGCTGTACTTGCTCTACCATTGCTTCTCTTAGGGATCAGTGGAATTATGTATATTTACCAGTCAGTCAAGTGGCTATTGTCCAAGTCAGCTGTACAAAACAAGGTGGTGGTGATCACAGATGCCATCTCTGGACTGGGCAAAGGTGAGTTGACTCATTTGTTCTCAGTGTCAGAGAACAGAAACATCCAGAGAACCACCCTCTAGGTGATAAAATGTGCATACATTACCTTGTATATATTCACATCTGCCTGGATGAAGTAGAAGTTAAGAAATATATTTTTCAACAAATCCTATGGTTTTTATATGTGTATTTTTAGTCTCAGCCACAGGAACTGCTGGAAAAAGTTTAGGAACTGCAGAGCTTTGTATGTATTTAATTTAACAGAATAAGAGTTTTTGTAAGCACACTAAGGGTGCTATTTTTAGCATGTTGCTACTATGAGATCTTATTACATAGGCTGTCACTGCAGGGTAGCAACAAATCAGTATAAACGGGTGTCACCTTACTCTCTACATGTTCCTTTTCGTCCCTTAAAGACTTCAACATTTCTTGCTCCCTTTAAACAGCTGTTCTCACCCCTCTCTGCCTGTTCATATCTCTGCCCCCTCTATCACCCATATTACTCCTCTTCCCTTAACATATTCCTGTATCTCCATCTGCCTGGCTATCTGTAAAGGTGGGTTCAGTGGGTGGAAGGAAAGAGCATGTGATAATTTATCTGTTTATATAAGATGATTGCCTGGCTGGCAAAAATTTCTACAGGTGTCTTACTCCAGCACTGCATGACCCTGGGGAAGATTTTCCTAAGTTCAGTTTCCTTATTTTATTTTTTTATTTTTTATTTCTCTCTTTT
>VXBO01013793.1:18922-51459 GCA_013400135.1 Rhinoptilus africanus
TTTTTTTTTTTTTTTGTGACTAGCTGCTGCCTGTCTTTTGAAGCTACAAAAGCAGTTGCATCCCGTGTCATCACACACATACAGCCTTTTTCACATAGATGAAAAAGGAAGTAACTCAAAGCAATTTTATTTTATTATCTTAAACTTATCTTCGGCCAGTATCGCATAGGGTGATACCCAGAAGTTATTTGCAGGCTTGAACGATTCCAAATCATGCAGAATTTACTGTGCAGTCCACTCATGCATATGCAGTGGCCATTCACTTTAAAATACCAGCTGTCTGGCCAGCGGCTGCATATTTGAGCTCTTAGGCAGCAGCCAAATTCCTTTTCCCACATGCCAGAATTTCCAGACTGAAGACAATATTCATCCAAGTTAAAAAAGAGAAACAAAAACTATGATGATGGAAGATATCTGCAATGGTTTATGTCTGTTATTTAAACCTCATTCCTGTTTCTTCTCAGTGCTATAACTCAGAAAAGTCCAGGATAGTTCTAGAGAAGAACATCATTGGTTTCCCTTTTTCCCTTTTACTGCTGTTAACACATTATTCCTTTTATTGCTGTTCACACATTTTATTCACAGCTTGCCCCAACTTTTGTGTTTATAGCTAAAATACTGGTGTAATTGTCCTAGTACTGGCAAATAAACTTTTGAGCTCTAAATCAAAAAATCTAAATCAAAAAAGAAAATGAAAGACATTCATAAAATTGCTGTTGTAAATAATGAAAAAGGTTACATAAATAAAACTCTCCAGCTGGACACACTTACAAACATAGAAGAGTGGATCCAGAAGTGCTTCCATATTAAGAGTCTGACATGGGCATTTAAGAAATTTAAGGTGGGCATATAAGCATAACTGGATTTGCCTGTGGGTATTGAAATTGAAGAAAACGCTTTTTGGAGGACAAACAGCTATAGCACTGGTGTTGTACTGTTGCCCATTCAACAAATGCTGTAGGAGCTAGGAAAATTAAACAGGCTGGAAAGGCATAAGACTAATTGTAAGAGCATATTCCTGTTCTTCCCATGCTGAATATGTAACTGTCATACAGATTTGATTTAGGGACTAAATATGAGGGCTCCAAGGCTGAGAGCCTTTTGTAAGACCTAATCAGGAAAAAAACCCCCAAAAGCAAACCAAAACCTCCTATGAGAGGAACAACAACTTTTGATTTCCAGTCCTATCAGCACACATAACCCACTGTCAACTGATTGTCTGGCTGCACAATGGGCACATCATCAGTCACATCCTCAGGCCAATCTGCTTGAGGAATTATCTATTCCAAGAAAGAAAAGGCAGGCAATTGTGTAGTTTTCCTTGTCAGGATGACAACCTTGACAGATTCCTGGACTAAGAGCTACAGTTTCAGTTCCACTGAGCTAGAACATGCACTCTGTAGCAGCATATAACAAGCCAGAGAGCTATAACTGACAATAAATTCCTAAAAGATGTTCATGAGATATCTATGCTCCATGTTTTTGAATACATTTCTTTGGCCAAACTGACAGGACAGTGAGGATTCTATTCTCCCTCAACACTACCTTGAGAAGTAAATAGACCAGACACATGCTGTCAAGATACTCCAGCCTGGTATTTCATAATCTGTATTGAGTTGATCATATGCTCCCATGAAGACCTAAGAGTTGGCTGCAGTCTTGTAGCCAGTGCTGAGATGGGATGATAGGTAACACTGACTGGCAGTTCCTCTTGTTACATGAGTTGCCACTTTCAGAAAAGCACAATCATCGTTAACTTGCAAAAGGGAGAAGAATCCTCCCCAGAGACCTAGCTTGAACTGAGGTGAACCCCTAGCTCATAATATCCCTGAATATATGGAGAACAAGCAGTACCAGCCCAGCCCAGAAAATTCTCAGTGATCTTCTCAGGAAGGCTTCAGGGAGTGTACTTGAGCAAGAAGTTATTCAGGCTGGTCCCTGATGCCTCTGTTGACTACAGGGAAGGTCTAATAGTCAGGAGATAAAGGTCTTGGGGTAGATTGAATAGGGAGGGAAAAGTCTGTAGCAGAAAGGCCTCTCTCATTGGTGCTCCATCTGTGGGCCAGTGGGTGATAAGTGTCTTTGTATTGCTGTTTCTCAAAGTTGTAGATGAGTTTCTTGTTGACAAGAATTTCACGAAGGTAGCAGACAGACTGTTTTACTATTTACTAGGGTTGATTGGTGCATTATACCATTACATTCAATTTTGTATTACTGACGTATATATTATTGCCATTTAGTGCTTTCTTTTTTTCTCATGTATACTTATTCTTTCAAAATTAATTAATTTTAAAGCATAAATTCAACATCATTAGTAAAACCAGCATCCAATTTCAAACAAAATAAACAAAATCAAATTATTAATTTTATTATTATTGTTGTTGTTGTTATTATTGTTATTGTTGTTGTTGTTATTATTGTTGTTGTTGTTGTTATTATTGTTGTTGTTGTTATTATTGTTATTATTNNATTATTATTGTTGTTGTTGTTGTTGTTATTCTTGTTGTTGTTATTATTATTATTATTTCTTTTGAGTGTTTTTCTCTCCTAGAATGTTCTCGGGTGTTTCACACAGGAGGAGCAAGGCTTGTCTTGTGTGGCAGGACATGGGAAAAGTTGGAAGCCTTGTATGATGCTTTAATTAGCGTGGCAGACCCCAGTATGGTAAGTATTTCCTCACTGTGCTTTGAAAATTCACATCTTGGTAGGTAAACACCTTGTTCAGGTACACAAAGGTTTTTTTAAATCCAGTATAACAGGTTACAGGAAACATGAGTCACTGTTAATGGTGATTTTGGTCACCCAGGTAAGACACCCAACACAGTCCAGAGAGAGAGGGAGAGATAGAGAGAGAGAAATACCTCTGAAGGTCTTCAGAGCATGATGCCAAAAGTGCAAGTCAGAAATCCTACTCTCTTGAGCTAATTCAAGGCTATTACTGTAAAGCAACTGAGTGGTCTTGCATTTTGAACAAACCACCTAACTAGGCAGAGAAATTTGCCTGTTAATTTGGATGAAAGGGATCCAGTGTGTTTCTTTTAATCACAGGAACTATCACCCACTTTTCACATAATTAGAGGGCTCAAGGAGTGGGAGATGGGTGTAAAGACTGAATTAATTTTGAGTTTCTCCACTACTTTGGGAAAAATCCCAGCTAGAAGGGCATGGGAGCAGATGAATAAGAATGCCCTTTCCTCTTTACTGGGTCACCATGCAAATATACATTCAAGGCTGCCCCTTCTGCCAGTTCTTTGAAAGATGTTTCTTTGACGCTTATGGGAATACTTTCCTTCTTTGACCAACAGACAGCTGACTCATTTCAGGGCACAGGTGTTCCTCAAGGCATCTCACAAATTCTGCAGCCATTGCTCACTGGGCCAACAAATGTTTGCATTTGGCCCTTTTTTTTTTTTTTGCAGTGAGCTTCATTCATCTGCATAAATAACCATAAAATTACTGTATTTATGTTAGTCTGTGCACACTCAACTAGGAAAAAAATAGTAAGTATGACTAAGAGATCTGCGTTACATTGTTGTAATAGGATAGTAAGAGCAGGTACTCAGAGTTCATTCCTCTATCCCGAGCTGATAAAATCTGCAATTTTGCAGAAATTGTACAAATGTAAACACTATTTGGATAACCTATAGCTGAACAAACCATTCCTACCTTCCAACTGCCCCTCATCTATATGTAAATTATCTATATACACTATATCCTAGTCTCTGTGGTCAGCAAAGTTCTCCAGAGGGCTGCTTAAAGAAAGACCATAAGATAGGATTCACCTTTTTGTCTATTATCTGTCTCCACTGATTACAAGAGAGACAAAATTCAATAGGGTAGAGCTAGTTCAGCTTACCTTTCCATGGTTCATCTGAATTTCAGAATCTATAAATATCCGTTGCTGGGTTAAAAGAACAAATAAAAGTTTTTGTGAGATGATAAAAGTACTGCCTTCAGATACCAAGGTAAATTAATTTACAAGACAAGTAAATAGAAATACATTTTTATATAACAGGTATCCTTGAAATAAGTCTTTTTTTATTAGACATATGCGCCAAAGCTCATACTTCTGGATATCTCAGACATAAGCTGCATTCAAGATGTAGCTAAGGAGATCCTGAATTGCTATGGCTGTGTGGATATACTGATCAACAATGCAAGTATGAAAGTGAAAGGAGCAGTGCAGAGCATTTCATTGGAACTTGATAAAAAGATAATGGATGCCAACTATTTTGGACCTATAACATTAACCAAAGGTATTTTAATTTTTTTTCCCATTTTGATGTTGCCACTTAAAGCTTGAGATCCAAGTAAATGTTATTACACTGTTTCATTTGCACTTATTTTTGCCTTCTTCACTATAATCAAAAACAATTCCGTGAAAATCAGTGGACTGAAGTTGAGGTGAAGAAGATCAAAATCAGAGTGCCTAGGCTTGGAAATAGATTGGTCAAAAAGTATATAAACAGGTATTTGAAAGACAGGCATTTTTTTAAATGTCTGCTTATCGTATTTTGCATATGGTGACTCCTTTATTTATGTGCCTTTGTTAGATAGACAACTCTTGCAAGGATACAGACAGGCTGACAATTAAATGTGATAATATTGCACCCAAATCTACATGTAGAATCCAAGCGGAGTCTAGCAATTTCCACCTGCTGGATTTTGTGATACTTTTGATTGCAGTATTGTTACAACCTTCATTGTGCTACGTACACTTCAGCTGTCACTTCTTTTCACTATATACATTGAGCTGTTTTACTTACGTGGTTTGTTCTTCTATTTCTTTCTTTTTCAGCCATTCTTCCCAACATGATCTCAAGAAGAACTGGCCAAATTGTTATAATTAATAGTATCCAAGGAAAAATAGGAATCCCATTTCGTGCAGCTTGTAAGTTACACAGAGCAAAAATGTACATTCTAATGCATAAATTTTGAGTATTCTGTGGCACTGATAATAGGTTATTAAAAGTGCTAATTTGCATCCTAATTCAGTAAACTATTAATGCAGTATTTGGCTGAAAGATTTTAAGAAGTAGTACTCAAGAAGAAATAATTAAAATACTGTCTTTGAAGTATAAGTACTGGCTAAGTTACTTGAGGACAAGAGGATATCAAATGTGATATTTTTTTTGCAAACTTGTAGGTCTAACATCTGTACTGCAGTATTAGTAAAAAGCATAATGAAGAATGAAGTAGTGTATAAATACAACATACTAGTAGATACTAGCTATTGGTTTTTAAAGGGAGACTCATGCACTTAATGGATTTATGTGGGGGAGTTTAAAAGGAGATACAATAACAGCATTCTGCTTGGCTTTCCAGAAAGTTTTCAAGAAGGTCTTTCATCCAAAGCTTCTAATGAAACTTATCCATCCTGAATTATAATGAAAGGTCTTTGCATTAATAAAATGCAAAGTTAGTGAACAGAAAATGTTAGATAGATGTAAATAGACATTTTTAATTGTGACAGGAGGTCAGAGAGGATGAAGGGCTCTGAATTAAAAGGTCTGCAAAACCTCAGGATTGTGACTTATAGTTCCATGAAAGCAAAATACAGTTACAGAAACTGTAAGGAAAGCAGTAGAGTAAAAAAGAATTAAATCGTTGAATGGTTTGGGTTGGAAGGGACCTTAAAGACCATCTCATTCCAGCCTCATTCGAGGTTCTCACGGGCCCAATTCTCCAGCCTGTCCAGGTGCCTCTGAATGGCATCCCTTCCCTCCAGCGTGTTGACCGCACCACACAGCTTGGTGTTGCCATATTTGACAAGGTGGATGAGTGCTTTGCAGGTCTACTGCATTTAAAACATAGTTCTCGGTTTGGGTCAAGTTTCACATCCTGTCATCCTTCTTTAATACCATTCTCAATAATAAAACACTAAGAGCAATTAAAAAATTCTTAACGTTCAGTTACTTTAAAATTAACATTAATATTAAAAGCATCCTGGATTACTGTTGCAATACAAAGGCCTAATTAGTTTATAAACCACTAGTACACCTGCATTCCAGAAATGGACGTGTATTTCACTGCATTTTATTGATGTGTTACAAACTGCAAAAACGGATTTTGCGGATATTCATCTCAGGGACATCCACCAAAGACATTTTTAAACTGTAGAGATAGTAGATGTATTATTCCTTGACCCAGGATTTAATATTTCTGATTGGGAAATGCAGACACACACTCTTTGACATGTATAAGGAGACTGACAGCATACCTCATGTATAATTGTCCTGTACAAATAATTTTCTTTCATTTGTTTTAAATATATCATATGATAATTTCACTGGGTGAAATAATTCACTGCTCTTTTGCCTGTTCCATGCTCAGTTTTCCATAAACCATTCAGGTTTTCCATATGAAAAGCATTCATGTTTTAGGGAGCTCTATCATACATCTATATCCATGGATTCATATATCCAAACATGCATATGTGGGGGTTTTTTCTTTCTTTCAGATGCTGCTTCTAAGCATGCTGCTGTAGGCTTTTTTGATTGTCTTAGAGCTGAAATGGAAGAATTTGATATTTCTGTCAGCACTGTGAATCCAACTTTCATCTGTTCATACCATCGCCAACCAGCACCTGGCAACTGGGAGGCCTCTATTTGGAAATGTAAGGTTTTATGCATCAAGAGAGACGGTAGGTGAGGCCCATGTAGCAATATGGAGGCTTTTAGCAGTGAGAAGAAAGGACCATAAGGAAAAGAATGGAAATGAGAGAAAGGATGAACAGGTTAGGGGAGCAAAAGAAGAGATAGACTGGAGAGATCAGATGAGCCTGGCAAAAAGAGAAGAAACATGGAAAAAGACACCATTATGTGAGAAAATAAATACAGCAGGGCATGAGGAATGGAGATAGAGTATGAAAGATCCCAAGGGAGAAGTTCCACTGCACTCAAGTTGCTCTTTTTTCTTAGGGACTGTGAGGATTTTACTTCAAAACTGTAAAAAGATCCTAGGTACATACTGATGAAGAGAAGGGAAAGGATAAGGGATTGAAAGTGTGCAGGAATTTAAGTAAGTTGGTTGATGCAATAGCTGTGTATCGTTTCACCACCTTTCCCTCTGATGTATCTGGCTGTCTATCTGGCTGTCTGTAGCTCTCACTTCTATCTGATTTACAGTCTTTTTCAGAAAGGTGGCATATGGTGTGCACCCAGTGGAGGTGGCAGAGGAAGTCTTGCGCACAGTGAGCAGTAAGAAGCAGGAGGTACTTATGGCCAACCCTATACCCAGAGCAGCAGTTTACATTCGCACCTTCTTCCCAGAGCTGTTTTTTGCCATTGTTGCCTCAGGGATTAGGGAAAAACCGAAAACAGAAGAGGAAAATTGATTTTGTTTGGTTCTTTTCTCTGCTTTTGACCTGAAAAAAGGTTTTTGTTTCAAGTGTCTATGATTTATGCTTCTCAGTGTGGGTAGAATAAAGCAGGAGGCTTTGATAAACATGAATCGGTTGATGTCTCACTTAGTAATTTGCTACCATTGACACACATTTTTCTGTGGGACTTCTGCTCTTCTGGATTTTCCTGCTTGCTGCAGGGGGGTTGGACTAGATGACCTTTCAAGGTCCCTTCCAACCCAACACATTCTATGATTCTATGATTTACTGAATACGACAAGATGTCAGGAACTCTATCACTGTTACCAGAGAGTGATTCCCAATCTAAATAGGTAGATCAAAGTTTGGAGACCTTCAGCAACTTATCAGAATAGTCTGTCTGTGCTAGGACTGATGAGACCTTACAGGAACAAAGGGATTGGGAAGCAGGGAGATGTGGGAAACAGAGGAGTAAATATGGGGTTAGAGACTGGATCAGAGTGTTCCTCGGAAGTGCATTTGGAAGTATTTGCAGGATATCATAGAATCATTAAATGGTTTAGGTTGGAAGGGATCTTGAAGATGATCTAGTTCCACCCCCCTCTGCTATGGACAGGGACACCTCCCACTAGACCAGGTTGCTCAAAGTCCCATCCAGCCTGGCCTTGAACATCTCCAGAAATGGGGCATCCACAACCTCCCTGGGCAGCCTGTTCCAGTGTCTAACCACCCTCATAGTGAAAAATTTATTCCCGTTATCTAATCTGAATCTACCCTCTTCCAGTTTGAAGCCCTTGTCCTATCACTACATGCATACACTTATAAAAAGTCCTTCTCCAGCTTTCCTGTAGACGCCCTTCAGACACTGGAAGGCCACTATAAGGTCACCCCAGAGCCTTCTCTTTTCCAGGCTGAACAGCCCCAACTCTCTCAGCCTGTCCTCATAGGAGAGGTGCTCCAGCTCTCTGATCATCTTCCTGACCTCCTCTGGACTCACTCCAACACATCCATGTTTCTCCTGTGCTGAGGGCTCCAGAGCTAGATGCAGTACTTCAGCAGGCTCTCACAAGAGTTGAGTAGAAGGACAGAATCACCTCCCTTGCCCTGCTGGCCATGCTGCTGGGGATGAAGCCCAGGATGCGGTTGGCTTCCTAGGCTGCCAGCGCACGTTGCCAGCTCACGTTGAGCTTCTCACCAGCCAACATCTCCAAGTCCTTCTTCTCAGGGCTGCTCTCAATTAATTCTCCACTCAGTCTGTATTTGTGCTTGGGATTGCTGTGACCCAGGTGTAGGACCTTGCACTTGGCCTGTTTGAAATTCATGGTTCAAACCATGAGGTTGGCATGGGCCCACCTCTCAAGCCTGTCCAGATCCATATGCAAATGTTGAGACCAAATAAGGGCTTATCTAGTTCATTTTCTCATCCACAACAGGACCCTGGTGTGCACGCTTAAAAAGTGAATTGTAAGAATGAGAGAAGAGACAACAAGATTATAAGAATGATGTTTGGACTTGATGATCCCAAGGGTCTTTTCCAACCTGAATGATTCTATGACAATACTATGGAGAGGCTCCCCGTCTTATAGCCTCCCAGGTTCTGGTAATATACTACAAGGTCTGAAATAGAATCTGTCTCTGTGTTCTTGTTAAACTATCAATTTTTCACACAAATTTTTGAAATTTCTATTTGAAACATTCCATCCCTGGGGAAAGGAACTAATCATATATAAAGAAAAACGTCCTTACGCTTAAATCTCATTTCAAATAATATTCTCTGTTATCTTTTACTTCTTTTACTGTGAGAGACAAAAAATAATAGTACTCAATTAATTCACTCACAGTCATCCCTGCCCATCATACTTTCCATGCAGTTATCTGTTTTCCAAGTTGGAAAACCCTGATATCTATTCACTACCTCTTTGTGAGAAGTCCAAATTATTCTTCTTGTTCTTCATATCTTTTCTTGATTTACCTATTTTTTAATTATTTTTTTTACAATGGACAGGCCACAGCTGCATGCATCACTCAGGATAGATAAACAATCTGGATTCACAGACAGGCATATAGATGCTTCCTGGATTTTTCACTTCTTTTCTTCTTTTATGTGTCTTATGCAAATTACTGGATTTGAGATATGTTTCTGACTGCTACTGAGCATTGAGTTCCCTTGTCCGCTCTACTACATGTGGTAATTAATCATCATGTCCATCATGACTGTGGCCATTACTCATGTCAATTGTGTAAATTCCATATATTCCCCAAATTGTCTCACTCCTAGTCATTCTGGCTTCTCTTCCCTATCACGTTTTCCCAGTTCATGCTGAGGAGTTACCCCCTTTTTGTCTCATCCAGTGAACTGAACCAGAATATAAAAAAGCTAGTGCAAGGGTGTCCTGATCTTCAGTTTTACATCTAAGAGCCTAAATTCTGTCTCCCAAGCCCTTCCCTGGCCCTTCTTATGACATCAGTACTCATAGAGATGATGATGACCTGCTTTTTTGCAGACGCTGTCAAAATGCTTTGTTCGCAGAATACCTACAAAGAGCATACCTACTCACAAAGCATGCAACCAAACTCCTCTTGCTGCTACAAGTCCTGTTGCTTATACAACTTGCAACACCAGCTGCGCTTATCTATCACTCTTTTTATCAGTACTCTTTATCAGTAAGAATCAACAAATATGAAAAGAATGCTTAGTGCAAAGAAATACATTGTTATCAACTTGCACGGGCATTAACCTTTTCTAACTCAATTGGTCTGGCTTCAAGAAACATGCATGCATCTACCTTGCTCAGGGTAGTAGTTCACAACTAGCGAAAAGCAGCCACTCCCTGCAGTAGCTGCTGGAGCTCCATCTATTTGCTGTTGTAGCACTGGGCTTTTATTGCTATTTGACTGGCTATACCTTAACTGCAAAGTCAGACATCCACTTTGTCCAAAATTTTCTTGCTCCTCACCAGAACTCTCTCAAACAAATGGGCTTTTGCTGTGTTCTCAGTTGTACTTTTGTCTGTACCTCAGCAACAGACTGTTCTTTGCAGCTCCACGAAAACAAAATGAGGAATAACTGGGTAATTTAATCAGAAAAGGATCAGAGAATCATAGGACATCACAGCTAAACATCAATCAACATTGTCTTGCTTTGTTGTAAAAACAAGTAGATGTCATGTTGAAATAAACTGAATAATCCTTCTGCTCCATTTTGCACTTTCTAGGTATCAGGAGAAATTCTTCATTGGTTTTGAACATACTACTTTTTAAAATGTGGAACAGTTCAAGAAACCACAGTGAAAAGCAGTGAGAGTGACAAGGGTAAAATAGCACCTGTGATCTCCCAAGAAATTTTTAAAGAACAGATGTATTTTAATCTAGAAGAAAGTTGTATTTAAACAACTTTCAAATACCTAAAATGTACTGCTGAGAGGATAGAACTAAACTGTTCTCCATTTCTGATGTAGTAGGGCAATGTGCTAAAAATACTGCAAAGGAGATTTACGGGGAAAGAATTTTCTGCTAAGAATGGTTAAGCACAAAGGATAAATTGCCACAAAAATTTTAGAATGCCTGTCTTTGGAAGCTTTAAAGAAGAGATTAATGAAACATCTGTAAAAAAGCAATGTAGCTTAGGTTTATCCTGTACAAAAGAAAAGAAGGATTAGGTGACCTTTTAAATGGGTCACACTTTTCTATAGTTCTGTGTTTTTTTCTCATATTGAGAATAAGGTTTCTCCACTGGTATTCCCTTTCCTCCAGGGAAATCTATTATTTAATCTGAAGTTGTCTTTTTCATTTGTCCATTTTTGCCTCATTGTTTAAATATCTTTTTTTCTATGTTGCATATAAAAAATATTATGGTAATAAAAAGAAATAGTATGAGTTCATTAAGAGATATTTTCTGTGAGCCTCACTCAGCCACATTTTAATCTATGTAGATTCCTTAATAATACTAACTTTTATACATGAGGACAAAACTAGGCCTGTAGATTTAGTTGTAGGAGTCATAGGAAAAAGATATTCATCTACAGGTCCTTTAATTTTTTTAAGCTTCTCACATGCCTAAAGGGCACATAATTTTCTTTTGATGTGAGCTGCAGTTGCACTGTTTTAAATTCACATTTTTTGAGCTGAAATAAACTATTTCTTGGTGTTGGCCAAGAAAATTGACGTTGCTCGATGCAAGGGCCTTTGAAGTAAGGAAGAATTTAAAAAAATGCTTTAACTGGGAAGTCTTAGAAGTGAGGACATTCTTGTCTAATTTTAGACATCTCTCCTAGATATAGCCTATCCAAAGCTAGCCTTCCAGATCCCCTTCTTAAGCAGTGGAAAGAAACAGGTGCCTATAACCTGTTATTTATCTGACATACATCTTTGGATAACATTAATTGCATCCTAGAGGAGCCTTTTTCTCTCATTAACTTTCAGTGGACTCTAGGCAACCAGAACAACTGTAGATCTGTGTATCTACGCCAACAGGCATCTGAAGTGTACTGAGATGCCACATTCATCAAGATTGATTGGGTCAAATGAACTGGAATAAAAATGCCACAGTATTTGATGAGCTTGCTTTTTTTTTTCTTTTTTTCTTTTTTTTTTTCCCCAGCTTTCAAATAATGCTGCGCCAGGACCTACCCCAGAATTATTGATGTCTACAAACTGGGAGTGAAAAATTAAAATAAGGGACAGAATGTGAAATCATGGGTTGCAAATAGGGATAAGAAGTTTTGCACTTCATCAGCTGGATTCATTTACCAGATATCCAGCAGAAGACATATACCTTCTTGAATGGTTAGCATGTTAGAAAAGCAGATCGCCTGAGATTTAAGAATTGATCAGGATGGGAGTCCTATTGCACAAGTATCTAAAAGCTCTTGTGTGCTACACCACTTTATATGAGTGCAAACAAGTGTGAGAAATGATCCTGAGGAAAGAGCATATGGCAGAGACTACCAGTCTGCGTTTATAAACTGCAGGCTAAGAAAAACATTGAGGCACTTGAATTAGATCTTTTCAAAATCTTGTAGGCACCAACCATATACGTTCCTGGATGAGGTAGAAATTCATCAGTGACACCCATGAACAACATGAGATAGGTAAAAATCTATTGTAAAGAGTCCACAGTTATTATAAAGGAAGAAAAGCAGAAAGTCAAATGGAATCAGAAATAATTCTTTTATCAGTGAAGATGTTAGAAACATCTCTATCACAAAGAAATAAGTGAAAAAAGTGGAATGAATCAAGATTTTATGTTCTGGTCAAGGGACTGAGACTGCTTCTACTAGAGTGGATACCAAACTCTCTAGCAACTGCTTTTTTCAACTGCAGAACTAAAGGTGGCAGTGTCAGAATACTGTGTATGCTATAATGAATAAAGACATACTTCTAAAGATGAAAGGGGAAATCTTATTGCTATCTACAGCTACCTTGTGGGATGATGTAGAGAAGATGGAGCCAGACTCTTCTCAGGAGTGCACAGTGGAAGGAAAAAAGGTAATGGATGCAATTCAGAACACATGAAATTCTGATTGGATATTAAAAACTTTCCCCCCCCACCATTACAGTAATTAAGCATTGGGACAGATTGCCAATGAGGTCAGGAAATCTCACGTCTTGAATATGTTCAAAATTCAACTTCTTAAGACACCAAGCAACATCATCTAAGTGGTCTGGCTTTGAGAGGGGAGGTTAGACCAGAAACCTCCAGAGGTACCTTCTAACTTAAATTATTCTATAATTCTGTGTGAGTCTATAGGTATAAGTTAGTCTTACATTTTTTCTCCAGCCAAGATAATTTAGATATTTCCCCAGACAAAGAATGTGATTTTGTTAGTTTTCCCATTGGTTGTAAAAATTTGGATAAATACCACATGCTGAAAATGTTGAAAATTAATGAAACCGCAGACAAGGTAGGCAGACTAAAACATATAATCAAACAAAGCCTGCTGAAGATACCAGATGACTTTGGCTATAAATACCTGACTGACATCCTTTAGCGAGTCCCACAGTGCTCTATGCAATAAGATGTTGGCTGGCAGGCCATAGTCTACCCCAGTTACTATTCAGAGATGCCACTTTACATTTGTTTGGTATTTCATTTGTTTGTAAGTTGTTCATGAATGTTTAGAAGCTGGGAATAGGTTAAATGCTAAATTAATAAGAAGAATACTATGACAATTGCTCTTTCTAAAATTCGTGTGAATGAAGTGATGGTGCACAATGACCATAAATTAATCAATTATAAAGCTAGTGGACTGCATATAACATCTTATCTTCACAGGACATGCATAGCATGAAGAAATTCTGATGTTAATTTTAAATTGTACACAGTCAGATGCTGTTATAGGACAGCAGCAAACAGCTGATTGTAGGAAAATATAGGATGATCAAAAGGAATTTCTGCTACTAGGTAGAGCAGTAAAACTTGAACCTTGAAACAATCAGTACTAAAGAGAACAGAAAAAAAAAGAGAACAGAAAAAAAATATTTCAAAATATGAGATTCAGTTTTCAGGAAGCAGCATGGGAAGAACTGTAAAATAACTCAAGTGGAAAGGTAGCTCAGGAGGCCCATCCTCCTATCAGCTATGAGGTAAGACCAGGTTGTTCAGGTCTTTACCTAGTCAGGTCTTGAAAACCTCCAAGCAGGAAGACTGTACAGCCTCTTCTGGGCAGCCTGTTTCACTGCTTGGCAGTCCTTGTGATGGGAAACTTTCTCATATCCAGTACAAGCCTTTCTTATCTGAACCTGTGCCCAGTGCTTCTTATTTTCCTGCTTTTTTTCCACAAGTGTGAAAAGCCTGGCTTCATGTAATGAATAACCTTCTTGCAGAAACTGGAAGACTGCTAGACATTGTAGATACTGAAGGTCTTTAAGGTTCCTCTGAAGTCTCCTCTGTAGGCATAAAAAGCCTCAACCTTTTCTCATATCACATGTGCTCCAGCCCCCTCACTATCTTAGTGGCTGTCTGCTGAAGTTAATCCACTTTGTTCCTGTGTGTTGTGGAGCCCAAAACTGGACACAGTATGTGTCATCTAATGTGTGCTAAGCAGTGAGGAATAATCACGTCCCTGGATCTACTGGGTATGTTCCTGTTAATACAGCCCAAGATGCTGTTGGCTTTCTTTCAGTCAGGTACATTTTCAGCTTGCTGTGCTCTGAGTTCAAGAAGATCCCCAAGTCCTTCTCCACAGAGTTAATTTAGCAATTACAGCAGCACAATTGTGCAACCACATCTCTTATTCCAATGATATTGCAGATTGTTGACTGCATGCAGAGATATAGTTCCTCACACTTGTTTCCTAGGCTTTTGTGTTTGTGTACATACATTTATGTCAGTTTTTCTTGACCCTGTTTTATCATTCCTGAGGTCTCATTTTTTTCCTGTCGCCTTGCACCTTTTGCTTTGCATCACTGTTGACTTCTACCTCATGACAAAAATGTCCCTCATCCATTATTCTTAGTTTAAAGTAATTCTTAACAGTTTGGCCAGCCTGATCACAGAGATGCTTTTGTCCAGCTTTGCCAATTAGACCCTGTTTCTTCCCATCAGTTCCTCATCCTCTGAGAGAGACCTATGGTCGTCCAAGCCCTGTGACCAGGACCAGCTGTGCACAGTTGACACAGAATCCAAGCCTTGTTCTTGCAGGATCAACGAGAACACCACCTGGGCCCTCATGAACACACCTTCACCCCCCAGAGTCATACAGTCATTCCTGACATACTCAAAGTCTCCTGGATAGTATCGTTGGTGTCTACATTGATAAACAAAATGGAATCATAGTCCGAGGGCTGGGCAGGCTTCAGCAGTCTCCCTGAAACACCTCAGATCTAAGCCCACAACAAACATCAAACATTCCTGGATAGCAAATCAGGTCACCAGATAGTGGCGTCCAGACCCTGCTGGACATAGCCTTCCACTACTGTCACTTGCTGTGCTCCCCTGATTCTGCTGCATGCTTCAGGCTCAGCTGGCGCTGAACGCTCCCCAGACAGAGCTTGCTGCCTCTTGCCTGCTGCCAGAGACTAACACTATTCTGCAGCTGTGGATCTGGCAGTGGAGAAAAAGTCATCCTCCTCTTGCCAGAAGCCACAACAGGTAACGTTCTTGGACCTGTGAGTCTCCAGTGAGCACAGTCTCTGGCTGCTCTTCCTTCTGTGCATTATAGGGGTTCAGGCTCTCATCATTGCAGTGCCTCTGTGAAGATCTTGTCAGTCTCTTTTTCATCATCCTTTGTGCTATGCAGCCTTCTCACCTTCTACCACAGCTTCTAAACTCCAATAGAGCTTCTCAGTCACAACACACCTACAGGTAAGGATGCTGCCTTCACCTGCTCCAGCTTCAGCAAGTCAGCCCAGGCACTACCTGTAGCCCCAGGCCCAGAGAGTTGTATCCTTCCTTGGGAGCCCAGCATGGGCCAACACCTCTGCTGTGCCTGTGACAGCTGCTCCAGATGGTGGCAGAGCCAATGCCCACTAACACGTCACCACCAATGCTAAGCACTCACACATCGCCTTCAGCAGAGTTTCTGCTGCTTTGAAGAGTAATGCTCTGGGCCCTAGGCTTGCAGGCCAGCAGTCATATAGCTCGCTCTCTCGCACTAGTTGCATGAGTGCCTGAAAATCCCTGACTGGCAGTCAGCTTTTCCCACCTGCAACCTGGATCGGAGGAGCCTTGAACTTGCTCCAAGAAGAACTAGAAGCAGAGCCCAGAACTGTTGCACAAATTGCAAGCACCAACAGCCAGCAACATTCCAAGCAGTATCTGAGGCCCCTGTCTGCATTTTGACCACAAACTGCCTGTCCTGAGCTAATGGAACTCCCAAGGACTAGTTATATAGCAGGTGGAGGCTAGGAAAAGATGCCTCCCATCCCTTGGTGGGCTTTCCACCATCCACCACCTCTTTTCTAAGAGACTAGCTTATATGTTGCTTTGGTATCTCACTTTATTGTCTCTTAGTTTTCCTCTCTTGCCACTAGTGGCCCATGGTTTCCTTCTGAGTGCATTGCTTTCAATTGTGCTACTCTATTATCAGCTCCATCTTATCACTAGTCATAAACTGACCTACTATGGATCCTGCTGGCATAACAAGTTCAGCCTATATTTACATTAGGATTGCTTTGCTTGAAAAAAATGTTGTGATTTTTCTAAAGCCCAGAGCTGCTTGGTATACTGTGTAAGGCCTCTGACACCCAGCATTCACAAGTATGTTTCCTAGTGGTCTCATTAGCAGGAGGAGTCATAAAAAAATGAAGAAAAACTGGTGTCCAATAGAGTAGGCACACATGGCTCAGTTCCATGGAGAAGCTCTTGATCCTCAGAGTGGAGCAGCTGCATATTCCTGATCTATGAAGATCATAATAATTTCTACTTTCCCATCTTTAACGTTATTGTGGATTATTCTTCCTGTATAATAATCACAAATCAAATTTTGATTCTTTATGACACTGTTGTCAGACTGATGGATACAGAATTTCATAGGTGAATTGTGTGCTGTCTGCAACCATGATTCCAGATTTCTGTTTGCCTTCCTAGCCATTTTAAATGAGCAGTACTTACATTGAAAATCTCTTCCCTCTATTAGCCTTTCTTTCACAGGAAATCCTACCACTATGCATATGGTGAAACTCTTGAATCATAACCTGTAATACACACATTTTCCTGGAGAGATTATACCTTTACTAGCAAACAAATCATTCAAGCCATGCGCCACATGTGGGGTACCTTATTTGCTGCTCTGCTCTTTTTGGGTTTTGGTTTTAGTATGGGATTTTTTACAGTCTTTTCAATAAAGAATTAGGGTGGAAATCCATAATGATCTGAATTTTTAACAAACTCACATGCTTTATATTAGCATTACAAACTGCTTAAAAATCAGAGCAGTAGAGGACCTGTGTCACTGTCTTTTTCTGAACTGAGACACCCAGATCTACTTTTCCAGTACTAAGACTTCCTTGAAACATCCATGGAAATATCATTTCTTTATTAAGAAAATTAAGTAATGCTACACAAATACACATTTTTATTTATTAAGACTGTTTCATTTTGATCTAGTATTATGATTTACAGGATGCTTTGAGATATGGTTCAAATTTACAGAACTGAAATAGTGGCCAGGTGACGCAAACCTTTTATTGGGTGTGCAGGATCCTCTGTACAGTTCTGAAAAGAGTTTACATACACATTGCAAGCTTTCTCAGGAGCTGTATGGTCAGGAAACTTGTATTTAATCTTTAAACTCCTTTCCAGCGTTTTTCTTTTGTGCTTGAATTCCAAAATAGTTTTTGTATATTTGTTAATAGTGGTGACAGCTGCAGCCATACAGCAAGCGAAGGAAGCCCACGCGAGGCTATAAACAAAAAGGTTTATCAGAAATTAGCAGAACATTTTCATATCCAAGTCCTTCAATTTTATTTTTGAAAATACTACATACATGTGATTGTATTGGTGTATATTGAGGAAAGAGGAGCATGGTGGGAGAGGAAGAAAGATTTTTGGTTAATGACCATCCACATACCTGACTTATGTAGTTGACCTCTACGTATTGGTTATAATATTCACATTTAACATTCCTGTTTAATGAAACCCTACCTCCAGTTTCTCTGTTTACGCTACTTAGAGCTTAATATCAGAAAGAGGAACTATAAAAAAATGAAGATGCATAAAAAAATTAAAGGTGCAGTTATGGAGACTACAGATCTCACAAGTGACACTGAGAAAAATGTGTGACAGTTATCCAAAAGGGTTAAAAATAAAAGAGGAGGCACAATTGAACAGCTGACTAAAGCAGGCTTAGAGCACTGAAATGCACTCCTGAGAAAATACAGGTCATGACTAAACAGAGAGAAGGGAATATGAACTCTGAAATGTTAAAAGTATAACCATAAGAAGACAGAACTAAAAAATTATGTTGAGGTACAATTTACTAAAAATGTTTGACTCTTCCAGACTACTGAGTGGGCAATGTAAAAGTAGCACGTAAAAATATGGCCACAGTGGAATGAATTGGCATTCACAGTGGAGGAACTTACTCCTGAGAGCCTTTCTTAATGTGGCAAAGTCATGATTATCTAACAAAACATGTACTTTGGTGGAGAAATCAGTTAAGAAACTCCTGCTTGTCTCTCGTCTTCCTCAGAGCTGTTTGTTTCCACATCGTAAATGAGTTCAACAAACTCATTTAGGTTTTTAAATAACTCCTTTTTGGTTTGTTTTTTTTTAGCATTATTTTTAGACAGGATTGGTTTCCAGGGTGATCAGACAACCAGATGTGTTGACAGAATTTGAGGGTGGTGGAGTATGGCACGTAAATGTGAAGGGCTTCTAGAAGCAGGAAGAAGGGGAGTAGCTTAAGCTATCTTTGCTCCCAAAGTCAGTCAAACTACACCTTGACTAAGTCTCAAATGTGGGGAGCCACAGAAGAGCTGTTATAACAAAGAGATAGCAAGAATAGGGGAAAATCACCAGAAGCAGACAGATTTACCTCCCCATGCGAATGGAGCGAGCATGGGACAGCAGGCCTACCTATGGCGGTATGTAACCTATGGATTAAGCCAACCATGGTAGAGAAGAAGTGGCAGGTCTGCAGTAGTTATGACTCATATAGTAGGCATTTCTGGCTGAATAGTTGAAACACAGTAGCATTAGTAGATGAATTGATAGAACTGATGTTATAACGCACAGCTTCCATTGAGGGTGCTTTTCCTAATCCATCTGTTGAAGCCCTTTGAAGGACTCAATGACGTAAGAAAAAGAAACTGATTTCAAGAAAGTTTCTATAAAGGCCTCTTAGCAAAGACTGAAAGAAATTAATCTCTTATGAGTAGATTCTCTTGTAGACCAATACTGTGTTAAAAGAGAAAAAAACAAAGGACAGTAATAAATGGTTTCCTTTGACAATGCAAGGATGTCAGTGTGGTTCCACAAAATCTTTGACAGAAATTTTGCTTTTCTATAAAATATTTGGAAAAAATGAGGAGTCCCCGACCTGAGTAGAGAGAACTGATTAGAGAAGTGAGCAAAGTCTTGTCACTGAGAGATCCAGAGAGTAAAGGGCAGTTAGACTACAATGGAAATTCAGTTTCAAGGAGAGCATTCAATTTGAATTCTACCCAGAGACAAATGACAAGAGGAGAAATCAAACAGGTCAACTTAACAAGGAAGCAAACTAAAGCAAGCATCATTCATCTGCATAACAGAAATGCCAATAGAAGCTCAGCCAGATTATGGGTTTTCCTTTTACTGCATGGAGTACCCCATATGAGGTGTGTTGTGGGCAGGTCTTTAGAGAGAAAGTGTTGTCTCTTGATGTGAAAATGCCTCAATCTGAGAAACACAGGGAGAGTGAGAGATTGACCAATGATAGAAATATCTTTCAACCTCCAGGAAAGCTGCTGAAGAAAAGAAAAGAGAAATACAGAGGGATTTATTGAAGAGATGTTCAGGGATACCACAGAGTGAGTCTACCCATCATTAGCAATTTCAGCACTGTAAAGGAAGAAGAAAGGTGTTCATGCTTCCTGGGCCAGGTAGAAGAAAAACCCTGGTCACAGCAGCTGGATGCGAGGACAGTGGGGGAACTGTAGCAGGTAGAAGATGCATGACAGAGGCTCAGTAGTTCTTGCAGGAATAGCTGCAAGGTCTGGTGACTGGGATGAAAAGCCACTGCCATGAGCCCAATTCTTTGTTTTCTTTGGCTACTAAGGAGATGACTGTAAGTGCCAATGAAAAAGTAACAAATTCTTTGCCTGTGCCTCTGCCTGCCCATGCCTCTTTCATGGTCTTGGTGACATTGTTGTCCACAATTGGGTGCTGAGGTAATTAGAAAGGGAGTGCCAGTTATAATCATTAATGTTCCGTTTTTTGGCATTTATTCTCTTTCCTCTTGTAAAAGACAAATAGCTTCAGCATCCTTCCTCAGTTACCATCAGGTGAGATTCTCACATGTTTTCGATGAGAGCAGCTAAGGGAGGCTGAAGATGAGGGTTCATACAACAGGAAGGAAGGTGCAAATGCAGGTTATCAGAAGAGAGACTACTTTATTATTATATATGAAAGGATATGAGAGGAAAGAAACCAACAGAGACAGCTGGGAGGAAGGAGTGAAACACCTGTATGTATGGCTTGCTTTATTTTTAGGTTACTGTCAAACTGGGTGATGTAAGTGCCATTTATGCTGAGAAAAGGAAAGAAGGAAGTTAATCTTGATAGAACGATAGATAATACAATTGATTAGAAAAAGGCACCACACACACCATCCTCCTCAATGTCTTCCTGTACGCTGGTACTGATGGCTTGGAAAGTCTTGTGTTGTAGAAGCATTTCTTTGGGCATTCAGTGGTCCAGGCTGCACTAAGTCTTAGTCAGAGGACAGCCATGAAATCCTCAGTTCCTGAGTGCATGCCACATGGTGAAAGTCCAGGTGCTCAGGAGAAGGCTGGCTGTAGTGACAGCAGTGGTGACATCAATGATGAACATGACGATGGTGGCAATAATGGCATCAATGGAATTATGCCAGTAACAGCAATAGTGACAGTGATTTGGGCGGTTTCTTCTCCTCCCAGTGGGATGGAAAGGAGGGAACAGGCTCCTTAATACCAGCCTGTAGTTTTCTGTTTCCACTCCCATAAGAATGGGGAAGTAACAAAGGAAGACTCTTCCTCTTTACACCGTTCACTGTTCTGACTGATTTTAGAGTAAAACAGGGCTAATCCCATTCATGAAAGAAATGGAGAGACCTCCCAGAAAAGAAATCAGAGCCCCAAACCAGGAAAACCGAATTAATACTGCAAGAACAAAACCATGAATGAATGGAAGCAGTGAGAGTCAAAGAAGCAAAAAGTATTTAAGTCTGATGGGAGGAAAGAAGACACTATTTGAGGATCCTGCAGAGCTCCTATGATACCTGTTCAGGGTATCGAAGTAGCCCTTGGACAGTAGCAACCAAGTAGCAACCTTGGCATTGTCCAGGATGCTGTCTGGATACTTGGTATAGGACCTTCTCAGACCAGTTCTTTCTCACAGAAGAGGGAACACCCCTTCCACTTTGAGCAAGTAGGTGATGTGGGTGCTGAGACACCTCATCTGCTGGAAAAACAGGATAAAATACCTAATTTGTCATGATGTGGCTAATCTCCAGTTTGGAAGTACTGACCAGGCCCATTGTTCAGTGCTCCAAAAGCACTAGAGAAACATCTCCATGTATATACATGTAAAAATAGCTTCAAACTATTGCTGCCTGGGAAACAAACCCCTGGAAAGATGCAGATGTCTGGAAAGACCAATGTACAGGGACGTTCAAATGAGACCTGAGTTATTAGGACAGTGAAAATAACAGCAAAAAAGACAAAAGAAACCCTTATTTCACTGCAAAAATCCCTGGTGAGTCTGCATGATAAAGACTGCATGCAGATATAAGCTCTTGTTCAATAATGGTACAATAAAAGTAGAAAGAGCAATAAGAATGAGTGAAAATGAGCTGTGATCTTGGCTGTCCGAGCATGTATGAAGGAAACAATCAGACTGAGCGCTGCTCTACTAACTCTAAATATTGACCTTTTAATTTAACATAATGCAGTTGTTCCTATTGCTTTTCTCATCCACAGTTGGGGAAATAGCAATTTCCAGCACCTAAACATTCAAATGTTTGCTATTGATCAAAGCTGATGGATTTTCAAAGACATATTGCTATAGCAAAAATCGTCTGAACAGCACTTTCAATAAATTCACTAGCTCTCCTCAGAGGATATGTTGCAATTATTTACAGGGACAAAATAATGTGTTTTTACCTAAGTCTGTTTTCAAAAATTTGGTCCATCTCTTCTGAAATTCCAGATACAACAATATGAAACATATCTCTAATAAGGAAAAATTCAGCCTAAATATCTAAAGCTGTCAGACTTTTAAACAACTTACACAAGGCAGTTGTCCTGGGAGATGAGGGTACTAAATCTGGGTCTGATGTGTATGGAGAAGAGCCTCTACTTGGTGCAGAGCAGTTGGAGGTCTCTGTACTGTCTAAAGGATGGCAAACGCAAGACTCACAAGCTTATACATTCTATGCTAAGACAACTGAATTTGGAGAAAAACAGCTGGAAAAACTGCATCCCCAGGAGTGAAATAAGGTAGACCGCACAGAGCCAAGTTAGGTATACATTCATTGAACATAGGGTGAAGTGACTGAAATGTAATGGAAGAAGCAAATATAAACCAATAGGTACCAATAGGACCAGCCATAATCCCATGTGTGAGGTCTCCAGTCTTCAGGACCAAGATTTACAGTCATTTGAAATACAGTTGTGTACATCATGTGAGCAACCATGCCCAGAAGTCCTAAAAAATATAATATCATAAAAACATTAGAAAATGTAAACGGGGGACATTCTTCTTCATCATCTTTTTGCATTTAACCCTTGAGCTCCTGAAGAATATTTTATGAACTGAGTTATATAAATCACTCAAAAATACTAGACTTTATGATCTAAGTGTATTTATGTGTTGTGTATTTCCCAATACAGTCACTAAAACAGTTCCTTGACACCCACTCTGTATGCTAGAGGAACCTAAGGGAACAATGGGACATGCAGCCCATAGATTTTAAAAGGCAACAAGTTGCTTGTATCTCATCCTCTGAAAACTTCTTAGTAATTCAACCCTAAGCAGGGATCAGATATTACAACAAAGTATCGCACAGTTGCATTGCACAGGACATGTTTCCCACTGTTACCTATTGCTACTGGAAAGATTTTTCGAAGGCGTGCCCCTTCCCAATGCCTTAAATGCAGCCAGATTCATCAATGTTATGTAGGCGAATGAAAAAGGGAACAAGCACTTAATGGTCATTAAAAAGCACTGAAATCTAGATTTTGAAGGGGGATTATATTTAATAATCTAATTTTCAGAAGGGCTACTAAACTGCTGCCTAATCCTAAGAGTACCTGTTTTCCCTAGGCATTTTGTCTTCCAGTAGTGAACTTCCCTGTGAACATTTATATTTTTTGTTTCCAGCTTCATTTACAAATCCACAAATAACCTTGCAGTATCAACTGATATCCCAACTGTCTAAACGACATCAGCTTCTCAGAGTAGATGGTCCCCCACCAAACTTACAAGACCCAATTTGTTAGGTGTTCCTAAAGTAGGTCTGTTTCATGAATTCGTACAAGACTAGCTAGCACACAGTATCTCTCAATTTAGGACATGTCCTCAGGGTTAACAATGACCTGGCTTCAGTAATCACTGGGAAGTGATCTTCCCCAGTGGAAATACTGGTATTGCCTGAACCATCATGAACAGGCTATTAGGAGAGTCCTTGTAGCACAGAGCCAAGAGGCTTCATGCTGTGAAACAGAGCCTTTGGTAGTTAGCTGGCACCCTCATAGCACATTCCTTAATAAACTGTTTGGAAAAAATTGTTTGACTATGCATGTGGCTATTAGAGAATGGAGGCCAATCGTGCATCTCTCACCAGAGGTGGTATGTCATAGCCATTTTTGAGTTACCCAAATGTCTGTCCTGAATCCTTTAGTCTGGGTGCCTAGAAACGCTTAAAACTGGAGCGTGAACATGAGCTCCTATGCTGGAGCTCTCCTCTTTGCTCTTGTACAAGGATGAAACTCTGGGTCAGGCTCAACATTTTAGCAGTAGCATTGGGGCAGTTTGGTGCCTGAGAAATGGTGAAAATTTAACTAATATAGGTATAGAAGGCAAGCATAGTCATATATGGGTGCTTGCCAATGTTCATTTTCATTAAAGCCCACTAAGGGCAACAGGATAGTGGTATCAATAATGTGTATTTCATAGCAGTGTGGTTAACTAGCAATGCACTTGTATTTAAGAGAAAACACTCACAAATGAGAATAATAATGTCTATAGAGTCAAGAGCTGCTTAATATAACGCATTATAAACCTACATAGCTATAGTCAGAAAATCTCATCCTGTGATTCTTCTTTAAGTCACCATGTTCTGCACAAGTTAGAACATACATTTTAGGATATTATTAGGTCTGAGCTAAAGACCGAGGGAACTGAGAAATCAAACACTAGCTTTAATGTGGGGGTTTTTTTCAGTGGTTAAATACTGTAACAGGTTTTTTTGATTATGTGTTTTCAATATAGCTAGAATTATGCAGCTACTGTTTCCAGTAGCTGAATTTTAATTTGCGTTTGTCTGCTAGAATCAAGAGCATGTTTGTACGAGAAATTGCATCTTCATTACAGATTAGGGCAACTAGATTTAGTTTATATCTACAAAGGATTTAGACATAAGTTTAGCAGCTCAGACATATGCTCTTCAACTTTTTAATATTTCAAGAAATTTTACTAGCAGCAGTAAACAGAATGTCCAGGAAAAGATTGTTGCTTGCTGTGTAAGCCTCTGTAATACTGCACATGCCAAAACAAAAAAGAAATTAATGAAAGTGAATATTTATGATGATTGGGAGAGGGGAAAGTTGCTAAGAGTGGGCAAAACTGTCTAAAGACTTGAATAAAACTCCGTACTCTTTTTTTTGAAATAGACATGACAGTGGATCATGATGTTTGGTGAGATATAGGAGAAATGGGGCTTTTTTTGGAGTAATCAGTAGAACAGGTGATAATAGAGATTTTTAACTTGTTGGACACTTTTTAGTGGCCATTCAGAAGAAAGGAGATATTCCAGCAGGTTCTCAGAGCTCATAGGTAGCAAAGATTGGGGACTGCTCTCTGGACTACAGGGAGCTGAGATAGCAACCTTCAAATGTGTGAAAGTTAACTGCAAAGAGGAAGGAATCATCAGCTCTCTGTTGCAGATGGGTATCGTAAAAGAAATGCTGTAAAAAATTGCAGCAGATAGGACTTTAGATGAGACAGTAAGAGAATCTTCAGAATGGTATGAATTGGATTACATTTCTTAAGAAGGTGGGAAGCATTGATTATTTTCTTGGGGGTGGTGACATTTTCGGGCTTGGGGATCTTTTTTAAGATGGGGTTAGACAAATATCTGTCAGGAAAGGTTTAGGAGATTTGGGCTTAATTCAGGATGTAGTGATGGGTCCCTAGAAGTTTTAGACTTACACAAAACTAAGCAAAACTAGAGTATTTCATTAGTCACCATCTGGAATATAAATTGTGTCTGTTAAAGCCCTTGGAGGTTTGGCCCGGTGTCCATATTTAGCATTGCCCTCCAGGAAAAACTGGGCTAGAGGAAGACTAGAGCACCAAGAGTGATGAGAAGTCTTAGAAATATATGTAGTTATATGACATCTTTCTCAATCATTTGTTTTGGATAAGATGAAGGAGAGACATGATAGTTGTCTTCACTATGCAAAGGTTTCTGCAGAAAGGAAGAAAATTATTTCTTCCCCATTATCATAGTCAGACATTTAATAAATTTGATTTATTTATCAAATAAAAATGAAATTGGCAAATAAAATAAATGTGTGATTCTGTTTAAGAGGAAAAAGTGCAATAAAGAGTCTTTAATTCATAAGGAAAGGCACAACACTCACAAATGCATGAACACTAAATCAAGAAACATTAAGATCAGGATCAAAGCCCAAAATTTTGACAGGGAAAGATAATCTTGAGGCTAATTCTTTGCCATCTGCCAGATGTTTGACTTGCAATTAGATGCTATTCTAAAAGATATAAGTATATATATATAAGATATACTTCACACTCTTAACTGCGTCTGGAATTCGAAACAATCCTGACCATATGAAGAACAGTGGCATGAACAGTGAACAGTGGCAACAGAAGAACAGTGGCCACAAGAAATTATAGTATTAACAGTATGATTGCTTCTGGCTCTAAAATTAATAACTCTATGAAACATTGTTCATGTTATCCATAATTGCTATTTTTACTGCAACATTCCTCAGTAACAATTCTATAATATAGACAGAATCACAGAGTAATTCAGGCTGTAAGACACCTTCAGAAGTCTCTGGTCCAGCCTCCTCCTGCTCAAAGTCAACACTGAATTCAGACCAGATTCATAGAATCATAGAATCATAGAATCATAGGGTTGGAAGGGACCTCGAAAGATCATCTAGTCCAACCCCCCTGCCAGAGCAGGGTCACCTAGAGCACATCACCCAGGAACGCGTCCAGGCGGGTTTTGAATGTCTCCAGTGAAGGAGACTCCACAACCTCTCTGGGCAGCCTGTTCCAGTGCTCTGTCACTCTCACAGTAAAAAAATTCCTCAGATTGGACTACAGACCCTCTGAAGTTTCTTCCAAACGGAATTTGCCTAGCAACCTATGATTAAATAGCCCTGGATTAAGAATTAATGTGCAGAAAATTAAAGACAATTTTAATGACGATTCTCTACTAACAATTATTACATTTTATTCCCCCTTAAAAGTGCTATTTTAGTTTCTCTATTACTAATTTTATTCTTAACATGTTGTAAATAAAAGAAAAAATCAAGTTATTTGGAAGAGTATATTACTTTTTTATCTTTGACAACCAACGTGACAATGAAATTAAAAATTATAAAATTAAAATAATGAAGTTAAAGTAGTAAAAACTATAAATATAACATATAAAAAAGAATCCTACAAAGAATTAATTAAAATAATAGTTCCCATTAAATTTTGCTGCATCTTGTATTGTTACTGTCTCCATAGGTATTGTAATGATTTTGAAACTTGGACACTATTATTAATTTTCAGGTGGAAGTCTATCAATGTTGCATTTTCTGGATGTAATAAATCAATATCCTTAACTGTACCTGCTAATACGGTGACTACTGCAGAAAAGGCGTTGATCTTTAGCCCATCAATGACAGTACTGTAGTAGCACATTTCTACTGACATAAGAATGGCTCCAGTCAGAAGCAAAATGATGTACAGAAGCTCTGCTACAATAGACAGCCATAAAACCCCTGGAAAAGTAAATCAATAGAACTGATATTATAAGCAGTCTTTTAGTATTTTCACAATTTCTTTCTTCTTCATTTATATGGTTTACACAACATTAAACAAAAGCTCAAAGGATGTGAGGATGCTATTATAACATCTATAGGAAGATTTGGCCATTTAATAGAAAAGCACTTGCACATTCCTGCTATACACTTAAGAAGCTTACAGTACAAGATGGGGCAGTATGGTTTTAGACTCATTATCTACTCTAAAATTACCATGAACAAAAGTTAATATAAAAAGAAGAACTACTATCCAATTATCTAGTTGTTGACTCCTGAGTCCAGGGAGAATTGTACCAAAACAGCAGACCATGTTACCCAACTAACAAACCGCAAGGCCACCCACATAGCCACATGGCCTGATCATCTAGTCATTAAATAAAATTTTCCCCATGAGTTTAATTTTCCACCAAACAGGACCTTGATTTTTGGGACAGAGAAGCCTTCACAAGCCCAGACGCTCTCCAGATTTCATTGAGATTCATTTCTCTGGTTATCTGCTAATTCATCCCTTTCTGGATATCTGTTATCTGGATATCTGTAACATCTTACACAAGACATTAATGTTACTACTAAAATTTTTCAGCCTGCTGTTTTATTATTAGCATGCTAATGTCCCACAATCAAGAGCAGGAGGTCTTCTTGTGTCCAGATCATAACAAGAACTGGCCAACAACCTTCCCAAACCTTATTAAAAACCAAGAAGTCTGTCTTGAAACACCTGGTTGCAGATTTAAATAGTGATTTAATGTGAAACTATATACTAACAATCACAGCTTAAAACCAGAAGCATTACAGACATGTAATTGCTTACTAAATACTACATATGGCAATAAACAATGTTTGTGTGGTAAACAACCCCTACTGCAGGCTTTGACAGTGTCTGTGGGACCTTCTTTCATTCAAAGGCCCACAAAAATTAAATTCTTAGGCTAGGCTATGTGTAGGGGTTTCTGGGCAAGGTTTATTTCTCCAGCAAATCCTTGTCTCAGTAAAAAAAATCTGATTTTGTTCAGAAACTCCAGATGTAACATTGCCCAACAGGATTGGCTGCTCCAGCTACAAGAGCTTGCATCTTAACATTTTTGATAAGTGAGCCATCATTACATATACACTGAACAGCTGTGATAATCCCTGTGTATGATCCCAAATTTGGGAGGGGTGAGCCTGATCCATCCTGAGTTTTGTGCACACCGGAGTCATATGCACATGCAGAACATAAACTCACTCTTCTGTGGGGGGCAGAAGTCTGTTTCTCCACAGGATTTCATTACACAGGGACAGCTTCTCAGTGTGGTTACCACTCACCTAGATGCTGTCTTAGGTGTCTTGATCTGACTCTGAAGCTGCCTGTGGCATTTGCTGATGCTGTTCACAGAATTAGTTTCAGTATGTCCACCAGTGGTATCATGTGTGAGGAGCTCTCAGGGCAGGGCCCATAATCCACCCCTTCTTTCTGAGGTCTGTGTCTATGTGACTAAGAACCACATCTCATTTTTTTCTCATACTATAAAAATCTTGAATTATTTGTGCACAGTGACAAACTGCAATGGAGGAACTCAGATACTGAGTCTTTCTTCTTCCCCAAGGGGCTGAAATTGTGTATCCAGGAAAGTACTCCACTCCCAGTATCCTGGTCAGGCAATTTCAAAACCCTGGGGAAGAAGGAAGACTTTTTTTTCTGGATCAGCCACTTGCAAAGTGATTGGTCTAATCACATCAGTGACAGGGTTTACATTGGGTGGGGGGACTCTTAACTGCGTCTGCAGACATATTTTATAGGAACATGAATGTTCTTTGAAAGAAAGGGGGCAACTCTGCTTTTAGGACAATGGAAACGCCTCCTTACATCTCTGTGTAAAGTATAGGGAGGAGATTCAGACTGCCATCAAGATTGGTTTGGTCTACAACACGTCTCCTCCAAGTCTTCTCAGCATATTGCCTGACTTTGTTCCCACATTGCTTGTCCCTCTGCCCTCTCCAGGCCACATGGTACAAGCCACAAAATTCCTGTGAATATGGAAGTTTGAGGAGAGAGGGGACACAAACTTAAAAATCTTGACTTCCAGTACCCATATTCAAAGTAATTTAAAAAAATTTTTGCATTCAAATGAACAGTTTTCAAAAGATGTAGATTCACATTTTAAGTCATGTGGACTTCATTTTGAAGTTGAAAAACTAAATAAAGGACCAAAAACTGTGGGATTAAAGCAAATTTTTTGATATCAAAATACAGAATATTTATTTTGGTAAAGGTGATCAGGAAAAATCACAAAAAAATGCACATTTACCTCGATCAGCAGCTGGAGTCAGACTGATGAAGCTTCTACATTTCTCACCTACAAAAAAAAAAAAATTAAAATAAAATTCCACATTATTTTGTATTCTGTAATGATATGAAGAAATAGATTAATAAAAAGCAGGAAATGCAAAATCTGTCATAAAAGCACAAACTGAGATGACCAGGAGAAACTATTTCTGAAGTATGTTTCTACAGAGTCCCTGGTACACTGGCCTGCTACCTGGACTTAGCGAGAGAATCCTTCCAGACTTTTTCAAGGCAGAGTCAGAGTCTGGGAGACTTAGAGAAAGGCTATGAATTGAGCTGTGAAAGATAGAATGGGAAAATGATCAATTCCTTTGGAAGACTGGTAGCCTGTATACTATCTTCCCTGTGAGGGAAGACCTGCTCTCCTTACAGCAACAAGGCTGCTGCTCACACAGATTTCCTCTAATCTTGATTTCAATTTCTTTCTGTAAGCTTTGATTTTCAAACCCATGTGACCTCCTGACCCCCACACAGACGCTGTGAACAAAGCTCTTGGAATTAATTCTGCTCTGCTCTGAAAATACATGGGGAGTTTTTCAGCTACTAACCGCACTGAGTTGGAGAACAGGAACCACCATAGCAGATGCACAAATCAAACAACCCTGGTATCCGTAGCAATCACCACCTGAAAGATGTCTTTTGGAGATATGTTTTGCTCCAATCTTCAACACTAAGCCCTTGAAATTGCATAACTTACAAGACCATCTGGTAGAACTGGACTTTCAGGACAGGTGACTGCAAAAATATTTGCATTTTATAGCACAGATGTCAGCTGATTTGATATCTCTGAAGTTTTGTTCTAGTTTTCATTTGTAAACTGATTAGGACAATATGGGGACAAACGTAGGGCTGATCTGGATTTACAATAAATGCCCTATTTCTTGAACCAGCTAAGCAACTCCTTTACACAAAGATCCAGAATTAACTAGGAGCTTTCTTTAATGGCAAACTAATTTAATTCTACTGACACATACACAGAGTGAAACTCAATTAAATGCCACCATTCGTGACTAGTAAATGTCCAAATTACATTTTAGCAGGGTGAAAACACTCTTTGTCTGCTTTGATCTGTGAAAGGTGAGATTGCAGTAAGAAAGTAGAAATATCTGTGCTTAAGAGGAAATCCATGAAATAATTTAGATCTCACAGATTTAATTGCTCAAATGATTTTTAAAGCAAGAAAAAAATCATACTATGCTTTTATGTTCCCATACGAGACCATAAGCCATAAGATTTAAGCCATTTTTGCCTAAAGGACTAAAAACATCAGAAAAATAAAGCACTTTCCTGTTAAAGTAAATTAACTTGCTGCTCTGGATAGAAGAAACAGAAGAATAAGATAAAAATCTTCATCTGTACTACAACCTGTCCCTCTAAAGTTCTTTACAGAATTTATTAAGAGTTTTTTAGGAATTGATTAGGTAGTACCCTCTAAGATTCTCTTCCCAGAGAAGAGCAACTTTTTAAAGATACTTTTTCCTTTAAAATGCATACACAATATTGCAGCAAAGAGGAAGGTGACACCAAATAAGCAGGAAGAACTCTGATTACTTTCTTAAGTAAATTTACATGGTGTTACTCACCTTCTTCATTTATAGTTTCTTCACAGGAATACCAAATCCCAGCATGAAACTTTTGGTCAATGAACTTGTCGTCTCCTGTCTCCCAAATATACTGCACAGCATTGCTGTTGTTGGCATCAGGGCTATTAAAGCGGATGCAGTGATCCCCTTTGCTCTGTCCTGTACAGAAAGGTTTGGCAACTTTTCTTGTCCCTTCACACCAGTAACTGCTACTGAATGCTGTAATAGAGAAGGCTAAAGAGAGAAAGCTGAGAGAAAACGCTGCTGAAGCTCTCTGTCGTCTGTCTGCAGCTGGGACTGAATCTGGCATTCTCCAGGACTACACTATCAATTATTCCAGAAAAACCTTTTACAAAGCTATGTATACATCTGCCTGGTGAAACACCTGCCTGCATTTACCATCTTATTCTTCATTCCTCTCAGAAAAGTGTACCAGCTTAGTAGTTAAGACAGAAAGCAGAGATATGGGCATGACCAGCAATCATGTGGCTGGAGAGATTAAGCAGAGATATAGGGCAGTGCTGTTTGGCAGTAACGTCTTGTGAAAGAAATATGAAGAGGTGGGACAATATAGTTTGCACCATGAATCACAGGAACAAAGATACACAGAACACAGAAGCACTGGAAGTACCCCAGTATGAAATGAGAAAAGTTTTATTTATGCAAAAAAAATATGCATATTTACCTTGATCAGCAGGTGGAGTCAGAGTGATGGATTCTTGCAGTTCCAAATGGTCCTGTTACACTGAACACTGATTAAACTGAATATAGTTTTGAATCTTACGATAAAGAAATTCTTAAGGAGATAAAACCAGTTGTGAAATAAGAGCATTCTACAGGATTACAGCACTTCCCAAGACCACTGGGAAGGTGATTGCATCTGTTTGAAGTTCCACCAGTGACAAATGAAAATCATAAGTTACAAGACTTTGCTACTGATGTGAGAGAGCAGCTGGAATGCATCCAGGTCTCACTGGGGGTGGATGAAGAGAGAGTTGAAAGCTTATGGGTAACGATTAAGGGGCAGGCAAATATGAGGGATACTGTAGTGGGAGTTTATTACAGACCACCCGATCAGGATGAGGAAGCTGACGAGGCTTTCTACAGACAGCTGGAGACAGCCTCCCAGTTGCAGGCCCTGGTTCTTATGGGGGACTTCAATCACCCAGATATCTGCTGGGTTGACCACACGGCCAGGCACGCACAGTCCAGGAGGCTCCTCCAGTGTATTGATGATAACTTTTTAACACAGGTGGTGCAGGAACCGACAAGGAGAGGAGCACTCCTGGACCTAATACTGACAAACACAGAGGGACTAGTGGAGGACATTAGGGTTGGGGGCACCCTGGGCTGTAGTGATCATGAAAAGACAGCGTTCAGGATCACGGGTGCTGCACACAAG
>VXBO01013793.1:55542-82383 GCA_013400135.1 Rhinoptilus africanus
TTAGTGATGTTTTTTGCCAGAGTCAGGTTGATGGTTGGAGTAGATGATCTGAAAGGTCCCTTCCAAGCTAGGCAATTGTATGATTCTGGAAAAATTGCAAACAATTTTTTGAAAATTAAAGCTAAAATTCATTGGCAGTTTCTTCAGCCTCACAGCTGAAGCTGTGAAAAAGTAGTGAATGTCATAAGAACTGTAATGAAACTTTATCTGCTGGTAACATCATTTTTTGTACATTCAGATTCTCCACAATCCTGCACTGACTATGTATATTTGACAAAACATGATCAGAAAGGATAAAAACAGCTATTAATGAGCTGCTTCCTAACAGCCAGATACATTGAGCAAGCTTCCTACACAAAGTTTTTCTGTGTTCTAGGGCATTTTTAATGGTTTCATGAGATATGTATAAATATATATGTGTATTTATGAAGCTGGACTGTGTTCTTGCAAAACCACTGGCAAAAGTCCCGTGGAGTTTCAAGGAAACATGATCAGCCCTTTAATGTTTTAATAGTTTTCTGACTTCTTATTGGCTAAAGGACAAGCTACAGTAAGCAGACTTTCTGTGAAGTTTGGAGTAAATTCTCTCTGCCTTTAATCAGAAAAAACAAAACGTAGTTGGGGTCTAGGAAGCCTAGACACTTTAAAAGACTTCCTCTCTTATTTGTAAGAAGATTCATGAAACAGTTGCAATCATAAAAGAAGATTTTTACTTTTTTTTTCACAGGACAGGGTGATATAATTGATCTATAGTAGAGTGAAATAGCAGCATACTGGGGACAAATTTATTAGAATGGGCATGGTGACACTTTTTGGTCTCTGTTCCAGTATGGGACTGTGGTCCAGAATATCTCCCGCACCTGCCAGCTCTGTCATGATACTGTTTCTAGTGAAACAGGTAAGATAATTCAATAATTTATTAATAATGGACAGTGTAAAAGTGGATTACTATCACATAGCATTTTAACCTTCACAAATAGCATGTCTGTTTCAAAAATGTTTCTCATGCAATAATTTATATTTATTAAAAATTAGTCATGAGAAATGTTCACTGTGAAGCTGCAGAGTTTTGTATTAGAACTCACTGGCTAGTTCACTTAATGTGAATAAACTGTGAGTGAATAAATTGTGTTTACATCCCTTTATACAATCTCTTTTCATACCAATATTGATCGGTATTGAATAATATATATTTTTAAATTTTCATACCAGATATCAATACTATTGCAAATCACATTTATTTTCTAATGGTTTACCTCTGTTCTAAAAACAGCTTTGCTTTGTTTCTAGCACTGTCTTTTAGCCTTTGACGTGTATGAGGGATGAACATTGAATCTCACATTTCTGAAATCTGGTATTACTGGTTTCATTCTGTACCTCAGTTTCTTACAGAGGGCTAGTTAATCTGTATGTGATTTCTACTTTTATTTCCTGTAGAGATCTACTAAACTATTCACATATTTTTAAAAAAATCTGTAAAGAAATATGAAATCTTACTTCTTTGACTATATTGTCTTATAATTTGGAAGAGTTTGGGGTATTTAATATCAAAATACCTCTGTAATTTATTTCAAGGAAATTTTCACTTATGTTTCTAATCATCATTATTATTTATTAATATCAACCTTGATTTTGATAAATTTAAAAAATTACTAAGATGTAGTAAATTTCAATTCATCTGAATAAAATTCACATATAGATTTAGGGTACATTGCTATGAAATAAGTGTACGTGAGATTAAGTGTAATTGACAGGCTTACTTTAAACTGAAAGTAATAAGGTATTTCTATCCAGTCGTCCTTCATTTAGCTGGGTTACTAAGGAAGTGGGTTTGCATGTGTATGTGCTGTAGGGACCATAATTGTGTTACTAGCTTTTTTATGAAAAAGTTACCAGGAGACATATATTCTGTTGGGGTTTTGTTAATTGAAAATATTCCTAATGCTTTTGTATAATTCAAATCTAGAGATTCTCTCTCATAAATGAATATAGAACTGAAAGAACTCTCAGGTTTGTGAGACATCTTAAATCTATAGGACACCTTAACCAAAGCACTGGTTCCATCAATGCTAACAGACAATCTCCCATTACTTCCATGAGATCAAAATTTTACAGGACTCCAAATCACACTGAATTACTTTGTAGTAGTAATTCCTGTAACTTGTTTAAAGAAATATGTGTTATATTTCTTTTTCTTTTATTTAACAAGAAACATTTGAAGAAAAAAACACAGAAATCATTATATCCATATTTTATAGCAAACACCTATATGAAAAATATCTATCAAAATAAACCAGGATCATGAATGAAAGAATAAGTAAAATCTTTGTTATTATTTCTACTTTGTACCTAAAATGACAATTTTTTCTGTCCATAGTAGCGTAGTATGAATAAACAGAAATAATTCATTTCATCACTAGCTTAGAATAAGAAATAAAAAGGGTGAAATCTTGATTATACTGTAGTCAGTTATGAAAAAAATAAATTTAAACTGGTCTGTTTGGAACCTTGAAGGCTTATCATTATAATCCACCTCCTAAGCAAGAGCTTCAGGCAGTGTTTTCTGCTGCATCCAACATATTTTTAAACAGTGGTGTCATCTTGGTGCAGTTTTGGGGCTCTGAGCAAACCAAATGAGTTGAAAAATTGTTCCAGGGAAGTTTGATTAAATTTCAGTACAGGTGAATTTGGTGCAAGCAGGGTGCCAGGCTCGCAGTCTGAAGTGGTTCAATTGCTTTCATTGAAACTTCACATAGCCTGAAGTGAAGAAATGTCCAGTGCAAAAGGTCGTGGATTTTCTGAGCTTTTGTCTTACAAGTTGGAGTTTAATTTCTTCTGAGTCCGAAGTCCTGTTTAAATGCTACTGGCTGAACGTCAACTGAAACATAGAACTGAGATCAAATGTCATGCTGAGCTGCATGCTGACACTGTTTGAGATCACAGTAAATTTACTGGAAAGCTTGTACTTCTACCACTGAGTATGCATTGTATCTGAATTTTGATAGCACTAAGTAGTCCAAAACTTAGATCATAATAAAACCTCACTGGGATCTGCAATCACAGACCCATGTCAGATGCAGAGACCAACTTGGCAATTCTTTTCAGAACACACTGATAGGACTGTGCCTTCTCTCACATGTGGCAAAAGGAGGAAAAGCCCTCATGATCTCAGCAGTGATTGCTGTGCTCCTCACATTGACCCAGACCGCAGACCCTCCTCTTTCTGAGAGAACCTGTGCCCCTCTCTGAAGAATAATAAGCAATATTGATGTAAGATACAGAAGTAAACTTGTCTCTGATTTTTTCGTTGAATCCTTTCCACTTAGTTAAACAGACATACAACATCAAGGTGTCCCACTTCCTTAATTTCCCCTTTCCTCTTAAGGCTAGTGCCTTATTCCCAGCCCACACAGTTTGCCTTCTCACTGGACAGTGAATAGCTCTCTAGTGTACTCAATGTGGAAGAGGCTTAACAGGATGTCCCACTGCAGAAAACACTGAAGTCTTCCGTCTGGGGTGCCTACATCAATCCCTTTCAAGCCAAGAAGTGAAAGAAAGTTGATTTTCCTCATTCTAAGGCACTGAAAGCATTCTTCTGCCTTTCTCTATAGATTCTATATATCTATATATTCCATATCTATATCTATATTCTATCTATATATAGAATAGAATCTATTCTATATTCTATATCTATATCTATATTCTATCTATATATAGAATAGAATCTATTCTATATTCCATATCTATATCTATATATTCTATATATCTATAGATTTTCCCCAGAGAGAGTGGAGACCACTGCACACTGAATAGTCATGTGAAACAGCGAGCTTGCTTCTTTCAGCTTCTTTTGGTAGTCCCTAAGTAGTGTATGATCAATTCACAAGTTGCTGCCATTCAAGTCATCATGGTTTGCTGTTGAACATCTATTTAACATTTCATTGATAAAATAAATCTATGGGGATTTCCTAGTCTTTTAGTTTGATCATTAAGGTCACTCCAGCACTTTTCTTACAGCTTGCAAATTTATCGCCGTCTCTTCTGAGGTGTGACCATCCGAGCTAGTCATACTATCCAGGCAGAGTTGCACCAGGGACAAATAAGACATATTAATACTGTCTTTTACTCCTTGTCAACATCTGTCCTTGTATGTACAACTCAAGAAATGTCAATAATCTCCTGTACTGTAACACTGTCTACAGATGGCTCATGTCACTTTATTTCAACAACTAAATATGAGTTCTCAAAAAGTGAGACATGCATCCTCCAGCTGTGGTTTCTAGGAGTAAAATGTTGCATTAGGTCTCTCACGGTGCATGCTCTGCAGAGGGGTTCATGGTTCTTTTTCCCAGGAGACTGCTGGAGTGCATTGAGGATAATGTCTTAAGCCAGGTAATAGACAGCCCTACCAGAGGGCATGCGACACTGGACCTGCTGGCACCAGTGCTGCAGTGACCGTGCACTGGTGGAATTTGCAGCCCTGAAGGGTATGGGTCAGGCAAGGAGTAAAGTCAGAACCCTGAACTGCAGGAAAGAAAACTTACAGCTGTTCAAGGCGTTAGTTAATAGGACCCCCAGGGAAACTGCCCTCAGGGACAATGGAGCAGAACAGAGATGGCAGATTTTTAAGGACACTTTCCATAGAGTGCAAAAGCTCTCTGTCCCCAGGTGTAAGAAATCAGGAAAGGAAGGCAAGAGACAGGCACGGCTGAGTTGAGACCTGCTGGCCAAACTAAAAAGCAAGATGGAACTACACAGGCAGTGGAAGCAAGGACAGGTATCCTAGGAAGATTATAAGGATGGTGCCTGGTTATGTAGGGATGGGGTCAGGAAGGCCAAGGCACAGCTGGAGCTGAGCTTAGCGAGCGATGTAAAGACTAATGAGAAGGGATTCTACAGGTATGTCAGCCAGAAAAGGAAGTTCAAAGAAAGCACACCCCCCCTAATGAACAAGTCTGGCAAACTGGTAACAACAGACAAAGAGAAGACTGAGGCACTCCACAACTTTTTTGCCTCAGCCTTCACTGACAGCCTCAATTTCCCACACCTCTCTGGTGGATGGACTGCAAGGCAGGGACTTGGGAAGCAAAGTCCCTCCCATTGTAAGAGAAGATCAGGTTCGTGAACACCCGAGGAATCTGAATATACAGAAGCCTATGTGACCTGTCGAGATGCATCCCAAAGTCCTGAGGGAACTGGCTGCTGTAGTTGCTGAGCCACTCTACATGATATTTGAAAAGCCATGGAAGTCACGTGAAGCCCCCAGTGACTTGAAAAAGGTTTTTAAAAACCTAGAAAGGTTTTTAAAAATGTAGAAAGGAGGGCCTGGGAACTACTGAGCAGGATTATTTAACATCTACATGAATGCCATGTAGATGTGAAATAATAGACAGAGGGATTGAGAACACTTTAAGCAAGTTTGCAGACAACACCAAGCTGAGTGGTGCCATTGACACACCTGAGGGTGCCATCCAGAGGGACCTGGACATCCTTGAGAAGTGGGCCCATGTGAATCTCATGAGGTTCAACAAGGCTAAGTGCACGGTCCTGCACCAGGGTCGGGGAAGCTCTCAGTATCAATACAGGGTGGGGGATGAAGGGATGCAGAGCAGCCCTGAGAAGAAGGACTTGGGGGTGTTGGTGGATGAAAAGCTGGACATGAGCTGGCAATGCGTGCTTGCAGCCAGCCTGCGAGCTGCATTAAAAGAATCCTAGGCTGCATCAAAAGAAGCATGGCCAGCAGGTCAAGGGAGGTGATTCTGCCCCTCTACTTGGCTCTCGTGAGACCCCGCCTGCAGTACTGCATCTGGCTCTGGGGCTTCCAGCATACGAAGGACATGGACCTTTTGGACTGAGTCCATGGGAGGCCACAAAAATGATCAGAGGGATTGGGCACCTCTGCTATGAGGACAGGCTGAGAGAGTTGGGGTTGTTCAGCCTGGAGAAGAGAAGGCTCCGTGGAGACCTTATAGAAGCCTTCCAGCACCTGAAGGGGGCCTACAGGTAAGATGAGGAGGGACTCTTTATCAGGGAGTAGAGGGACAGGATGAGGGGTAACAGTTTTAAACTGAAAGAGGGTACGTTTAGATTAGATATTATGAAGAAATTCTTTACTGTGAGGGTGGTGAGACACTGGGCCAGGTTGCCCAGGAAAGTTGTGGATACCCCATCCCTGGAAGTGTTCAAGACCAGGCTGGATGACACTTTGAGCAACCTGGTCTAGTGGGAGGTGTCCCTGCCCATGGCAGGGGGGTTGGAACTAGATGATCTTTAAGGTTCCTTCTAACCCGAACCATTCTATGATTCTATGAAAAGAACATCAGCCTAAGCAGTAACTGTGTAATATGCCAGCTGGTCTCCTGAAACCAGGGCAAACCTCTCAAAGGTGGGCAAGTAGTCAAAAAACATTGTCACTAAAAATGAAAAATTCACTACTGGTTGAAAATGTAACAACCAAATTTTGGAGAGAAGGCTAAATATAAATTTTCTAAAAAGCAACAATCCTTATACCAAAGAACGCTTTGCACCTCTCCAGGGAAAAAAGTATCCCTTCTGTCTGGACTAGACACTTTTTGGAAACTGCCTTTCACACGTGTGGTCCCCCTGAGCTTGTCTGTGCTTGGTGTTGTGTCAAGAGAGATAAATAACCAGGACAATGTATGGCTGAAGCTATGTTTGTTGGAAAAATAAAGAAAATCAGATTTATTTACTTTCAAAACAAGAACAATGGAGACTACTGTTATATGAGATAATTAATTTTTGCTGTGTAAAATGTTGCCTGCCCGATAGTCTGCTTTTAGTCTCTCAACTAATTTCCAGACACTCTACTTTAAATTCCAGAGAGTAGAAGACTATAATTATTCTTCCTCTGATGGGCCTGCAAGATAAGGAGAGAATATTTATAGCAGTCATGAGAAAAGAATGCACGTTTCCAAAATAAAAAGCATCTTGACATTTCCCTCATGTAGGAGGGAATGTGGGAGATTTGCAAACTTGCTTAAAGTTTCAAATGATGGGAGACAGGGGAGAGTCTTCAGACACTCCTGGGTCAGTGAACCTCATTTAAAGAGGCAAAGACATGGAGATGACGCATTTGTAAAAAAGACTGCTTGATTTAAAGGATAACACTTCAGTTTTTAATAAACAAATGCATTAAACAGCCAAGGAAGTAGAAGAAACGCCTCACAGCGGCTACCTGGCTGTGTGTTTGGTTCCATTCCTGAAGACAAGGATGATATACAGTCATGAAGAAGCTCACTCAACAGGAATGAGGAGCAGTTTAGGCATAAATTACAGTTTCACATCACTTCCTTATGTAATTGCCTATTTCTGTAAAGCTGCAGGCAGAGTCAATACAAGGTCACTATTGGTGTAAATATCCCTGTGATGCTTGGTCTTCTGCTATAAGACTTTCTGATGAAAAAAACAAATCAAGTCTATATGAGCTGCACCTGACAAAAAAATTAAAAGCTGTCACCTGACTTCAAAAGTTAATTTGAATTATAGTTAAAAGAACATATAAAATAAGTTATTAATCAAAAAATGTGGAAAACATAGGAAATTAACAGGGGAGCAGACAACGACCAGTTAATAAAGGACATTTAGATACAATTATAGAATCATAGAATAGTTTGGGTTGGAAGAGAATTTAAAGATCATCAAGCCCAGCCCCTCGCAATGAGCAGAGACATCTTTTACTAGATCAGGTTGCTCAGAACCTCGTTCAACCTGACCTTGAATGTTTCCAGGGATGGGGCACATACTACCTCTCTGGGCAACCTTTCCCAGTGTCTCACCACACTCACAGTAAATAATTTATTCCTAAAATCTTATCTAAATCTACCTTTTTTTCAGTTTAAAACTGTTACCCCTCATCCTGTTACTACACTCCCTGATAAAGAGTTCCTCCTCAGCTTTCCTGTAAGCCCCCTTTAGGTACTGGAAGGTCCCGCATTTTTCTTGTTCTCCTTGATGCCTCTAGCCAGATTTAATTCTATCTGGGCTTTAGCTCACCTAATCTGGTCCCTGACCACTCGGACAGTTTCTCTGCATTCCACCCAGTCAATTCGTCCTTACTTCCACCCTCTGTAGGCATCCTTTTTGCTTTTGAGCTTGTCACGGAGCTACTTGTCAATCCATGCAGGCCTCCTGTAATTTTTGCCTGACTTCTTCTTTCTTGGGATGCACTGCTTCTGAGCTTGGAGGAGGTGGTCCTTGAATACTAACCAGCTTTCTTGGACCCCTCTTCCCTCCAGTACTTTTTCCCATGCTACCCTGCCAAGCAGGTCCCTCAAGAGGCCAAAGTCTGCTCTCCTGAAGTCCACGGTAGTGAGCTTGCTGCATGCCCTTTTTGCTGCCTGAAGGATCTTGAATTCTACCATTTAATGATAATTCTTGAATTCTAACATTTCAACCATTTTCCCTGGATAAATAATCACAGAATGGTACAGGTTGGAAGGGACCTCTGGAGATCATCTAATCCAACTCCCTTGCCAGAGCAGGGTTACCTAGAGCACATGATCACACTGATACTGAACTGCTTTGCTCCTAATTGAGCATTTCTTCAACAGCCCATATCTAACGCTTTACCAAGCAATTTTGCATTTAACTCTTCTGTTTTTAGCCATTCCTTTCCTAAACAGTAATTATCAACTATGGCCCTCTTAAAGGCCTCTGCAGTCAGTGTTGTCAGAAAGATAGATATTTACAGAGAGCAAGTTAAAATATGAAAGTCCCCTCAGGACAATTGCAGCCCTTAGATTTGATAAGGTGTATGCCACAGATGTCCACCACATCCTAAACACATCAATCACTATATATAAAATCATTATTAAAATCTGTCTATAACTGGGAATTTGTTTGTTTATTTATTTATAACAGCAGAGCAGATTTTATATTAGGAGTATTTTTATCAGTGGAGACAAATTTAATTCTCTCCTCTGTGCTAGTAACTGTTGATCTACATCCCTGATCTCACCCTTTCGTCTAGGTCTCTTTCCTTTTTGCTTATCTGCTTCCTAGTGCCAAGGGAGTGACTCAAGGTCAGCATGTCCAAGCAGGGCTCCCAAGCCTCCTATCTCATTCCCTTTTCAAACACCACTGACAGCTCTCTCAAACTCTGTGTTTCTTCTGTGTTTCTGCGGATGCAGTGCCATCCATGTCTTACAGAAGAGTCCTCTGCCATGCAACCTGCCAGAATCTGTCCATCAAAGCAAGTGCCCATTTAGACACCAACACACTTTTTTTTTTTTTGCTTCATTTGTGGTTTTGGCCTATCTTCACCTGGAAAAGAGTGGGTAATAAATTCAGTAGGACCCTGTAGACTGCGGGTGGATTGTTCTTGCTTTTAGGAGCAGCTAAACATGTTTGTGGACAGAAGCTTCCAGAACACAGCATGGGTGAGCAGGCAAAGAGGAAGAGTCAGAGCAAGGAGCCAGGATCCTGCAGCATAGGACCAGCCAAGAGAAGCAGGTAGCTCTTGTAATCATGGGATGGTTGATTTCCACACACCAGAGGGGACTCTGCAGAATTTGCTGTCATTAAACTGAATAAATTCAAAGCTGAGACTGTCCTCAAGGCTACGCTAATAAATGGGAGATTGTTCTGGAAGTGCCTTTATTTCTATTGTCTCTAAACAGATCACATCAATACAATCGTTCCAGATCATATTCTCTCCAGAAATCTAGCTTTTTAGAATTTAAAGAAATTCTTGATCTCCTCTGGGGTTTTCTCTATAACAGGAAGGCCCAGGCAAAACCAGCTTTGAAAATATCTAAAAAAAAAAAAAAAAGGAAAAAAAAGAAAATAAATGGACCTACAAAAGCTCAGGACATAAAAATCCATTTGTGTGAGATGTTTTATATGGAGACTATTTTGGCATGGATAAAAATAATCCTCCGTTTCACCATGTGAGAAATCTTGAGGGCAAGACTCTTTTCCCATATGGACACAAGAGCACAGCAAAACTTTGCCCTTTTCAAGCAAAAAGTGCAATATAGTTGGTTGTCGTGGTTTGGTGTCAGACGGCAACAAAAAACCACACGCTGCTCGCTCCAGGCTTTCCTGAATGGAAAGCGCAAGGAAAGGGCAGAACTCGTGGGTTGAGACAACAGCAGTTTAATAGAACAGCAAAGGTAACACAAACCCAACAACAATAACAAGGACAGAGGAATATACAGACGCGGTTAGGGAACCTCCGCTCACCGACAGCACCCGGGACGCCCCCACCGCTCCAAGCCCCCTCCCGGCAGCTCAGGGCGGGCGTGGCTCCCGTGGGATGGAATACTGATACCCCCGGGCCGGGGGAGTTAACCCTGTCCCCGCTGGAACCAGGACATTGGTACAGAAGGGCAAGTAAAAATAAGATTTTCAATTGTGTTTTCTCCACAAAAATGAGGAAAAGAAAGATGTCTATGGCATGGTTGCAGCTGTTGGAGAAACAAGTGGTCTTTGAACTGCTGGGCAGGAGTACAGAATGCAGTGGAGTAAAGGTGTTAGTAGCTAAATAGTATTGTTTATTCATTACCCTTTTATTCAATTTTTCACAGTACTACTCAACCAGGTGTGTTTGATTATCTTTAAAAATACTCTAAAAATAAACAGCCCTCAAAATTATCAATCAGATTCCTAAATCAATCTAGCAGAAACTTAAATACATGAGAAGTATTAGCTAACCTTGGCATAAATTGCATAGGAAATTCCAGGCATAAAAAGCCTGGAATGACTGTAAAAAGTCTGGAATTACTGTAAAATTTCTGAAGATAAGCACTCCTTTTTCTACAGTGGAGGAATGAAATTACAGTGGTTTTGGTGCACCCTCACAGGTCCTAGCAATTAAATATCTGTGTTGATTTTTTAAAAGGGACTTTACACAAGTTTGATAGATTTTTGTGGTAATATAGCACCATGGCAATACATTCCTTGCTCAGGCAAAGACAACAACTAGAGAAATTTCACTAACAGTTTCCTGGAGAAGGAAGGGGTCTGTCTTTACCTCCATGCTTACCTACCATTCCTCTGTTCTCTCCTCTCCTATTAAATTTCCTATAATGAAAAGAAACTTGCCACTAAAAGATGATAAGGTTCTAACTGATTTTTCTCATGTTCAGTATTTTCACTCACAGGCCAAAGGCTCTCTGCTGAAAAAAACCACTACTGGATGGAACAAATATAAGCAGGAATGCTTGAAAATGCTGCAGGAATCAACTGTAGATACTGGTAAGGAAACAAACAGCACAATAAATCAACGTGTTAAGTAGCATTGATGAATATGCAAATATTCTTTTACTTGCTTCGCAAAAGTGTGTGCCTGTTTATAAGTTCTAAATGTAGAACAATCATCTGTTATGAGACATGTGAACATGCAATCACAATGTTAATGGCTCTCTTTGTCCTGAAAGACGTTAGGTTCCTATATATAAAATTAGATCACATACAGAAATGAACCATTGAACAGCTGGTGCTGAGCTATTACTATGGTGCAGCACTGAGTGCCTGGTCAAGAGGTAGCTGCTATCCGTTACTGGTAAGAATCACATCCTTTGAATGAAGGATACCAGTTTTCACTTCCCTTTTCTGCCTGAGAGAAGTCAAACACAAATTCCTGGAAATTAGGCTAACCTCAGGAGAACAGACCATCCAGGGAAAAGAAGATATCTCCCATTTCCTATCCTTTAGAAACTGAGCCGTGGCAGATAAGAACCCAAAACACATGAGGCAAGACAGAGTCTGCTTTCTGCCTAGTCAAGGCAGCTGGGGAGCTGCTCTCTTCTCACAAGACTGCTTACACATTTTGTGATACAGTCATTAGGTTAATAAGATAAGGCACAGAGACCAGGTTGCCTCAGGTTTACCTGGTTTCAAGGACCTTATTTATTCTCCATGGCTGTTAAATTCTTGGCTGAAAAAGCATAGTTTTAGAGGACACTGTCTTCTCCTGAAAAGTAGCAGAGAGAGGAACTGCACTCACACCTCCTACCTCTGGTTCAGTGCTGTAAGTTTTATGCTGTTTGGAAAAAGGGGAGCTTATAATCTGTGATGGTTTCATTCTTAAAAGTATAAGCTCTGCTCAGCTAGAGGTCTGTCTTCGGCAAAGGATGACACAGGCTTGGTTTGAGTAGTTGGGGAATTTCAAGAAGTAGCTGGGAGGGAGGTGGTTGCAGTCATGAAGGAAAGAATAAGAGTGAAACCATGCTATATATTTTGCACTCACTGGCTATAGGTATGTCTCCACTCCCTTGTGCAAGTGATGCACTCATGGTCATCTTGCTTAGTTGCTATGAGCTCTGACTCACTTTGCCAGTGGCAGAAAGCTACATTTATGACTTTGTAGCGTGTAATTTTGTTGGCCAGAACATGAGGTCTCATTAAGATTAATATGTGTATTTTTCACTATTAAAAATGCATTTAGAAGTTGGAAATCAATCCAAAGCATTGGCCTGGGAATTTAAAACAGCAGTGGGGGCGGGGGTGGGGGAAGAGGTTCTCAAGTCTAAATTATGTCATATGTTATGTTTTAATGTTCTGTAAACTTTTCCCAAAATATTGCAGTTACTAACTTTCACAGGCCTTTGACAAGCAAAAGGGAAGATATCCCCTGTGAGTCAAGGAAACTTTTTAGTTATCACACTCAATACCAGGCTTTCTCTTCTTTCAACTGCATTAGGAGTTGCTGAAAATGAGCAGTTCTTGGGCATGGCAGCATGCTAAAGGAATGAATCCTCATGCTCTCCAGCCTTCATCACTGACCTGCTCCAGACACAGCTGCAGCTCCTGGCACCTGTAACAGCATGAGCTAATTGTCTTAGCTTATGCTGTGCAGCTGTAACAGATGGGGAAACAAAGCAAGACCCTATTCTTGTTTCTAGCTCCCATCTCCATCAATAACTTGATTCAGTTTTCATAGTATACCTGGGGCAGGAAATGCCCTCTCATTCTCCTGAGCTTTTGGGTGTGCTTAAAAGCAAAAAAATAAACATACCCATTGAGGACTACCAGAGCTTTGCTATGATATGCAGAGATGCAGTCAGGAGCTAAGGTTCATCCAGAACTGAAATTGTCCAAAGATATCAAGATCAATAACATATGTGAGCAGATGCACAGAGAAGACATAGGCTCACTACTAAACAGGGAAGGGAAACTAGTCACTAATAAAGGAGGACGCAGGAAACTACAGGCCCATTAGTCTTACTTCAACCCCTGGGAAAGTAATGGAATGAGTCTTCCTAGAAACTTACTAACTGAATGAAGCTGGTGATTGGGAAAAGCCAGCACAGATTTACTAAAAGCAAATCGTGCCTGAATAAACTGATCACCTTCTACAACAAGGTAACATCTGCTGTTGATATGGGGAGAGTAGTGGATGTTGTTTTCCTGTACTGCAGCACTGCTGCCCACAGTCACGTTCTGGACAAGCTAGCAAGGTACAGATTGGATGGAGGGTTGCAAGGAGGGCTGCAAACTGACTAACAGGCCACACTCAGTGATGAAAAATGGTTTTGACTCAGGATGGCAGCCTGCCACAAGTGGGGTCCCCCAGGGACTGATACCAGGCCCCAAGCTGTTTGACATCTTTATAAATGATCTGGGCAAAATGGCATTGAAAGCACCCTCACCAAGTTTGCTGATAAGGCCAAACTGGTTGGTGAGGTGGACAGGTCAGAAGGCAGGGTCACATTACAGAGACACCTGGACAGGCTGGAAGAATGGGCTAGCAAGAACTGTATGAAGTTTAACATAGACATAACCAAAGAGGTCAGTACAGGCTAGGGTGTCCACTGGGGGCCCTTGTGGACAGCAAGCTGAACGTATGTCAGCAGTGCACAGCAGCCTCAGCAAAAGCAAATCAGATCCTGAGCTACATCCAGGACTCAGCTTCCCTTCCCACTTCCTTTTCCCCTCCCCTTCCCTTCCCTTCCACTGCCATAAATTACAGACTATATGACTACACTCAGAGAGGCAAGAAGACAGAGTGATGAAGACTGGAGAGGGATCAAAGGCTTTTCTGGAAAGGAAGGGAAGTAAAGCACAGATCAGCCCAGCCAGTATACCTGCAGGATAGCTTATAACTAAAGCTGACACAAAAGGGAAATAGTAGCGAGAAATGAGAAATCGATGACCTGTGGTGAAAACTTGATGTGCAGAAACCCTTAGCACAATGCAAAAGCAGAGGGTATTATGGTGGGAAGGCAGAGAATGGTGGCTTGTGGCAATTAGAATTAAGCCAGATGATCCAGGAGGCCAAAACCAGTGAAACATGTCAAGATATTAGAGGGCAGTTTGTAGCAGGTGATCCAGACAACTACAGGGACTCAGAACTGCAGTTTTCATGAAATGGAGAAAAAACCTGTTTCTCTTCTGGCCACCTACCCAATCCACACTTGAACAAATGTTGATAAGATATCAGGGAAAGGAACAATAAACATCCATCTATGAGCGTTAACAACTTCACGAGTCATAAGGCAGAAGGGGCCACAGATGTTCAGCCTCAAAGGTACATGGGAATTAATAAGAATGCACATACTGTGCACTGTATTTTAGCAAAAGCACCCCAGATAGATGCCAGTGAGACAGGACACTGCTATCTTTGCTGCTTCTTGTACTCTTCTTCCCACACAAGTTTCTCAAAGAATTGCTAAGTATTATGGTGTCCTGGTTCCGGCGGGGATAGGGTTCTCTCTCCCCAGGCTCGGGCAGGGACACAGGTATTCCATCCCATGGGAGCCATGCCCACCCTGAGCTGCCGGGGGAGGGGGCAGGAAGTGGCCGCTGGGAGTGGGCTGGGGGTCGCTTAGCGGTGGTGGTTCCGTAATCCTCTTTGTACATTCCTCTATCCGTGTTATTGCTGGTGTTTTCCTTTGCTGTTCTGTTAAACTTTGTCTCAACCCACGAGTTTTGCCTTTTTCTTCCGATTCTCCCCCACGGGCGGGGGATTGAGAGAGTGTTTTGTATTGTTCTTTCTTGCTGACTGAGGCTAAACCACAACATATGGAAAACAAAGCAGGATATACTCTTTTGTCTTTGGATGGGCAAAAGCATTAAAGTTAAGAGAGGAGAATTTCAGCTTATCCTACAGGACAGAAACTAACCAAAAGACTAGTGCAGCCATTGTTGCATTTTATTTTATCTTACTGTAACCTGATGCTGTTAAACTTTTGCATTATTTTATTTTAACCTTAAGTCCTGCAAGTGATGTGATACCTGTGAAGCTTATAGCTGAGTTAGTTTGAGATATTACTATCTCCCTAATCTCCCTTGCCCAAAGACTAGGAGTCACTATCCGAGAAGCTGGCAGTGGTCTGAGCTGAGAACCAGTATCAGAGGGCTCATGAAAGGTGGAATGTCTTCCCTTTACTAGCAAAAAGTCCGTGGCATGTACCAAAAGCAGTGAGTGAGAGCATAGCTGCAACCTGGCTGTCACATTTGGACAACAGAGGTCTCAGGATGATATTGAGAAATACCCTTATCTCATAATGAAGCATGTAAAAGCTGCTGCTGTTGTGTAGATCTAAGGAAGAAGAGTGAATGCATAAGGTTTATCTGCTATATCTTGTAAGTACGGTGGAGTAGTTTGCAGGTTACCTGAACAGCATACAATGACTTTCATTATTGTCCATTGTCTGAACAACTTTTTGTAAAAGTTGTATTTGCTTCTCTCCTCAGGAATACACTGTAATGGGACATTTGATCAATTTGTTTGCTGGCCTTACTCACCCCCAGGAAATGTCTCTGTTCCTTGTCCTTCATATTTGCCATGGATGGAAAACGGTAACATGAAAGTGGTAACTTCAAATTTATGCTGTGAATCAAGCTAAAGGACAGATGATGCTGGTCTCTCTTGTCCCAGCGTACTTTGAAGTGTCAGGGCTTTCTTGTCTCACCTCTTTTCACCTCTCTTCCGATTTGTGGAACAAAATTGTTGTTGATGTTTAATTATTTACTCTTTTTCTCCATGTGTGCTTGTTACAGCTCCATATTGTCTGCTATAAAGCAACATTTCCAAGATCATGTAACCTTTATTGGCAGTAGCACTGCCCTCAGACGTGAAGCTCTGTCCCAGAAAACTGGAATAGCCAAACAAAGCAGCAGTCCAAGCAGTTAGCCCTCCAGGAGGTCAAACCGCACCACCAGCAAGTGGTGTGGTGAAAGAACAAGCTTTCCAAGAAGCCTTTTCTCAGAGGAATTGGAGCAGGGAGGCTTTCAGGAAGGGAAAAAGAATGACATCTGCAGGAGCAAAACTGTCTGAAAGCAAAGAACATTACCTTTCTCCTAAACAAACAAAAGGACATTCCTACCACTGCAGCCTGACATTTATGAATCCTGCTACACAACCTTTCTTAGGTACATGTGGCTTTCTTAGCTGCATTTCTAATAATACTTAGAAGGACCAATTGTGTCCAAGTCCTTTAGTTTATGGGAGAAGAGTATAGGCTGCTTATCCTGGCTTTCTTTAGCCCACCTCATACATGGTTTGTTTTGAAGCATCAGCATTTGTCCTTTTTCTGCTGCTAAATGTAAAGAGACCCAGCTGCTATCTAGTCTCACAAATAACTGCTTCTGCCAACAAATTCAGCTCTTCATCATAAACATAGAAGCATCTTGCTTCCCTCCATGCAATGGAAACTCTTTTTTTTTCTCTCTTTTTCTGTCTAAATTTCTACAAAAGCAGCATGTAAGACATTCCACCAGGTTATGAAGCTTCTAATTGTGTTAGCAGTAGGGAACATCATGGGCCGGCTGGATCATCTGGCATTCTCATCCATGCCACAGCACCTTAGGAGAAGAGTCAGTAGAGGCAGGCCAACTGTCTGTTTGTCCTAGAGAGCTTGCAGGACTGGGGTTAGGGCTGCTTTTGGTCCTTGTGGTCCTCATTACCATGGCTGGTCCCATTTCCAAGGCTTAACTGTCTCTCTTTTGGGACATCGATGGACTAGGACTAGAAATGCTTAGACGCTTAGGGTAAATTTATTGTGTTTTGTCATCACTGCTGAGCCTGAGCACTGAAAAATTATGGTAGCCTAGAATTCTGATAACATTTCATAGATGCCTTCTGATTTTTTTTTAGTGTCCAGTCTCCACACAGAGTTCTTGCTCTATCACAGCAAACTGTACTCCCAAAGCAGTTCTTACAGTTCCAGTTATCCTGAGCAAAACAAGATATTCTGTTTACTGCTGCAACCCTTAAGCACTTTCTAATTCAAACATGAATGAAAAAGCTCAGGTCTGATTAGAAATAAAAGGAAGGCAGCTGTTGAGGACAACATCAAACAAACATCGGCCAGGGTCCCCATATCATCCTTCTGAGGTTATGAGCAAATTCTTAATTAGTGTAAACTAGGATAATGCAGTGAAAGCCAAGAAAGCTTCACCAGTTCACAGCACCTGCTGATCGGGCCCCAAAGCACATAAATAAAAAACCAGCCACGGGTATTTCAAAGAAAGATCATTCCTCATACAATTTTGACTACACCACCTGGGCAATATGGTACCAATACTTGATGGAACCTTTGAGCCTAATGAGGAAAAAGTAATAAAGTGAGACTAGGCTTTTCTTTTGGATGTAGTAACTATGTATTTTTTGTAAATACCAGGTACATTCTGGGAGTTTATTTCTGCTAGACTACATTCCACCTTGGTCCTATGTAAATGTGAAAAATACATTATCAGTGACAAAAGTGGGTTTTATTTCTGACTGGGGGTGGAGTAGGTTCTCTTGCTGTGGTGTAAGGGGGAAATCTTTAAAACTTGTATGAAAAACAAAATCTTTATTTTGACCTTTCAGACTAAACCTCTGTTTACTTTCAGGAAGTGTAGGGTATGTATACAGAGTCTGCTTGGATGAAGGGACTTGGCAAACAAAGGAAAACTCCACAGACATTTGGCGTGATAGTTCAGAATGTTCTGAGAAAAATCATTTCAAGAAAAATGTAAGTACGTTTTATATTACGATTTAATATTTTTATCTTCTTGAACCCTTCTTGAGTAACCATTAAAACATTTCCACTGAATACCTGCAAAAAATCTTCAGATTACCAAATGGTAACCTGTTATTTTATTTAGAAAAAGCAGAGCAAAGATTAAGGAGGGGGATTCCTGCTTTAGATGCCACAAATTATTTTCTGTTCAGAGTCCAGTGTTCACATGTTGAATTTCTCTGAATAAAATTGAAAAAGACTTGACAAGCAAATAACTTAAATTCAAAGCATCCCATCATCTGCCCCAAATCGCTGTAGTCTACCAAGGCCAAGCAACTTCATGTGCTTCCCTGCCGCCTCCTGTGCCTTTTAGCATTTAATGAGCCGTTAACTGGTCCTTTCAAATTTAATTAGTAACAGACCGAAGGATTCATCACAATTCAAACGCCGTCTTTCCCGCTCTGACAGAGCAGGCAGCCTGAGTGCCGGGTTTGTCAGCGGGGGAGAAGGGCTCCCCCGAGCTGAGCAAAGAGCAAACTCCACTCTCTCCCCTCGGCGGCGCCCAGCGCTCTCTGCTGCGGGTGAGACGAGGACGATGGCGGTTCAGCGCCGGTTCGCGACGCGGGGGCGAGCGCTCCCTGCGCGGGCGCGGGGCAGGACCGCGGGCGCGGGGCGCGCTGCCGGCACCGCCCAGCGCGCACTCGCGACGGACGCAGCAGAGTTTCAGACAAGAGTGAGGTGTGTGGCTTACCCGGTTTCAGCTTCTTGAAACTTCTTTTGTCATAAGAGTTCAGCTCTGCTGATGTCAAAACTAAGTCTCTTGGGTAAGCAGAACTACTCTTGATTATTTCTTCCTTTTTAGTACTTTATTGGGTGAGTGCTCTTTATTACTTTGTTGAGTAACATTATTGATTACTTTATTCGACGCTATTAGTTATGGATCCCCATGTACTATTAAGTTTTTACTAAACTCTTTATACAGTGAGTACATGAACTTCCAAACTTACAGTTTATTTATACAAGTGTGATAAATATTCATAAGTACGGAGCGTTTTCCATGGTTTGTTGACCATTCTGGATCGCAAAGTTGTGGTGGGAGACACGTTAATTCATCTTGTGTGACAGCAGACAATTTCTCTTAAAGCTTTAACCAGCTTTCTTACCACTACAAGTGTGGTTTTCTACCTGTGTATTCAGTGGAAAACACCGAGATGTTAGAAATAACCCAGAGCTAGTACCTGCATACATGGGAGGAATCTGCTTGATTTCATTTGCTTTAGTGTTGCAAAATTGTCACAGCCAAAATGATAACACATGCTTTTTGTTAGGTTTATGCCTGTTTGAATGTTTTCATGGGGCAGATGCGATGCCCTTGTTGCACCTCGTAGCAATGGCTGTGCTATGGGAATCTCATGCGCACACACTGCTCTACCTGGACACTTTCACCCTCTCCAAGAGTTTCTACTACCAGGCACAGCCCACTCGTGCTATCCAGATAGTACTCATTGCCATAAAATGATTAGAAATGCTCCTGGCAGGAAGGCAGAGCTGAAGTCCTTGGTGCTGAGCAGTAAGAAAATTCACAAAGAGAACAGCAAAATCACTGAGGAAAAGACACAGGTTCCAATAAAATCTTTGCAGGCCAAATATGGATTATGGAAGTCAAATATACTGTATCTCTGTGTCCCCTCTGCAAAGAAGCTTTTCTTGAGCTAGAAAAGCAATATGAAGAAATGAGAGGTAGACATAAGCAGCTAAACAGAAAAATTTAGCAAGAAGAAATGCTAAATGAAGCAAAGTGGAAAGAAAGTGTGAGTGCCCCTCTTCCTCCTCTGAGGTCTTATTCATCATTCAAAGACATTCTAGACAGTTCTAATAATTTCTGGGGTTTTTTTCCTTTGAACTCATGGCAGAAGTCAGTCTATTTCAATAACTAGACAGAGCTGACTCTCAAAATTGTACAGACCTGTAACTGTGTTCCCAGGCCACACACACGGTAATTGCACTTGTGTGTACAGGTTGAGTGCTTTGATCTCTGCAGTTATTAAATGACCAGGATCCATTTGGTGCATGTAATCATGGCAATGATTAGCTGTAAGTCAGACTACAAATGGTGTTTGTGTAGGAGCGATCTGGAATGAGATCGGGAGTACCTTCAAATTTAGAAAGACACTAAGGCTATCTGCAAGAGTCCCTGTCATGCAATGATTTCGTGAGGCAATACAGGGAGGAGGCATCAGAAACCTCCACTGGTTACGTTGCAGTGCAAAGAAGCTGGACTTAGAAGTTTCTGAGCTGCATTCATGCTCTGCCTACCTGCCTGCATGTGTAACACATTTTTCTTCTTTGTTCCTAGGAAGAAGAACATAAATTACTTACCACTTTACAGTTGTTGTACACTATAGGATATTATTTTTCTCTCATCTCACTTGTATTAGCTCTCCTTATACTTTCTTTCCTCAGGTTAGTACAACTTTATATGTGTTTTAAATGCACAGACCCCAGTATGCACACTCTTCTTTTCATGTAATTTAATTTATTGCTTAGCTTCTCATGTAAATAACTTGTATTTTCCTAAGAAGCATTATAGAAGCAATTCCCAAGCAAAATCCACTGATAGCAACAATGTGAATACAACAGCATTTTTTTTTCATTTCTGCAAATTAAATATATTCCATATTTTTTCTCCCACAGAAAACTTCACTGCACAAGAAACTACATCCATATGAATTTATTTGCATCTTTTATCCTGCGTGCCATGGCAGTTCTTATAAAAGATACTGTATACTACAATATTTACTCCAAAAGACCAAATGATGAAACTGGATGGATATTATATCTCAGTCCTGAGGTAACTTGTTAGTTCATTACTAACAGTCAATGTGAGCTGATAGTGGCTCTAACAGTTACAGTTTAGGAAGTTTGCCATACAGCAGCAAGTTTTGAGGTGTTAGTTGAGCTTTGAATGCTGAAATTTTGCTGACAAAGCTTGAGTTAATCAAGAAAAAAGTCTGATTTGATAAATTGTAATAGATTGGTTTTAATGAAGCCTTGTATTGAACCTCCAAATTTATTAATAGTTATCTTTAGAAACATCAAATTAAGCAAAACAACTTATACCTGTAGTTTTTAGGAAGAAAACTGCACATTTATTTTACACTTTGATAACACTATATTTATTCACTCTTGATATGCATAGGAAAATGCAATGCACACGAATCTTGCTTTTAAGACAATGTTATCAAACATTGTATTTGCTGTGAAAGAACACAAAAAGAGTAAAAATATAGTTCAAAGGCTTTTCTATATTAAGAATATGTGCTAATTTTCTTACACTTGTTTAGATAATGGAATAACAACATCTCTCATTTGCAACCACTGTGGATAAATTATACTTGTATGATGCTGTGTGAATATAGCTTGCACATATCAACAAGCAAAATTACCTGCAAGATGTTAATGGTGGCCTATTATTTTAATAGCTCATCAGTAAAAATTCTGATAAGCAGATCATGGCGAAGAGCACATATCACAGTCTACACTGTCATTGTCTCTTCCTGCTTGGTACCTCCTCTCAAACTTAGACAATGTAGAAGCCTTTAAATTGCTTCACTCCCCTCCAGCCTCTCCCAAGCAGCAAGGAGCATCTTGTGAGATATGTGACCAAATCACAGTTATATCACAGTCATGTGCTAGTTTTAAAACGATTGCTAAAGTAACAAGAGAAAACCAGGATTTGCCAGAGCTTTTTTTATATTAAAAATGATTCCCGGTCTCTCATTTCTACAGATTGTAACAATTTGCAGGACTGCCCAGTTTTTCATGCATTACTTTGTTGGGGCAAATTATTTTTGGCTATTAGTCGAAGGAATTTATCTCCATACATTATTGATAACTGTTGTACTCTCTGAAAGACGACTGCTACAGACATATATTGTGATAGGATGGGGTAAGTACGTAACAATTTTGAGGTTCTTGACTCTGTGGTATTATATTGAGTCACTGGTGGATGCTTTGTATTTAGGAAAGGAAAAATCTGAACTCTTTTTTTTTTGTTTTGAAGTCAACAGTTGTCAATAAGGTATATTAGCAGTGATAGCATTCATTGCAGTTCAGCTTGATCTGCAGATACAGGAAGTGGGTGAATTGTTTCATAAGAGAACAGTAGCCTAGTAGGCAGAACAAGATGAAATTTGACTATGTTTGGCTGTATTTTCTATCATCACTGAGTATTATGGTACTGTCAGCAACTTAATTTACTTCCATTGTAATAGAGAAATATTTTTTTATTGTTCTTAACATCCAAAGCCAGGTCAAGTTCTAGTAGGGCTTTGACCCTCCTAATTTTCTCCCTACATAGCCTTACAACATCTTTGTGGTCTTCCTGGGTGGTCTATCCCTTCTTCCAAAGGCCATAAACTCTCCTTTTTTCCCTGAGTTGTAACCACATCTGGTTATGTATCATATACATACTGAAATGGATTGAGCTCTCCCTTGGGGCAGATGAAGAGAGGGTTGAGAGCTTGTGGATGAGGATTAAGGGGCAGGCAAATATGAGAAACACTGTTGTGGGTGTTTATTACAGGTCACAGATGGGGAAGCTGATGAGGCCTTCTTCAGAGAGCTGAAAGTAGCCTTGCAGTCATAGGCCTTGGCTGTCATGGAGGACTTCAATCACCCTGATATCTGCTGGGAAGGCTACACAGCCAGGCATGCACAGTCACAGAATNCATTGTACCCAGTACTCCAGATGCAGCCTCACCAGGGCAGACTAGACAGGTGTAACCCATCCATCTCTGAAACACTGCATGATTCAGGTCTTATATTTCAGGCATTTTTCACCAAATAAAGACAATGTAAAGTTAGTTATAAACATTTGAACAACTTTGCATAAATTATGTCATGTAATCTGACCATTACATTTGTTGCTTACTCAAAGAGCATAGTTCTGTATCTTGCCTGCACAAAGGAGAAAATCAAGGTTTCCCAGTTCCCAACGATCATCTAAAATCTACCTGTACAACTTTCAGGCCTTTGAAGGCTTTAAATGAAGACAAAAAAATGTACTCTTAGACAATATTTAAGTGTGTTGCAAGATTTATTGTTTCAAATCCAGTGGCCTGAGCTAAGGAGGAGCGGGTGTCTGGAGGAGGAGGGGAAGATGGGTGGCCGTAAGAACTTCTGACTGTAAAACTTTTATCAATGTATGGTTTTACAAGCCAGTTCACTATCACCACGTCTATATCTATTGAACTATATTGTCAGATGTAAAATTGTGTATCCAGGACTGTGGGACCATAGTGTATAGCCCACTTTTAAAAAGGGAGCAGTGATTTTTAGAAGGATTTTATTATGGTGAACAATAATATAGTTGTAAATAAATTGTTCCATATTTGCTGTGCTGTACTGCTTGCTAATATGATCTACCAAAGATAAACAGGTATCATTTTAAAGAGGTGTTTAAACTCAAAAATAAATAACTGAAGCAAATGGCAGTTAAGACTGAAATCATAATTATTATAGTTGGAATGCTGCAACATTTACACATTTAAAGGAAATTTTTGGTTACTGTTATCAAGGCTGTGATAAACTGCCTGTCCGTTTAACAGTAATTCATGTCATTCAGTTTTAGTTATTTAAAAGTTGTACTAGGCTCTCTCTGTAACAATCACAGAGAATGAAGACAGTTCACTTTAATTCTGTTTGGCATCTACCTTACCCCTTGAATTTTGAAATGGGAATTGAATATTCCTAGGAATTCCTAGAATTAACTGACAAGACCATTTTTCATGCTTTTTAAGTAAGACTGTATTAATTTATAAACAAAGAATTATTGCTGACACTTAAAGCAAGATCCAAAACAGGAGCATCTAAAATACCACACAAAGGGAAACCTGAGCAAAAAAGTTTCAAAGGCATGATGTAAAACGCTGTTGAAGTACACAACACAACTTAATTTCGAGCAAAAGTATCTGGCCTGAGAGAATAAAGATCCACTAAAGAACCGAGAAAACTTAATTCTCCTTGATATAAATGGCTTGTGTTTACTTCTACTGACAAGATTAAAAGGTATCTGACTTTTGTCTCTTAATAGCATTTGAACATGCATGAGCTAGTATTGTATACATTGCTCTGAAGATGTGAGTACAGCAGAGTGCTTCACTTTGTGCATTGTGTAATCTTGTTATCAGAGATCAATAAAAAAGTACTCAGACCCAGTAATATTAGCAGTGGTACATTTAATGTTGGAGGATTAGATCAGTTAGTTACAAGTGAATGTAAAACTCATAGTTGACATTGTGCCATTTTTTCCCCTTTTGTTAACAATAAGAATACCTATTTTCTTTTCTTCTTGTTTTACAGTTTTAAATCCAAAATAAGATTTTATTTAGCTTTCTGTAACAATAGAAGAATTCTAACAGACTGTTCAACACCTCAAAGCTCTTAGTTCTTTAAAGACCAGATAAAAACTAGCATATCTCCAGAACTTAAGAAATTTGTGTTGCTTTAGTCCAGCCTTCTGAGAAACTGAGGAGTCCTGAGGCCCTGATGATAAATGCAGAGCCTTCATGATCAACATGACAATTTAGTAGTGTGGAAAGTTATGAGAGTACACAACAAGGAGGTGTTTGCAATGGGATCACACACGTTTTTAGAAATGTCAGTCCATGCATACAAAGCAAGTGCTGTAACCTCAGGAAAGTTTCATTTCCATGTTTAAAACAAAAAGTTTGATCAAAAATTTTTAAAATTTTTAATTTTTTTATTTTTAAAATCAAAATTATTTAATTGTATAGCATAACTTGACATTTTGACATCAGATCAGAAAAGAGCTTCAGGAAAAATCATTGCTTTTACTTGAGGACTCATGTACAATGGGGAACAGCATGTTTTATTGCATACTTGGAAAAAAACAGTTATTTTTTTCACATCTGAAACAGAAGCTTTGATCTTCATTCTCATTAAATTTATGAAGATAACACAGTAAACAATTTGATGGATATTGGTATTTATGATGAAGAGATAAGGAAAGCCTAAACAAACTAAACTAGTCATCAGTCATTTGGAACACAGTACCTCAAAGTCAATACTAGATAATCAAATGCAGTTCTTCCAGGTTCCAAGGTAGATGTGAAATTCCACATATGAAATCTTTTTTTTCACCAAATGCACTCACACATTTAAGCTGAGAAGAACATGTACATATATGCTAGTATTATTACAGCTGAGATTTGGTGACCTAAATCTAGGTACATATTGCAACATCCCTATGGAGGATGATGTTTTGTCAGGACAAATACTAAACAGAAACTGTTTCAAATTCAAATATTGCATTTTGGTACTTGGATAGAAATTTACTGGTCAGAATTGTCTCAGGTCTTGTCCCAAGACAAGTCTAGTTTCTCAGGGTAAAGGATCTTGATAAAAAAAGGAGATAAAATACATTCCTATACCCTTCTCTGCACAGTCAGTGGGGAGTTGCAAGTATTTTGGACCAACTTCCTTATGTTTACAGGGAAATAAAGTAGTTAATATTAAGAAAATGAAAACTTTCCTGATTACCTAACTATGAAGTCAAGCTCCATATGATTAAAAAAAAAAAAAGTTCTTAATTTTGTCATCCTCATGCCATCTCCTAACTTCTGTTGCTCCTCTGCTCTCTCAGTACGATTTATACTGTTTTCATTGAGTGCTCTGAGTGGTGTTTTTGTATCAGACTTCCTGTGGGTTCTTAGAATCAGGTAGTGCTTAAGTCTTTAGTTCAGTCTACCTGGTGCAGGAGGGGATTCATTTTATCTAACAAGGGTAAATTTAGGTAACTAGTATCGAGACTCTCTCTAGAACCAAAGGAAGAAGACAAATAACTTTGAAGAGTGAAATATTACAATGTTAAAGAGAAGTGGGATATTACATTAGTCCTTTCATGCATCTCTAGATATAGTTACATTGGAACTTGCCTTATTTCCTACAGTATCCTTTTCTCTGGCCTTACTTGTATTCATCCACTATTGTGCTGTGAAGATCATTTTTCAAGCTTGCAATTTTGAACATGCTATCTCATTTTTGGCATCCTTCCTTTTCTTCTTTTACTTCTTCCTTATCAGACATCAGCTACTTTCCTTAATTTCCACACTTATTTCTGTCTTCCTCATCTATTAAAAGTTTCTGTCAAAGCATAATACCACACTTAATTGTTCATTGCCAAGCCTCTGGGCTTTCTCCTCTGCTGCCCCTGACACTTTAAAGTGTCCTTCTCACCATCCACACCTTGATTTCTCTGTTCCCTCTCACATTCCTCTTTAAAGATCCTTTGTGCTGTATTAGCATATATGCTAATACAGCCTACATGCTGTATCAAGCATCAAGACCACTGTATTTCACACTGGTTAGTGTTGTCTCATTGCTTCCTCACTCTTCCCACCTCTAAATCCATTTGTTGCTTTGATCAGCAGCTCGTTGTAACACGGTCTAATCATCCTATTCCTTGTTTAAACTGCAACGGGGTAATTAATTAAGAAATTTGCTGACTACTGTAAGAGTATAAATAACAATGATCATCTGGTGGTTCCACTCCATTGCTCTCATACCTGTATCATGTTCACTGATTTTCCTAAAGACTTTTTCCCACTAATTAGCTTAATTTTTATTTATATTTATTAGAATTACTACTAAGATGGGACATCTGGAACCTAGTGTAGACATATGTAGTACTGCTGCTGCTGAGCCAGCAGGGGCAAACCATGCTTACATCTTCTGAAACACAATTCCTCAGCTACTGACCAGGAATTGCACTGGATAATATCATATCCTCCCAGCTATCATTTTTCCTCACAGGACAACCTCATATTCCCCTGGACACGTACCTCCCTTTCCAAGTGGTCCATACCCTGGTTGTTCTCTCAGACCCACTTGTTGCACCAATGCCCCC
>VXBO01013793.1:82396-94749 GCA_013400135.1 Rhinoptilus africanus
CCCCCCCCCCCCCCCCCCAAGTGAGATGCTTTCTAGGTCTTTCCTCATTTTACCCACTCAGAGGTCTGAGAGTATTTAGCTTTTGGCCCTTTCTCTGTATTGCTACACTCCAGGTCTCCCCATGACCTTAGCTAGTGTACCAGAATCCTGAATAGATCCTGTTCTGGCCCCTGTGACCCACACCTTTTTTTTCTACCACATCCACCAGAAAACCTCCTGTCTGTTATTGGGATGAGAATCCGGTCAAACACCTGCTTTTTGTACCTCATGTGCCTTGTGCTTGAAGCTTGCACCTGCACATTTGTGGACTACTGGAATGGTGTAGTAATCCATTATTTCAGGGATTTTTCTTTCTGCACTCTATGATCTCCAGGAGGAGGGGCAACAATAGGGGAATGGGGACCATGGATTATCTTTAAGGGGTCTGGGAAAGGTAAGCCAGGAAAAAAAGCCTTTGTCAGTTGTTTTAATTAACCAGACAGAGTTCCATGCCTCCACTGAAAATTCTTTAAGATTCAACAAATAAAAATGTTAACTGCTGGGGCCTTAGGTAGTCTGTGAGGCCCCAAGTGACAATTATTTTGAATTCTCACAGTCAGGAATATGGAAAATTTGGACAGTTCATCAGTGTATGGGTGTGTGTGTATATATATGTATATATAAATCTGAAAATGCAAAATTCAACTATACAATGAAATTTTAATTTTTTATTTGAACTACAAATGGAGAAAGCTGGGATCAGGTTGTTTTTTGTACAATTCTAAATAGAAGAGTGAAAAGCATATGTCTTTATACAATGCGCTACTGTAACGTATCTGTGTTTTGTATGAACCATTCTGCAAGCTTGGATGTCAATGACTCCTTTCCTTTTCAGTTGTGCCTATCATCTTTGTGGGTCCTTGGGGAGTAAGCCGATCAAAACTGGAGAACACAGGGTAGGTTACCAAATAAAATGTGCCATATAATACTGGTTTTCTGTTTGCTTAATTTTTCTGGAAGCCCTTGACAGTAGTTGACACAAGTATTGACTATGGCATTATATTAAGATTATACAGCATTTTTAAATACTTGTTACATTTTCTAGGTTCATTTTAGTACTTTTATGTTAAACTATTTCTAGAAATTCTCAGATGCATAAACCAAGAAGTAGAATGAATATTCACTGTTCCTGAAATAAAAGCTATTGCATCCAATGCTCATCCATTTACATTAAGCAAATCATCAGCACAAACATCTTCATGGAGAGCATCTCGTTAGTAAGAAAAGGAGACCAGTGCTTTCCCTGGAGACCATTTACACTTTGAGTTTAATTAGTATTTACTGCTTTTTTGAAAAAAATAAAAAATAAAAAATGTTATGGAGGATAAAGACAAAATGTGATATTCACTAAAAGCTGATATTAAATGAATGTGTTTAGTATTCAGTGAATGAATCAATAAGAGTAACTTGCACTATCAAGCCTCAGTTTTCCAGTCTTCCGGTTTTTGATGATTGCATAGACTTTGTTGTTTATATGTGATTTCTGTTATTCTCCTTTTTTATTCATGGTTCCTAGAGAGTTTTGTTTGGAACAACAATATAGTTAGTAAGCAATAACAGCTTGAGCAGCCCTGCAGAAAAGTACTTGGGGGCACTGGTGGATGAAACCTGGACGTGAGCCAACAATGTGCNATGCCAGGCTTGATGAGGTTCTGATCAATCTGATCTATCTAAAGATGTCCCAGATTATTGCAGTGGGGTTGGACTAGATGACCTTTAAAGGTCCCTTCCAAAGCAACACATGCTAGGATTCTATGATCAGGAACCAAATCACAATTATAGTCTTATAGGGTTAGATGTTATATAGACTGTAAATAACAAGATTCTACAGGCTAATTTCTGGCTAATTAGCAAGAAGGACCACGTGCATAGGACAAATTAAAAGGTTAGAGCACAAGAAAAGGAGACAGCTTCAAGGAAACAGTATACACACTTTTTAGCATGTCAAGAACCATGATCACGATTCATAGTTTAACAATTTCCAGTTTCAGATGGATAAATTTGAGTAGGATGAGTTCAATTATGAAGGCTTGGTACCATGTACAGTTGTTGTGTGGATCCAAAGACTGAGTTTGCCAGATAGTTCTGAAGTTTGCAGTCTAGGAAAACATCTTTCATCATTCTGGTGGAAAGATCTTCCAATTAAATACAATTACAGCTGTTGGTGAGACTCTTCCTAGTTTTATTCCATTTCTCCTTAGTGCTATCTTTCAGTTGAACTTTGTCAGCTTCCTTTTGAAATACATACATTATGTAAGCTTTCTCGTTTTTTTCCATGAAAATAATGTAATTATACTTTAAATTATTTTTCAGGTGCTGGGGAACAAATGAACACATGGGAATTTGGTGGATCATCCGAGGACCACTGTTGTTTTCCATTGCAGTAAGAATTATTTCATCTGTTCATAATATCAAGCAGGAGTGTGATTGTCTTTTGTGACCCTTTCTCCAAGTATAATCCAATTCTTGTATTAGGAAAGATGAGACAGAAAAAATTATAAATGAAGTTTTTTACTGTGGGTGGATGGGCATAGCTTCCTTTTTGTCTGTCTACAAACAACAAAGATTTCAGTGTCAACCTCTTAAAATACTGCTGTTTATCTGTGCCATGAATTTCTGCACAGCTCCATCTATATCAAAGGTGGAGCCTTTTGCTTCTTACATTTTTTGCTGCTTATATTTTTACCCTCATTTTCTCAATGATCAGATTACTTAGGAGAGTGCTGTCATGTAGTGAGCACCACTAGAAAACTCCATATTCTCTATAGAGGAAGTTTTTTTGATAACAAGGATGCAGAGAAGTAGCAGCAGAAGTACTGATGGTCATGGGGAGAAAGCATTCACCTAATGAAAAAAAATTAATCATAGCATGACAAGAATAAGTTATGATTTTTTTTCTTAAATAAATGCAAAGAAGTATACACCTGAAATACAGTGGTAATGAGGAGATGGAAATAACATGATCAAAACAACTCATGAGGACATGATTAGGAAGACACAATTTTGATAGGTGTAACTATGGTGTGTGTCTGTAACACCTTATATTCTCACGCAGTCAGCAAAGCATAAGAGGATTTGTGGAATAAGTGGTTTGATTAGCTAGACAGCAAATGTTGTAGAGAAGTCAAATACTTTATTCATGCAAATGTGCATGGGGAGTAAAAGAAGGATTGCTCAAACAGTAATATTAAGGAATTGATGCATTCAATGCATTAATTGGAAAGGAGGGTATTGATTTCTGTCCCACGGGAGAAAAGATGTAAAAATTAAAACTTCAGAGAAGAAACAATGGACTTTGTTTTGCTGCTGCTGAGTTGGAGACAACTGTGTGAAAGAGAAAGTGATCATAGTTGTGACTGAACTGTGAAATGCAGAAACACGCTCAGTAGTCATCAAACCCAGTATATAATTAGAAGGACAATGGAAAATTCTCTATCCAAATAAAAAGGGAATTGCTGTGGAGAGGAGTCAGAAAAAAAAGCAAAAAGGCATGAGGGGAGGCAAAAGCCAAAGTGACTGAAACTGTCACAAAACTGAGGGAAAGGCCAAGATGGACAAAGTCAAGATCTGAGGGAATCTGAATGAATTTCTTCCTGGATATGTCTAATTCTGAAAGAAGACTCAATCATTGGTTTACTTTTTGAGGGCCTGAGAAGAAAATACACGGCTAGTGGAACATGACCGGCAGAAACAAATAATAGCATTTCTGTTACATCAAAGAGGTCAAGTGTTTTGCTTTTGTTGCAAGAACATGTAAGTTCACTGATGAGTTCTCAACCCAGAGCAAGTCCCCTGAATAACAGGAAATTAAACAGACCCAAGAGGCAGGAATGCATTCTGAAGTAATTTGAAGACTACCACTTGGATGGCAAAAATCAGTACTTTAAAAATACCTTTTAATTAAGCTATTTCTGCACAATTTCCTTTTAGGCAGTGACCCATTAGGGCACAATCTTTGCTGATGTAAATCAGTGTAAAGAACTGAGGATGTGAAGCGCTGTTTTTAGCAAGAGAAGCAATGTCAAGATTGCGTGTTACGTTGAAAACACAGCATGTTGGAGGAAGTGATTATTCCTCTCTATTCAGCACTTGTGAGAGTCCATCTGGAATACTATATTCATTTTAAGACATTAACATACTGGAGACAGTCCAGCAGAGGGCATCAAGGCTATTGGGGCCTGGAGCACGTGATGTACAAGAAGAGGGTGAGAGAGAGAACTGGGTTTCTTCAGAATTAAGAAGAGAAGGCTAAGAGGGGATCCAGTTGCTGTCTTCAGTAGCAGTAACAATGGGAGCATAGGGAGCCAGGAGAGTACACCAAAATGATGTTAGAAAATAGACAAAAGATGTAATATACAAAGTTCTGACTAGATGCAAAGAAATTTCCAAAAATAGCTTTCTAACCTTAATTCAGATATTAATTCACAGAAATATCAAGGTGGACATAAAGAGACAGAAGGGATATGAGGTCACCTTAGATTTACATGTAAATAGATAAATACACATGTATGTTAACTCCTCTAACATAATTTTTAATCCCTGTTTTTTTACATTACATTTTGGGATCTTCTGCCTTGGTGCTATTTCCCAGATTCAGATAGTCTCAACATTTTAATTTATCCTGCGCATGTGGCCTCTGATCATTACCATAAACTTTCTGAATAAATGTCACTAGGACATCCTGTTGTTGTTAGGTTGCAGGACATTCTGTCTGTGATTGTTCCTCAAAATCACACTGAGTAACTCTTACTTGGAAATCGCATCTAAGGCAAACAGGAAATATATGTATGGACCTGATATTACAGAATCCAGTTTGCCAGTGTACGTGATGATGGCCAGCAGTGGAGCTGAATGTGGGCAGATTCCTTCTGTGGCTGCGTCAGTGTCAACATCACTCCGTCACTGATACCATGGGAGCAGCAGGGAATGAGTTGGTGAGAACTGAAATGGAAAGGTTAAGCAAAACAGATGATAACAGATTGCAAGAGAATGGAACATTGAATGTGACTAGAAATGGGGAATCAGAAGGAGCAAAAAGTGGTGAAGAGGAATTATGAGGATGCTCAGCAAGTATGGAGGCAAGAGAAATACATAGTGGGTAGAAATGAAGGGTTAGAAACCCAGAGCCAGGTAATGTAATAACCACACAAGATCTTCTCAATATCCTGTTTTTGAATATAATTCAACAAACTTATCTAAAATCCCCTGGCAAAATGTGTGCCAGCACTACCTAATGATGGTTGTGCATGGATTACAACAGGCAGGTACTGCAGCTGGACCCTGTCCTCATAGGGCATAAGTTGGTGTAGAGACCAAAAGCTGAGGAGGTACAACCCCAGGCACCAGCATATGCTGTGGTCTGCCCAGGTGGAACGTGGCTTTGCAGAAAAGGACATGGGGATCCAGGTGGACACCAACTTGGCTATGAGCCAACCATGTGCTCTTATGGGGCAAAGGTGGAGAATGGTATCTCTGCCTCAGGCAAAGTATTGCCAGCAGGTCAAGGGATGTGATCCTTCCCTTCTGCTCAGCACTCAGGTCTAGGCCACACCTGGAGTGCTGTGTCCAGTTCTGGGCTCCCCAGTACAAGAGACATACTGAGGAGAGACCCGCAAAGGGCCAGAAGAATGACTAAGGGACTGAAGCATCTCTCCCATAAGGAAAGGCTGAGAGAGCTGGGTGTGTTCAGCCTGGAGAAGAGAAGGTGTAGGGGGATCTCGTCAAAGTATATACGTTTTCAGGTAGGAAAGGTGCGAAGAGGATGGAGCCAGGCTCTTTTCAGTAGTGCTCAGAGACAGGACCAAAGGCAGTGGGCACAAACTGAAACAAGAGGTTTCCTTTTAATATCAGGAAATGCTTTTTAACTGTAAGGGTGACAAGAAGTGTCACAAGTTGACTGGAGAGGTTATGGAATATCCGTCCTTGGAGATATACAAAAGCCATCTGGACATGGTCCTGGGAAACCTGCTCTAGGTGGTCCTGCTTAAGCAGGAAAGTTGGACAAGGTGACCTCCAGATGTCCTTGCCAACCGTAACTATTCTGTGATTTTGTGATTTTGCTTCCATGTTCTAGTGAAAATTCTGTCTTTACTATGAAACACTGAGAGTAAAAATATTTCAATCTTATGGAAGTCATTTTCAAGGAAGTTTTAGTGTTTTCTTTGATAAACCAAATATTGCAGGCAAAAGTAAGTTTGGATGGAAAATGTTTGCAAGCTCTACTTTTGAAGAACCTTACGGTGTTGACTATGATGAGTTCTTTGTATTTGTAAAAAGAAAATATTACAGTGAAAGGAGAAGTCAAATTCTAAAACTCAGGAAAGATCAGAAGTAGAGTTATCCATCTAAAGGTAACTCACTCCTCTGGTACATCTGCACCTCTGTATCTCCCTAACTTGTCTAAAGAGCCTGCAAGATGAACTATTGCTACACAATAAAACAGGATAACACAGTCTGCAAGACATGCTCTTCAGTAACAGACATATGTGAATGACAAGAGGGTGCTTCATGAGGAAAAAGAATGATCCAANGGGGGGGATTCCCCATCCCTGGAGGTGTTTAAGAAAAGGGTAGATGTGGTACTGAGGGACATGGTTTAGAAGGGGTTTTTGTCAGGGTAGGTTAATGGTTGGACTTGATGATCTTAAAGGTCCCTTCCAACCTCACTGATTCTATGATTCAATGATTCTGTGATCCTGACCTTATGGTAGTTCAGTGCTGCCTCAGGGAATTGCTTTCCAGCTCTGCCTCTGTCCCGAAGTTCATACACAATGCTAGGCAAAACTGACTGCTAACTTCTGTTGTTTGCTTTTGAATGTCCAGACTGCCAATGGGATAAGGGTTGAACACTTCCAGTTGCAGCTAAAGTAAGAAGTATGATACTCTCAGTAACATGATGTTGATGCTATTTGTTCTGCAAAACCAAACCAAAGCACCTTTAACTGGTGAGATCTTGCACTTTGGATCTCAATATATTTAATCTATTTATGATTTTGTTGTCTTTTTTTTTTAAAGGTTATAATATCCATTTACCACCCTGTGATGTTTTAAAGTTACATCTGTGCATATTTTGGGAAAACAGCATGAAAAGTGGTCAATTCTTCACACAGAACAAGAACTAGGGCTCCAGAAGTAATACCTACATATCAAAAGAAGACAAGAAAAGTAGTCCTAAATAATTGTCCATCCCCAAAATGAGGAAGTTCTGTGTAAAAATTAAAATGTAATTGTCTACTGAAAGATCGTGTATCATAACACGTATGTAGATCAGACTGAATAAGGCAATGCTAAGTTTCTCAACTTTGCAACCTTAATAACTTTTTTTGCATAGGGATTTTGGTTTGTGCAAGTGAAATAGTTAACACCTCATAGGCATTTGAAGGAGTCATTTGAAAAGAAATATTTGCAGATTGGTCTTGGGCAAGTCTGCACAATTAAATTAACAAAGGAGTGAATTACTCATAAAAGAATGCCTAGAGTTTCCTTGTCTGGCTGTCTAGAGCCTCTTTGAAGAGTTGCAATCACTAATGTTTTTTACCACATCCTGCTTACCTGTCATGGTTTGGTGGAGTTGTGTGACCTAAGGTGTATAAACTCTGTTAACTGCCTCATTTGAAGAGGGTTGATACCAGCAGGGTCTATCACTGCTGCTCTGTGCTCTCTGCTGCAGATGTGGAAATAGCCTGCTTCTGCTCCGACCTGATCACAAATGCATTCCGGTTATTTCATAACAGGTTTTACAAGTGTTTAATATCAATTTTATCTTTCTTGAATAGCTATATGAGTAGTGTCGTAGCATTTATTGTAAGTAACCCATATGTATTTTCTTTCAAGGTTAACTTTGGCATCTTCTTAAAAATTCTCAGGATGCTGATTTCTAAACTAAAAGCTCAGCAAATGACCTTTCATGACTACAAATACAGGTATGTAAAAAATAATAAAGAAGTCATAGCCTTTTTTTTTTCTCACATCATCAGAAGGTTGCCAATTTGTCCTTATAGATCGTACATTTACCTACCACCACCAGGTGTAACAGATATTCAGAGTATGATATAGGAAAGCCATCTGGGGAAACACGATCCACAAACATTTTCTTATCTGAGAGGTAAAGGCAGGTCAGCACCTGTGAGCTGAGTGTTACATGCATTTTTTAAAGAACTTTGCAATGCAGTAAGATCTCTGCTCTCGGATGTCCTCACTGTACACCTGTGGCCTCTACTGCTGTGGCACATTTTTTCCCTTGAGTGTGACAAAAGGTTCTCTAAAGAAAAGGAGGTGTAGAAGATTTATGGGACATCTCTAAGTGACATCAGCATTTCTGATCTACCTTTTTGTTTCAGATGCAGACACTGTTGACTCAGGAATGTCCCATGTCTTCTTGTAAACCCAAATGAGAACACTGTTCTTAGCCTACACTCTAGCAGACCCTGGTTTGGGGTCTCTTGGCCAGTCTCAGTGGTACATCATGTCTTACATAGACACCTTGGCGTGGTTTTGGCTTCAGATGGCAACAAAGAACCACGCCCCTCTCGCTCCAGGCTTTCCTGATAGAAAGCGCAAGGAAAGGGCAGAACTCGTGGGCTGAGACAACGGCAGTTTTAATAGAATAACAAAGGTAGCACAAAAAAACCCAACATTAACAACAATAACAACAGTAACAAGGACAGAGGAGTATACAGACGCGGTTAGGGAACCGCTGCTCACCGACCGCACCCGGGGCGCCCCCGCCGCTCCAAGCAGTGACTGCCCGCCCCCTCCCGGCAGCTCAGCACAGGCGTGGCTCACGTGGGATGGAATATTTATAGCCCCGGGCCGGGGAGAGTTAACCCTCTCCCTGCCGGAACCAGGACACACCTGAAGTTCACTTATACACAAACATCTTCCCACTTTGTGACAATAGCAAGGTCAGGCAGCTCTGCAATGAGATAAGGGTACAGTGAAAACTTCACTTAAATCAATGTAAACCTGAGGATTTGTTAACTTATTTCCACGTCCCAGTTCTTTCCAGTTCTTAGTATCTTTAAATAAAGCATTATGAATCCCTGCCTGCTACTACAGTCCTGCTTTACTAAGATTAATTATTTTATTGTCTGTGAGGACTGGGCGGTGGGAGGGGGAATGGAAATTCCACTACTAACTTCCTATTAAATTCCAGTATTATATCCCTGACAAGAAGTGTATTTCCATTTTCCTTCAACATTCAAGGTCCAAAAGATCTTAGCTATATTCTCCAGATTGCTACAGGAAGATTTTTGACGATAGTAACAGACAGCAGTGCCTGTAATTAACATTCCCTGATGTTTTGCTTTATATTCTCTTTTCTACTGATTATAGTTTTGCTAAACTTTCAAAGATTCAAGCCATTCCTCACACTGCAAGCGTTCCTCAGAACTCACTTTCTTTTGAGATCTTTTAATCTATGCAAACATGTTTTCAGATTTGTTAAAGAAGATTCTTTTCCATAACCATTATTCTGGTGCATTTTTTAAAAAGTAGGTGACTTCTCACAGTACTGCAGAAACTTTTGATGCAGCTCCATAGAGTTTTCAACAGTGATAGGAAGGTCTAAGAACCTTAACAGTACCTTAACAGATAACTTATATTTAGCTACGTCAGTATTTTTCTATTATCTAGCAGTGTAAGTTTGATGATAGTGGCCTTCCTGTTCAATTTCTTGTTACTAACTTTTCACCTTAAACCGAAAGCCAAGATTGCCTCCTATACAGACTTTTCTGATGGTGTGCTCCAAAATTCATATCTGAGAATTTGTCCTCAAACTTAAAAAATTACAAATACTGTTACAGAGTCAGAATATTGAATGAATATTTCTGGAATAATTTCTTTGTAGCTGAATTCTTTGGTTTTGATCCAAGGATGTTGAAAATATTCTATAATTAAACATTTTCTTTTTAAGATTGGCAAGATCTACACTTGTGTTGATCCCATTGTTGGGGATCCATGAATTTGTATTTACCTTCATTACTGATGAACAGGTGGAAGGACTTTCCAGACATATAAGACTTTTCATTCAGCTGACAATGAGCTCATTTCATGTAAGTACTGTTTTTCGGGGTCATAGATCCACATATATGTGTTGCTTACCAATACATGCCACAGATATACAGTATTCTTACTTAATATTATGCTTCAACCTATCATGTCTCTAAATACACTATCGTAGTGACAAGATAAAAAATTCACAAGCTGCATATTCAAAATATGTAGTCCCAAAGACCTGAAAAGGAGTCTGGCATCTTCAGCAACAATGTGTCCTGTGTTCTCTGGTAATGGGTGACAGTTCATCACAGATCCTTGTTCTGAAAACAGGATTAAAGTGGTCTATTTAAAATACATGTTTCATGTAATTCCTAAAAAGCATTGGATAGCTTTTTTAACAAGATTTTCAGGTGATTTTGGGGTTGGACTAGATGATCTTTCGAGGTCCCTTCCAACCCTATGATTCTATGATTCTATGATCTATTGACTTTGCAGTCACACTGAGGAGAGAGTTGATACCACTTACATTAAATAACTATAGATTCAAAAAGGTAACAGAAAATTAAAGTAAGCAGAGAAGCAAGGAGCAGAACATCTTGGCACTTGCCTTACTCATACTTTACTTCTTCTGACAGCCTCGTGAGACATGGCAGTAGTCAACATTAACCTTACCTGATTGAAGAGAAGGTGCAATGTGCCTCCACCCAGAGGGTGGTAGCTGGGTGACTACTCTAGCTTAGCTGTGCCTGTGGTGAGGCACTAGGTATTTCTCATACTTCCAGGTTACTGAGCAAGGTATGGGTTATATCACAACAGCCATCTTCTCCTTTAAAGAAAAACACATTGACCCACTGACTATAGATGGATCCTTAATGCAGGTGTCTAAGTCCATTCAAGGAATAACGGAAGCAGTTGTATTTTCTGCTTTGTCATTTTTTTTCTTGGTTGCTTTGCATCCCAGCTTCCACTTACTGGGGTATTGTGAGTCCCAGTCTAGGTGCCCAGTGCCCCATCCTCCACCCCATTCAGTATATAAAGGAACTTAGCACTTGACACTTAAGAAAAATTGCATTTATGCAGGCCTGAATTTCAACCTTGGGTCACAGCATTTAACTCCCTACTGAATATAGTTTCCTAACCCTTAAATGCTTGCATTTGCCATGTTCCTACTGGTTGAAGGACTTTTGATATCTTCTCCCAGCAATAAAAAGATCACCTCTACATTTTCCTCCCCTGGTTCCCGAGATTTATATCTGGCAAGGTCAACAGCTGTAAACCTTTGTCTCATTATCTGCTCCCATATCTCTGTAGGAAGCTGTTTTTCCTACTGATAATCATTTCAGCTTAACCAACAGAACTCTTCCCATTTTGCTTACAAATAACTATAAAAGGAGACTGCAAGTCCTTATAGGATGCCACTCATAAATTCTAACTAAGATTTTAAGAGAGTCTCTTTTTAATGGAGTTGCCATATATCCACTTAAATACAGGTAAATCAGGTAGCAATTTAACTTTCCTAAGCAGAGAAAGAACTTGATGTCTTCTGAAATAACTAGACAGTTCAAGTATGAACAATTCTTCAGGTAAATGAATAACAAACGAGGTTCATTCTCACAACACTCCATTTGAAATGTCTGTGTATCAAACTTTTCTACCTCCCAAAAATCATAACTATGAAAATGTCTGTCCTCCTCCAAAGTTTGGGCTCCATTTCCATGAAGGATGTGTTCATTCACCGTATCTGCAAAGTGACACTATGCCCTCCTGTATGTAGACTCCCAAAAAGTACTGTACTCATGAACAACTTTCCAGAGCTAAGAGAAAATTTGTCAGAGCACTCACATGAGTGGAACAGATAGATGGACTAGTGTCTGCAGGCAGAGAAGAAGTTGCTCACCTATACAGTCAGCAGAGTATTTTAAAGTTGTTTATGTGCTTGTCTCCCCTTCAGTCCCCCTGTCTTAGTTGTGTATAAGTAGGCAGAAACTTCAGGTAGCGAAGGACTGAGAATGTAGTTCTGTCAGTATCTTGGCTGTAAGCATGAAGGTGTGAAGGAGCCACGCTCCATCCATAAATAGAGTCAATCCTAAATGGTCAGACTCCAAATCCACAGCAAGCTGCTACAGAAGCTCAGTGATGGTTCTCAGATAGCCACTTATGCACAAGAATAAATACGTTTGCACTATAACTTTCCAGTTTACAAAGGCTAAGAACTCGACGTGCCAGCCATTCTGAAGCCACAAAGCATTGCTGTCTGCTTCAATCTGTGTTCTGCAGAGTTGATGAAAAATGAGTTTTTCAGATAGAATCATAGAATC
>VXBO01013795.1:533-213440 GCA_013400135.1 Rhinoptilus africanus
CGCCAGCCCCCTTTGTCCTTTTGTGTCTATTTTTGGTGTGATGCTGCAGACGCCACGTGGCCAGGGAAAGGGAGCTCGCCCGGGCAAACAGTCAGCTGATGGGGACGGGTTATTCCCTGCCACCAAACAGCACCGCCGCATGGGCCAACCCTGCCCATGGTGTAACCCCGCAGTTCATCTCAGATTACACCGCTGATGGCTTTGGCCCATAACAAATTTAAAGCTTTTTTTTTATTATTAAATGTCAAATAATACTGAACAATGTGGAAACGCTCTAAAACCTTGACTTTTTTTTTTTTTGTCTCCCCTGCTTTTAGGAACGAGAGTATACAGCCCTCCGGAGTGGATCAGGTACCACAGATACCATGGGAGGTCAGCGACAGTGTGGTCTCTGGGAGTTCTGCTGTATGATATGGTTTGTGGAGACATCCCTTTTGAGCAAGATGAAGAAATCTTGAGGGGACGATTATACTTCAGGAGAAGAATTTCGCCTGGTGAGTTGCATAGGGGTCAAGTGAGGGCTTTTTTTTTTTTTTGGTAACCAGTCCTGTACATTTGAGTTTGTACAGGTGGAATTTTTCTTGTTCAAGGCTGTCTTTTTACTTCTCTAGTCTGAAACTGCTTTTTTGTTTGTTTGTTACAGAATGTCAACAGCTGATCAAATGGTGCCTTTCACTGAGGCCTTCAGACAGACCAACACTTGAGCAAATTTTTGACCATCAATGGATGCACAAATCTGAAGTAGTGAAGTCTGAGGACTGTGACATAAGGCTACGGACCCTTGATACTGATGTATCTAGCACAAGTTCAAGTAATGAGAGTCTGTGAATTACTAAGGACCTCGCACTGGGAGGGGAGCTACAAGCAGAAAGACCACAGTGCTGCTGCCAATACGTAGGAGGGGCTAGAAAAATGCATTCATTATTCTGTAGTTGAATCTTTGTCTGAGGGACTTGATTTTATTTTCCCCCTTTGCTGGTTTCTGCTTTGGAATGAGAGATTTCCTTTGGAAACGCTGATGTTTGGGAGTTGCAGGCCAGTACTTAGTCAAAGACTGACCTTATTAAGAAAGCAGTGACCTCTTGAATACATGGTAAACTTTTTTGCTCTCATAGAGCCTGGACTAGATTTTATTTGCTTTTGAGTGCCTTTTTGAAAGCTGCTTCAGTGGGACTTTCTTTTTTGAGCTGTGTATGTCCAAAGAAGATCCAGTTCATTATAGGAATTTGCTCCCTTTAGACTCAGTGCTGGAGGAAGCAGCTCCTATGATGCATTGGAGAACATGTTCGGTGATTGAATGAAGTAGTCCCATCCACTGGTGATGGAATACTTGAACACAGACATTTCACTCCTGCCCACCCGGCCCTTTCCAAATCCAACCCACCTCTGCTGCTCAAAATATTTCCTATAGCCTGCACAGAAATATGAACAGGTATATCAGCTTTTCTATCAGAAAGTTTATTAATGTTTCCTTTTATCATCTCTACCACTGGGCATGAGAAGCCCCTTTCTTGACTCCCCCCGGCCTTTTGTCACCCTGCGAGTCTTAAAGTATGTATGGGCATGTTGAATGCACAATCAATGCAATATTCAAGGACTTTACTTTTTTTTTTTTTCCGTACCTGTATAACGTGTTTATGTAAACTTGGTTTTTCCCATGTACTATACAGTTATTTATTGTTTGGAGTTTAGAAGACCTCCCACAGGTTTCAGCTGTGGCTATTTATTTGGTTAATTTATTTGGTTATAGTTATTCAACACTGTGCTTTTTCCCTCCTTCTCCCCATGGGAATTCTAGTGGTTTGCCCATGGCACTTTTTTTTCTGCATTCCTGTCAACTTTTGTTTAAGAAAAAAAAAAAGACAAAAAAAAGAATTTTCTGACCTTATCAATTTTTGTTGGAAGATGGAAAATTGTTGTACAAAGTCTAATTTAAGGGAAATAGAATGACTTTTTAAAGTTAGTCAGTATGCCTTTTGTCTGGTATTATTGTACCAGAAATGTAAAGTAATGCTGTTTGGAAGGGTTTTAAATTATTGACATTGTACAGTCTCCGTGCATTGGCTCTGGAAGGTAGAGTGGCAGAGTCATAAACCTTAATTTATTTTAATAGCTGTGTTTCTGTGATCTGGTTGCATTTATGCAGCTTGGATTTGGATTTTTTTCTTCTGTTTAACAGTGTGAAATGTATGGAGATCATATTTTTTATACAGGTATTTCAATTAAACTTTTTTTGTATATAACAGTTCTGTGTTTGTGTGCTCACTTTTATCTTTGCTGTTGCTCTTGATCCCAGCTGGGGAACACGTATTCCGTTACCTTCTGGAGCTTGTAAAGGCCTGTGGCAGCTGACCCGGAGTTAATAGGTCTATGCCACCAAGCAGTGACCAGTTTGGAAGAATTAAGTAATCCCTCATCTTGACTGTATCTACTTCTTGATCACTGTATTTGAAGTCAAACTGGAGAAGGTGTAGAGTACAACAATGCTAGTGGCCTACCTGGAGGGGAATGGGGCAGTAATTGGGGGGGGGGGGTGTTAACTCCGTAAACACTGAATAATTTGCATACCGTGTATAACAAGGAAGGGGTTTTGTAGTCACTCGTGGTTACTGTTTTTGCAGTTGACGTGTTTATTTTCCATTACATTCAGTTTCCTTCCTCCTGGGGGGGTGGAAGGGGATTTCCTGTGCCCTTACAGGAAAGGGACGGCATTCTTGGAGAGCAGGGTGCCTCTTTTCCTTCAGCTCCCTTTAGATAATCGAAAAAGACTGGTGTATCGCTTTGTAAAGGAACCAGTGCTGTTCTCACCCATAGCAAAGAGCGAGAGATATGTCTTCAGCATTCGTCTTGGTGCATTGGGAGTCAAGTCCTGCAGATTACTGTGTTCATCCTGGTTTCTCTGCAGCTAGAGATTGCCCTGACTTGGTCTTTTTGAGGGGGTGGCGGTGATGACTAGGTTTGACTGCCACAGAGGGATCTATGAGGTGCACCTAGGGATGTGTTCAGTTATTAAAGGTGCTTTGTAGTACTCACAGTAAAGGTATAGGCTTAGAATCTGTTATTTTTCTGTTATTTCCATTTCTGGGAATCTTTCCACCAGCTCGCCTACTATTATTTTGGTTCTCCGTGGGGAACATCTCACTTGCTGACATCATATTAAGCTCCTGATGCTAACGAGTTTAGACTCAAAATGCCACTGAATAGCAGGAGGTAAAGCAGAAGGGGAAATACCATTTGTGTGTGTGTGTGCAGTTTTCTGATGACGTGGGGGGAAGGTGTGTAGCTTTCTCTTGGCCACAAAAAGGTAGTTCAAATGACCCTTCTTGGGTGGTGGGGGGGAACAACCAAACAAAACAAACACAGTTGTGTCCAGTGATTTGTCTGTTTTCTGGTTTTGTTCCTTTTTCATTTTAGACTGTTTCTCCAGATTGTTTCTTAATCCAAATCTGTACAGGTGCTAAATCTGGTCCCTGGGAAACTCACATACACATGAAAATGCACATTGTCAGAACTCTGTTCACAGCAATAAAAGTTTTTACAGCTAAGATCGCTTAGGAAAATCGCACAATCGTATCCTAAGAGAAGAACGCTTAAAAGCGAAGATTGGGACTTTAAATCGATTATCCCTTTTGCTTAAGAGGAGGGACTGTGATAAGCTATAGGAGAGATGATCCCAGCGCCTGCTGCAGTTCTTTGGGGAAGCATGTTTCTAACCACAAGTAGTCCCTGGAGAAATTCCAGTAGCTGATGATAATTAACATCTTCCACTCCAGTGGCTTCTCATGCGCGCAGCTGTTGAGAGGGGTGGCAGCGGGGCCGTGCGGGTGAGCTTCAAAGGGCTACCAGAAAAGCGATGCTAAAAATACGTTTGTAAAGCTATTGTTGGTTGCTGAACTAGAGACTTTTAGTATTTCCACAGGAGCGTATGTTGGTTTCCTTAGCTTCACAGAGAAACGCTGTTGAAGCGGGTCTGTTTTGCAACATAAAAACTAGGGTTTCACCTTTTGCTACTGAGGCAAAATGCATTAAAAGGATAAAGGTCAAAAGGACGCGTGCAGGAGTGCTGACTCCCCTCTGGGATTAGCCTGACATAAAAGGTACACTTTCAGTACTGCACAGGCAGCTTTAGTTGTGAAACTCCCCTGTACACTAATAGAAGCCACGTGGCTGAAACACCATATACCGAAAGTAATGATTTGTAAAAATAGCTTTTCATTACGGTTGAAAGTTGGGAAATGATGTGTTAATACAGTTCCATTAGCTGTTACTGTCAAAATGAGCAAGTCGGTGACAGCTCTTGGTTTCTCCTGCGCTTCTCTCTGTTATTTTAATATCATTAAATGTTACTTCTCTGGGATCCTCCTCTTTGTACTCTCTCCGCACGAGGCTGGTTTTCAAAAGCACAAAGCTTGGAAAGTCGAATTCTGCAGGTCACTCCAAGTACTACCGCTTAAATCACAGCCTGCTTTAACCTTGACAGATTGATTCAGCGATGATCATACCTATGCATGTATGTTTGCTACTGCCTTGATAGCAGGTACTTCAAATGTATTCTAATGCTGAAAGATCTTTAACAATATAGTATTTAGTGTAATTCATCTCCTTAATAAAATTTGTTCTCCTGCGTGTGTAAGCATACACTTGCTTTTCTTTGTTCTTTTTTAGCTAACTAAGCTTGTATTTTCTGAAGCAACCGAACAAGAGCCCTTTGAACAAAACTATTAGAGGGATGTCTGAAAGATTGACGAGGGTGTGTTCTTGCCAAGCACTTATGGCTCTCTTTCAGTGGTTTACTGACCTCTGTTGGTGAAATTAAAGTATATGTTCCGAAAATAATGATGCATAAATTGGGAAGAGAGATTCTGAAACATTGCTGACTAGAAGTTTTAGATATGGAAGAGTAAAACTAATACTTAAATACCGCACAATGTCTGAAAGGCTACCATTATAAAAAAGAAGAAAAAGTAATAATAATAAAAAAAGATACTGCAAATATGAAAATAGCTTTTCAATAAAAATGTGAGGGGCATACGAATTCAAAAGGTTGTCAACTCTGCAGCTGAGGTTACAGGCGTAACCTGCCCAGTGAGCCCCCAGTCACTTCCATGACTCTTGGCAAGTGCGCTGGCGAGCCTATTGCCCTCATTCTTCCACTTCATTTCAGTCAGGATGAGAAGCACTTGTCTTCTGGCATACAGATGGGCAATAATTCTCAACAGTGTAACTAGACAACATAACAGAACATTGTGGCCCTATCAGCTTATTATTAGTAGATTTTTTTTCTACTAAGAGCAGCGATGCTTCTGGTGGTGGCAGGAGTCAAGATGGTGGCATTTTAATTTCGTTGCAATACACAGGTTTTCTGACATACTGAAGTTCGCTATGCTTGTAAATTTGCAATTGTTTAGTTTCATGGTTATGTGTGATTTAAAAATTTAATACGTTTTGGCCTAAGGGCTTCCATCAGGTAGCTGGTATTACCAGAGACATATTAAGCTTTGGCTATTTTGCAGAACTGCTGAACAAAGTGATAAGGAGACCACAAACCCGTGCAACTAAAACCAAATTTAAATCTGTATTTAGACAGGATTCCTAATTAATTTCAGAGAATGTTTGTCTCAAAACCGATGAATTCATGTGGATCAATAAAAAATGCAAGTATAGAGACACACCAGGCTTTATTTTTGCTGAAGAGAAGTTACTCTGGAGAACTCCAGAACTGGGTTCTAACACAAGCTAAAATGAGGAGCAGTAACATAAATCCATGAAATTCTTGCAGAGATTTCCTTAGCTAGCAAACCCGCTCCTTCTGTTCCAATAAATTCAGAAGGTATTCAATCTTTTGTGTCCTTTGTGGCTCATAATCTTACTATTATTTGTAATATGACCTGGCACACTCAAGTTTTAAGAAACGTTATGTGGTTTCCAAATAGCTGTAAAAATTTGCATATTTATATCTTAGATGCTAGGATTTCCTTTTCCTTAAAAATGCCATGAAAGAAATTAGTTGCCTACGGAAGCATTATGCTTACATAATAATATAAATTCAATATAGGTCTCAGATTAGCTGTGTTTAAGCTCTAATTAATATGGTCTTAGTAAGAATGTTATCTATTATAGCTAATACTCTGTTAATTGACTACACAAACCGTTATGTAAAAAGCTGCTTATACTAGTCCAGTAAGAGAATTAGTGAGATGCATACTTTAACTTGCACTCTTTCTCAGGTAAGTCTGTGTTAAACCTTCAAATTACAATTAAGTCATAGGCAACAGAGCATCTTGTGGATCAATATAATTCTTTGTTTACTATTAATGACTCAGCAGTCACTTTAACTCTCCAATCAAGAGTTAGGAAAGATTACAAAAAATTACACTGAAAACGGAATTGCTTCATTCTGTGCAGAATTCTGAAAAAAATGTTTTATCAGTTTGTGAGTCGTCGTCTGTGTAATAGTTAGTTGGATTTTTTATATATATATATATGTTCTACTAAAAAAAATTAAAGCTGTTTTGTTAAAAAAGTTTTGCTTGCAACACCCATTTTGGTAATTATGAATGGTCTGATTTTGGAGTTGAAGTTTGTCTCTCCATTTTTCTGCTTCCCTTGTTTTAGGACAGGAAAACATAAGCATCAAATATCAGTCTATTCCAGTTAAAACATATAAATATGTTAACAAGCATATGCTATAAGAGGTTCAAATGGGGATCCCCCAGGTGGTTTTATCTTTGCCAAAATTTTCCAAACCGAATAGTGTCAGGAAAGGGAACAGTCTCTTTCAAGATTATCCTACAGGAAAGTGTCCAGTAATCGGAGGGAAAACACTCCAGTGTTCATACAAAGTTTTTTCTCTTTTTTAAATGCCTGTGTAGCAGCAAAATCCTTACAATATACAGATTTACATCAGCATGGAAAAGCCTAACAAACCTCAGCTTTCCAGAGGTAACTTGTGTGTTGTCCAGGTAGAGTTAAACAGATAAAAATCTTAATCCACAGGAAGGCAGATTAAATTGTGGTAAGGAAGAGGTTTGTACCTGTAAGGATAGTTGAACACCAGAGTAGGCTGACTGTGGGGTATATCAAATCATCCTTTTTAGAAAAAAGCATTTTTTCATAAATCATCTAGAAGTTACAGCTGATTTAAAAATACTTTGGATTTCATCAGCCTAATACTCATGAGTTAAGAGAAAGTGCTTTCAGTCCACAACATTCATTCTTCTTGTTGAACCAATATAAAATTTATTGACAGTGCTCCTTTTGCTACTGGCAAAACACACTTTTTAATGCAGATTTGAGCTAATCAATGGAAGTAGTGACAGACTTCTCATGATGGTGAGGCTATGGGGCTACTGACCTTTACTCAAAGCCAGTGTCAGCTAAACCGGTCCTCCCTCACACCATCCCTTCCCTTTACTGGTGCATTGCTATTCAAATCGATAAACTGATCTCTCTGATAACGACCCAGCATAAGTGAGGGAATATGCGAACCGCCTGGGACTGGGATGTGGGGGAAGAGAGGTGTTACTGATGAAGAAAGGATGTGTGCAAAAACAAACTCAATTTTCTCTAGTCTCTACCATCTCATGGACCCCCTGGTTTCTATTTTATAACCTCTGCAACAAAGAATATCCAAGGAATGTTGACAAAACCTACTATTGTTAACCTGACAGGCAAATTATTTTGGGTGGCTTTTTTTTTTTTTTTTCTCAAATCAGGTGCTGAGCACTTACTTGAAAGGTACGCAGTACCCCACCTCCTGATGAACTGGAGGAATTCAGATGACTCGGAATCTTACAAAAATCAGAACTTAATTCATGAATATTTTTACACATCTCAGAAGTGTGCCCTACTTTTTAACCAGCTTCACAGGTACATTTGCAAATGAGAAAATACATGAAACGCTTCAGAATAGCTAATAAATAATGACACTTTACAGCTACCCATGAAGAAAAAAAAAAGTTGCAGTGAGAAAAAGTAAAGCAAATGAGTTGGGAGATCATAATTGCCTTTATCGTTTTATCTCTAGATCTGTGATTTCCCTATTTCTCTGTCATTTTGAGTTTCTTCAGCAGGCTCCATTGTCAACTCTAGGATATGTCTAACTACACTCATAATTTAATATATAGTATTCCAATATGCTCAAAGAAAAACTTCAGCAATTGATTTTGGAAACCTTGTTTTGTCCCTATGTAAAAAACGAATTTTGAGTGCATTTTGAAGATACACCATTCCCCCGTGTAGTGCTTGTTGTGGTCATCCACTCAAGTAGATTTAATAGCTGAGTATCATCATTTTCCTGACAGCTCCTATCCAAAGTGCTCTTGGTGGCATAAGACACAATTTTGCAGTTCTTGTCCAAAAAATTCCAACCATTTCAAGGGGAAAGTTCCCTGTGTAATGACTATAGGATTATCTCTTAGCTTGTGACAAAAGAAGGGCTGCCCTAAAGAGGAAATGAATTAGAAAGCCTGAAGTTGTAGAGAAAACCCTCTACTGCAATCCTGGAAGCTGTAGAGAGAGCAGAAAGGGAGCCCTTCCGTCTTTCAGAAGTCAGAGCTGCAACTCTCTGTAAGGTAACAAATGAGTTATTTGGAAAGCAAGGGCAAGGTAACTTGAAAGAAAAATAGAACATAAAAAGTGTCTCAAAACCTGAGGCCTGTGTGGTATTTTTGTTCATACCGCAAAGAGCAGTTACTCACCAGAAGTCTTTTTTCCCATGTAACTGCCTATTTGTGTGAGAAAGTGTTCATAACAGTGTTGATAATAATTGATTCCTCTCTTCCTCTTCCTCTGCTGAACAGACTTTTCATGTCACAAACCAAGGGCACAACCCCACTCCTTTTATCATCTGTGACAAACTCCCACTGACATAGGTGGTAAGGCAAAAGTGTGTGAGTCACGTTTGCAGACCAGATAATAACATGCTTTCATTTTCTTTACTAAAATACATTCCTGTTCATCAATATTATTTTAAAAACTAACATCCACAATGGCAAAACCTGCACTGCTGCCAATGGTCTTTTCCACCCACTTTAGAAGCCTCATTGGCTGATTGTGAATATATACATATAATAGCAAACCTTTGCCTACATCTTACTGCCACCTTATAGGAAAGTTTTCTTGATTCTAGAGCAAAGTAATATAGTTGACAACATTGAACATTTACCCAAGCTATTAAGAAACCTCCTTTTATATTCTAGAACTCCAAAAAATCAATAAATATGTTTATTATACTTAATTTTATTCTTGAATTAATTATAATTATAGATTATTATATGTGGCATTAAACGAAATACAAAATAAAACCAGAACTTTAGGAGACAGGTCTCTGTACTTTATTCTAATCCATATTTTCCTAGGTCTCTGCTGCTCCAGCACCCAGTGAAATTTACTGGAGAAGACTTTAAAAAGAGAGCAGAAATTTAGATCCCAATGAACCTCTATTTAATTACATTTTCTTACATTTGGCTGTAGGTCAGACCCCAAAATACCTGAAATTATTTGCTTTTTCAATTCCACTGGAAAACTCTGATTTTGTTTAACAGAAATTTTGAATGACACAACTCCTAGTTTGTGCATATGGATATATAGTTTACTAATATTTCAGATTGCTATAGTAAGTCTTCTGCAACGAAGCTCACTGGCAACGAAACACCACAAATGGTGATTGTCGAGGCAATATTAAAAAGTCTTATAGAGTCTCTGGACAAACACAAGATTGTCAGAGGTGTGCATGAAGTTCTCTCCCAGCCCTTGCAGATGGCCAGTACAAAGCTTATGTGGCACTGGAGATAAACTAGAATGGAAAACATTTCAAATAGCTTAGCGATAAGACACCAAACGGCTTGGAAATGGCTTTCTGCAGGGAAAGAAAGATCAGCCTTTGCTTTGCACCGAGGGCATGTGTTTGTTCTAGAGGACTGCAATTGTGGCTGCTAAAATTCAAGTTAATTGATTGCCAGTTGGCTTAAACCTGGTTCAATTGGTCATGAAATAGCTAGATTAACATTTACAAAACTGTTAACTAACTCAGGTTAATTGGCAATCAACTCAGAAGAACAAAAAGTCCATCTCCATGGACTTCAGCTCAGGAATTGCCTACTCAAGCTTATTGCCAAGTAAACTTTCCCAGGTAAATTTTCAATCTAGCACCTCTTTGAGGACAATGGATAATAAAAAGTGTGTCCTTTTCTCCCTTTTTATTAGTTTTATAGGAAACCTGATTGGGAACATCTATTGGAGTGCCTGTTATACCAATTTAGCTGGGATGACCTCAGCAAGGCCAGATGAAACCTCGATGTCGGGGGGTCCATGAGTGTCTGCTGCAGCAAGCAGCTCCTTGGAGCAGGTTGACAGCAATCCCTGCCCATCTACTCACATCCTTCAAGGTAAACCTCTGGCAGATGGTTCTCCTCATGCATATTTCCATGCAGATTTGCCCTTAGAATCTGGTTTGCCTACTTAAAGAGCAATTTGAAGCAGAAATAATTGTGTAAACGTAAGCTTTGAACCTACAATAGTAGTGGCCACTGTAAATAAGTAAATGTCATTTTAAAGAAACACAAACTGAAGAAAAACCACAATGGCATCTTGTTCTCAATACAGTTGCTCACTGTTTACTTAAAACTATGGTGTAGCTTGTTGAGGGAGATTTTCCCCACACACAATTTTCTGTCTAACCAACTTAAAAACTGGCTGGGGTATGTTGTACAAATTTTGACCACAAGCTGGCCTGCATATGCCACTGTAATTTATACAGTTGATTACCTTCTACTTTCTCAAAGATATTAACTGGCATGAACCTTCATTTTTTTCATTTCCAGTAATTAATTCCCTGTAGAGAGTGACTGAAAACACTAAACAAAAGCATTTAATCAGAAATTATTAGAGTTGGCTTGTCAGCCGTCTGTTAATCACCATTCATTTTTGTACAAGGAGTGAAAATTTTATTAAACCTTATACTTAATTAAAACATATTGTTTCCGTAGCAGATTGGAAAGTACTGTCATCTGTTTAGACTTGTATCCTAAGATTCATTAAGAATTCATCTTTCCTGCAACATGCAGGCATTTAGAAATTCATTCTGTTGGGATCTGTACGGAGGTACAAAGGGTGAGGGTTGTAGCATAGTCAAGTATTCTTTTATTGAAGGCCTTCCAAAACCCCACCATAATGCAGACTGACAACACAGTGAAGGAATACTAATGAAATTGAAATGGCTTAAAACTAGAAGGTGAAGAATAGTGAGGGGAAAAAAATTGCTTCACAGATTCTGGGATTCATTGTGGTAGTCTGGTCTCCTGAAAGATAAAGGCACTAGAACCCGCACAATTATTCCTGCTTAAATCTTTGTTACAATACTCAGAAAAGTGTGATTTTATGTATATATGCCATTTGTAGGGAAGTGACTAGAGCATCTTGTTCAAAGCTAATGAAACCAGATTGCTCTGGGGTAATGTTCCTCCAGAGTCAGGACAAAAAATGCAGAAAAAGGACGACTGTTTACTTTTTATTATTACAGCGAGGTGCAAAGACTTGCAAAACACTGTCTGTTTTCAATGTCTCTTTACATACATAGGTGTCCTGCTGCATCATCATTATGTAGGAACGTGTAAGAGGTGAGTATGTCATTACTTTTTCCTGGGCAGAATATCATATGGGCCCCAAGTACTTGCTAGAGCGTAGCAGACGCTGCTGTATCCATCAGGAATACTGAGCTGCAGTCAGCTATTTGGCCAAAGCTGAGGTTAAGAGTTGGCTTGTTAGACCGACCGGCGACAAGGGAATCTCATCATTACATCCGTTGCTTATTGTGTGTGGTAGGACCTCACTATTGCCTGGTTTGCAAGGTTTTGCTCCGTCCCTGCCTGCTCCTTGTCCCAGGGTTCACTCTCTCTGCCATTTTTACACCATGCCCTCTGGTTTGGTGTACCCCTTGGCTTTCTTACCTTCTCTCTCTTGCCTCCAGCCCCAGCACAAGGGATTTGCTAACAGTTTTCATGTCCCAGGTGTATTGCTGCTGTGGTGACACTAAAGGGATTGCACCATGAACATATGGCCAAATGCAGCAGTAACAAGTGCAGTGCTTCACCAAGAGACAGATGCAGAAGTGGATAAAAAGGCATTAATGTTTTATATTATCACTATTTATCATTAGCAACCATTGATTAAGTAAGTAATATGACTGATCCCAAGAAATAAGCACAGCTTTGCTCTTAAGCGCTTGCAGTCCAGGAAGACAAATAGCAGGCAAAGCGTAAGGGGAGAGCAACGAATATATTTTTTAAAACTAATACCATCTATTTCCACTGGCCCTCTGCCTAGCCATTATTAACTTGCAATAGTTTGTAGGCATTCAAGTTGAATCTTCCTGCTGTTACTGGAAAATTTTTCTTGGCTCAGATACGAAAATAATTTCCTTTCAAACTCAACACTATGTTGTTACAACATCCACGCTGATAATCTAATGGTCAAATGTGATGATTGTCCATTGGATCACTTCACAGGGACATCATTGTTGTGTGACAGTGACCTTACATTTGGGAACAGCCTTGCATAGGGCTTCCCAAATCTACCTCTTAAAAGGCCGTATGACAGACGTGTAAGGCTCCACGCCAGCCACACTTGTTTAAAAACTCCTTGACACAGTCATGGCACTTGTGACTGACTCCCTGTGCTGCTGTGACATATGACCCTTATGCCACAATATTCTTCAGTATTATGCAAGGGTGTCACTACAGAAGGAGGATTATGTGAGGTCATGGCTAGAATCTGATTCTGTCTCATCCCCAGATGTACAAGCATAAAACAATTGAGTGGATTAATATGTAAGTGGCTTTTAGAGGCAACTGCCCCCTTGTTCTGACATTGCCAGGTGAACACAGGGATTGGTGTTGCTAGATGGCCCCAATCTGTTCAATAACCATCTACATCAGCTTATAATATAGGATAACCTTGGACAACGGCAGCCAAAGGAACCTTTGCCATGTACACGGGCACCTTAATTTTACATGTTAGGCATGTACATATTACTTTATTTTTGTCCCTTGACAGCTATGAGACTTAGTCATAGCTGGTAGCTGTTTCATCTCCCCTTCATCAACCAAAAAAAGCCAGTCAGAGCAGCGATATCCCTTCTAAAAGGAAACTGTACAAGCCACAGTCGGTCTGCTAAGCTGCTAAACCAGAAGACACACAGAAACAGAAAACGGTGATAAAAGTAGGTGTATGAGGTGGGCCTTTGTTTCAAGCTACATAATGGACTGCCCTGGCAGAATGGAGTAGCTGGAGGAGATATGTCACTGCCTAACTTAATGTTCCTAATTTTGTAGCTTCACTACATTAGTATAATACGTAGCAAAGTCTCTAGTCTGACACATATATAGGTGCCTATAAAGCCTACATGCTCCTGCTGGAACTAAGAGTTGATTATTCATCTAAATGTCTTCTAAAACCTACTACTTTTCAGGCATATGAATTCTGTGTTATTTTCCCCTACCTTTGCACTTCTTAAAAAGAAAATCAAGCCATACTGCATTGTCAGGTTCCCCCTCCAACTCCTTATGCATTGTTGTTGTCCTTGTTACCATTATGTCTACACTTTGCCAGAAGTTAGGTTCCCAAGCTGGAGAGAGAGAACACCTCATCTTGGGTCTCACTTATCTTGGCTTTAGAAATTAATGCTGTCATCAAGGGAAGTGTTAACATATTGAAAGCAAACACAGCTTTCAGAAAAATCAGTGAGCTGGAGGCAGGTAATTACATCCCTTTAGCCTGGAATCAATTAAGTCCAGGGAACGTGGGAATAACTATTTGTTGTATACAGCACAAGCACATCCGAGCAAGAGTCTTCCCAGACCTTCCTAAGCCTTGAACCATCTCCAGAGGACTTTGGAAAGCTTATGAAATGAAATGTTAGAAAAATACCAAGTGGGTAGATGAGGAAGCAAAGGCAAAGATATAGATCTCCCTTAACTGTGTCAGCTTTGTGAGCTTTTGGGGCTGGGGCGAGACCTGAGATTTGACTGGAACCTTCCTGCCCTGTGACATTTAGGAAGAAAGATTAGAGATTTGGCTCCCCATTGTTCTCCCAAGGAAAGGAAAGACTGACCAACAGCGGAAAAGTGCAGAAGGTGAGTGAGAATGACTCTACAGGTGATCCAGCAGTGAATATAGGGAGAGGAATATTGATGGGGTGACAATGGACAAAGATGTTGTCCTTTCATCACAGGTTTAAAGATCAGTACTGCAAAGATTTTAAGCAATAATAGCACATAATGTCACTATCTAAATTTCTGTCCAGGCTTGAAGACCAATGACACTTTGTCCTAGATTAGGCAGGTTTCAGGATGATTAGATCAAGTCTGTCGATTGTTTGGCTGTTGTTTTTTTTTTTCCTTCTTTTCCATGTGCTATTAATGCATAGGGCTCATTAGCATATCATCAGTTCCATAAACTCCTGTTCAGGTGCAAATGTGAAAACACATGGAAATGTTTGGTCCTTAACAATAACAGCAAAAAAGCTGTAATTTTTCCTCGAAAGGATTTATTACCTGTTAAATTGTTAAAGCCAAAGATCAGCAAAAGGAGGTCTCCTTTATCTTGAGTGCTCAATGGCAAATGATTTTGTTAACGTAGAGTTCATTTACATGGCTGTATCTTGAGCCTTTCCAGGTGGTTAATATAAGCAAGACTCCAACATGTGAAAACAAGAGGGAGGAGGTTTCAGTAACTCACTCTTCTCTTGGACATGGTGAGGAGTCATACCAATTTTAAGGCAATCAAAGTACTTGTGGTCTACTGGGGACCACCCAGCCAGTCTGGAAGAAATCAACACTTAAAGAGAACTTCTCCAGTAGGTGTTAAGCACTCCAATCTTCTCAGCAGGAGTTTCTCATGAATGAAAACACCTCTTGGAGATGAGTACAGGAATAAACAATGCACTTCTGAGAGGTGTAAACGGTTCCATTCACCTTGATGGGTCCTCATACTCCCTGCCTGGATCCAGGGGCTTAGAATCTGTGAACCTGTTAGGCCTGTTAGTAACCAGGACAGTGAGACTTGGCGGTTGTTTACATCATATACCTATGTCATAGATGTCATCATCACAGCAGCAGAGAGGACTCATGCTCCCAGCCCCAGAGAACACTCAAGGAGCAGTGGAAAGGTGCAGTCCCCCCTTTCCCTCCTCCCCACTTTCCCCTCCTGCCTCTGCCTGAAGAGAGAAGGAAGAGCTACTGAACCCTCTGAGGTCAGACAGGGCGAAGGGAGAGGACTTTAGTGGCAAAGGGGTCCCTCAGATCTTGTTTCCAAAAGCAGTAAAGAGATGCAAGAAGCCTGATCCCAGTTTTCTTGAGGAAATACGCAGGGGGTCCCAGAGACAGTTGGAGAGGCAGGCACCTTTATTGCCCTTTTTTTCATGAGGGAAGACAGATACATCTCCCAACCCGTTTCATTCCCAACATGCATTTGGCCTTGAAGGCATGTCCCAGTTCTCCCTCTTCCATGCCATCCTCTCCTTGTCCTCTCTTCTCCCTTTCCTTCCTGAACTCCAATACTTGCTAGGGAAAATTTGGGGCAACTCTATTGAAATATCCTATCTCTCTCAGCCTCTGTCTGTTGTCCTGTACTGCCCACCCTGAGCAAATAGGTCCACATCTAGTTCCTTTTCAATTTTTCAAAATAGTTTGGGTGCTATATGAGCTGTATTTTTTTGACTGTGTTTAAACATTTGGCAAGCAGCTATGGTGTTTGACAAAAATCATACTATCAGTGAAGGGGCTGATTTCAAAAGATACTCTCACAATTTCTCCCATTCTCATCACACTGGCATGACTTAAGTGGTTTCAGTCGGTGGCAACTTCATAGCCTACCATCAAGAAAGCATGTTTTCCCCAGCCACTCAATGAGAGTGTGGAACTGGGTTCATGATTTACGCTCTCATGAAGCTGCTGAGCTACTGTCATTAGTCTATCTTCTTTTAGCAGTAATTCCAGTATTTATGGTAGTTGACTGATCAATTGGTTCAGGAGCAGGTCTATGGATGAATGCTCTGGCCAGTGCAAAACAATGATCTGCTCCCCACTGCTGAAGGAGACCAGAGAAGGACATGTTCTTCCTTTCTTCTAGCGATAGGAAAGTTCAGAAAGCCTTTTCGATAATATATGGCCAAACTACAGTTTGTGTGTCCTGGGATTGCCTGTTGACCACCACAGATATTTCCACTGCCAAAGGCACACAAACCAGTATTTTTACCACCGTGGCTACCTGTAATTACAAAGTGGTTGAAGTGCAATTGGTGGCTACTAGCTTGCCCCAAAAAATGGTGAGGCCACAGCTAACACCATCAATAAATGATTTTTAAATGTTCAGTATTTTAATTTGATAAATACTTGCAGCTAACTGGCTCTCAGAGTGCGCCCCTGCTGCTGGCAAAGAGCGACTCCAAAGAAACTATGCATTTGGAGAGCCTGAAAGCTCATTTATCAGAATATTATCTATATGTTTTGTGCCACTGGCAATAACATCAGTACCTACCACTGGTTCCACACTGATTGTGGCAATATTAATACTAATATTTCCAAATTACATGATTTGCCATTAACTTAAGACCATAAAATTATATTAATGATTTTACACAGGTTATTTTCCCCTTCTCTGTTATAAAAGCATTAATTCAAACCTTGAGGTTTTGTATTGCTAAATCATATGTATAACACGCATTGGCCTACTTTTCTTCCTCATTTCAAAAGCCACATGCCACATTTTTAGCTAAAATGTAGTGGAAAAGCCATGTCCTTTGGCCTGTTTTAATACTGTAACACTTGCTACTATTGTTGTCTTTACATACTTAAAGTTATCATAAAAACCTGGAAAGGAAAGATGTCATCTCTCTCTGACTCCCAGTCAATAGAGATCTTCTCTGTGTTATTAAAAAAAAAAAAGAGTCTGGGGATATATTCTTCCAGCCCTTTCACCTGCATTTGCAGTAGATTTCCAAACATCAAGGTCATACATTTATTTTAGAGGTTTTAGCTGTTAGCCAAATAGCCGCAGTGGAATTTGATCATTAGATACTCAAAGCCAGGAAAAATGACCAATGATTACATGCTATTAAACATTAAAAAGAAAGAAAGGAAGAAAATAAATCCCTGCATATCTGTTCAGTACTTATAGAAATTTAATTTAAAAAATTCAATTAGTTCCCTGCACATGTCGCATAGAACACATCAGTTTCACTGCTTCAAGTACAATTAGGCTGAGAGACCGCAGAGCATTTAGAAAGGAAGCAAGGTCACGGCTCCTGAGTGGCAGCAGCATTGCCACACGCAGCTCTCTGGAGGGAGGTGACTCCCATCTCCCCGCAAGAGCTTTGTCTAGACAGTGACAGCGCCTAAGCGCCCAGCACTAAATGAGACTTCAATAGCTAAGTCTAGTCATGTTTTTGATCTGCAAAACAATTAAAAATATATGAATTCCCAGAATCTTAGGTGTGTGAGGTAGTGGGGGTTTTCTTCTGAAGAGAAGTGTCATAATAAAAAAATAATTAATAATGTATTTTGTTGTTAGTATCTTTATGCAGAATTGCTTTTCCTGGTGTTAATTTAGGTTTTTCTCCAAGACAAGAAGCACTCTGAATAATCCATAATTCTTCCCTAGAGCAAACTGAGATTTATACCAGAAACAACAAATACTATTTTAAAAGGTAAATTAAATCAAACACCATTGTTCTTGTGTAAAACTCTAATTTAAAACACACCCTGTTCATTTCAGCAGTAAGAATGAGATATAATTAAGTCCAAACACTTTATTTTTATTTATGCAACAGTAGAATTACTACAGAGAGTTGTAGGCAGAGTCCAAATAAGATGTTTTAGAAAAAAAAAAAAAAAGACATTTAAAAAAATCATTTACGTAGGTTAGCCATCTAACCTACTTTTTACTTACACTGACAACATTAAGACTTGGCAAACTTAATACCAGACCAGCCTTTATCTGTGCAAGGCAAATGTTTCAGAGGAACACAGATGACCTTTCTAAAACAACAATAACTTTTTAATGTGTATGTATTAAAAAGGCTCGTGCACGATATATGTTTCCTCATCTCTTTGTGTTCCCTCACTTCACCCCCGTGATTTTGTGAAGTAAACACCATTGGCCAGCAGTGCTGGCCCAGATAGTTTGACCTGCAGTAAAGATTTTGCTTGAGCACAGCTTAGTTACCCTTCGTGTTAGCAGGCGATGCTATATAAAAGTGAACTGTAAAACAGAAATGAAACATACATCTGTATTATCAATGGTTCCTTCATAAGGCACATCAAAATATGGCCTAAGAAAACTTATTTTACTTTTTTATGTAAGAAAAATCAGTTCCTCATTTCATTTTCCTTGATGAAGGTCATTGTCAAAGTTCTAGGAAGGCAAAAACTGTGATGTTCTCTGAAACCGAGAAGTGGCCCGTGAGTGGGAAAGAAAAGTCACGCAGGAAGCAAACTTCTTCTTTGAGAATAAACAGCAACATTACGGTGGCATTTATCAGGCAGGAATAAAGATAGTTTGGTTTGCTTTGTCACATGTCCACATTAAGGCAAGAATTTGTGTCTTCTATTAGCACCTATTTTGCTGGACGTACATATAGCAATGGCTATCAAAAGAGTAACTGAAAGGAAAGAATTTAAAATAATAAATAGAAATAATGCTGAAGGTGATTTGCAAAAGATGATTGTTAAAAATAAGCTTGTTATTGCCTCTTATTTAGTATGTACAAAAAGTGCATGGGAGGATTCTTAAAGGTTTTTATTCCCATTTTTAATATGTTCAGAATAAACAAAAGGATATAAGTAAAAGTAAGTAATTTAAAAATCAGCATAAAAATACAATATAGTACAATCCATACAATATAGCTACAAGTTTTCATCAAAAGAGAAAGCGGAAAATGGTTTCACTATTTAATTCTACATTTAGTTTTAGACAGACTCCAAGACACAGACCATTCCTTGCAATTCCTATGTATAAACCTCATTCTTGGGTAAAGCTGCCAAGTACCACGTTGTGATGACTAATGGCCTACAGTACTCCTGCCTTCAAAGTGATTGCCACAGCAAACCACCACATTTCATGCACCAATTTCTTTGACGGACCCACTAGGAAAACAAACATTTCTTACTCCTAAAGACCTGAAACTCAGTGGGCAGAGAAATCATACTGCTTTGAAATGTGTCTCCAAGGTAATATAGAGGTAACTTTTGCTTTGAGTAATTAAACTAGGAAAAATATTGTAACTTTTCTTTCCCTTTCTCCGTAGCATCATCATGGTTTGTTGTGTGATCTTTCCAAGCCTGATGATACTGAAAGGCTGGACGTCTTCCACTATGTTTAACTGAACCACCTTAATCTTCTTTTTTTTCCTGAAGCACAATGTTTGATGGAAAACACAGATTATTCTCTTCTATAAGAATAAACGGATGTTGTACTTATTCTCAAAGTATCATTATAAATGTCTACTCCTTTAAAATGAGCTACTTGTGAGACTCTCATCAGTCATGGTGCTCAGCACGTTCTTACTGCTTGAATTAAGTACCATCTAGTAAAGCACCTGCATGATGCAGAGCACTCCTCTGCTCCCTCCCTGTTCTGCATGAGGGGGAAGTCAACTCCTTTTCTGTAGTCTGAATAGCTTCCCTGGGTAATTAGGGACTGTGTAGGAAAAGAAAGTTGAAATGAAAAATGTAGATATGCACTAATCAGCATTACCCTTATAGTTCAATCATGCAGCCAGTATTTGTGTTCATAGTACTCAAAGCTAAAATTTTATGCGATTGACATCAAGCTTACCTTTCTTCATAAATGGAAAAGCTCACCTGCTTAACTGTCAGTCGAATGTAGAAATAAAATGTTTACCCAGATTTTGTGGTTTTTTGTTCCTGCATCTGAAATAACATATGCAAACTTTTTTGCGTTAGAATTTCATACCTAGACTTAATAATTGTAATAATCTTTCAGTCAGACATATAGATGAGAGAATATCAAAATGTATGTGTAAGTGCTAGTATATGCAAAGCCTTTGTCAACAAAAGAGCCGAAGTTTCAGGCGTGACATAGCCAGTAGATAGTGCAGAAAAATTGTCCAAATAACAAACTAACCTTTGGGCATTAGAGAATGGCAGAATTATGTTAGTTTTGTTTCTTCTTCCATTTGCAGCGACACCTGTGATTAAAAAAAAAAAAAAAGTCAAAGTGTCTAAAAATTTTTGGTTTGGGGTATTTAATTTATACTTTCAATAAAATCCTCCTTATGAGAGGATTGCCATTATCTCTAAAAGCAGAACTAGGTCTATTAGTCTCATTTAGCTTCAGTCCAAGCCACCAGTGTTCCCTTTTTTTATATGTTGTCAAGTAACAGTGTCCACAGCTTAATATCGCTACTTACCTGCCTTTTCATTATATATAGCAACAAAAGATTTAACTGCATCTATTCCTCCAAAATGTGATCAATAGTTATAAATGCAGTCTGTTACTTGGTTCACAAGAACAACTCTTTTTACAAGTAAAATCATCCAAAACCAGTCACGGGTACTTGACATGGTCCATGTAGTCACCATAAATTTGGCTCCTTGACATAGTGTAATGAAAGATGAAGTCAAGATGAAATCAGAGCAACAGCTGCTTTTCATATATTTGCTTCTGTCTACTTTTACTGTATCATTTAGTCTCCTCATTATTACCTTTGTGCCTAATTTTCATATCCATTCTTATCAGTATTCTCAGGAAGCTTGCATGCTGTTTTGCTGAATAGTTAGGGTTTTTCCAGGAGCTAGAGAAGAATGTTACCGTTCTCTTTATCCCACATCTGTCGCTATGTATGGGTGCTAGGTGTTTGACTTGTCAATGGACAACAACATCTAAGGTAGTACTACCTGATTTTCTTAGGAATGCCAAGTTCTTGAACACTCCCAGCTCTATCAGCACTATTTGGCCTTCTAACTATTATTATGACCATTTTTGTGACCCCAGTGTAATGAAAAATTGAACATTCAAAGCTAGGAACAGGCCATAAATCAGAAGATGGAACATGGTACATCTGCTGTGACCTGAACTGGAGTTCTTCTTTTTCCAGGTGAAAATAGCCTTATATTGAACGAAGGTAGGTGGTCATACTCAGAACCTGTATTGTTTAAGGGAGAAGATTAAGATTCTTACAACTGTGTACAACATAATGTGGCCATTCTAGCATTAGGTTGATGAGGAGTTGAATCTCAGTTTCCACATGGACACAGACTTCTAGATCTCCTACTTCACATATAAATAGGAGGAACATTGTGGTTTCAGATCTATTAGTGTCAGAAACTCCTATTTCACATCTTCATTGAGGTCAGGGTCAGCTCAAGCTTCCAAGCCCTGAAGTTTGGGTTTCTACTGATGTGAAAGGTTTGCCCACTTCTGCTGGGTCTGGGTAAATTAGTAGGCTAGAAGGAAATAGATAACAAGTGATGCTTTTTAATGGCTGTGTGTTTTTACTTGCTTGTAATGTGACTGCTCAAAGACTAAGTATCTCGATTCCTGCTATACAGTGACACCTCTATTTTCATTGCCTGACTCGGTTTGCTATTAACTTGTTTCTCTTCCTCTTTGGTCAAGGTCTCAGGCTTCTATGAGCCATGTACCTTTTCCACTTACGTTTGTTCATATCATTTTATCTAATGCAACAGATTCATCAGATTCAGTAAACAGCTTTTGTTAGCAACCAAATTATCACTCAGATAAAATCCAAGGGCCCATTGTCACACACATCCTTCTCTTCTGCCACTTCTGAAAATATGAACCATTAGCCAAAGAAAGGCACTGCTGAAATTTATGTGTAGATTTTAAGACCATTGAGTTTGGAAGGTGTTCATTTCTGTCATCTAAGGATTTCAGCAAACACAAATCTCTTTCTCGGGAGTACAACACTTCAAGCTGGATCTATGTGTACATTTTTGGAGAAAGGATAGGTGCTCTGGACTGTTATTCAGGCAGAGAAGCCAGATAGAGAAAATGCAGGTTTCTCCACCTGAGATTTCAGTTAGCTTCTCGCCATGTCCCTCATGACCTTGTTATCCGAATGAGGCTTACTGCCTTAGTATCATCTTTTTGTCACCTGAGCTCTTGCAGACACTATGTAACAAGAACCATCATGTTGAAAAAGTGTGTATTTTTGATAAGTAGCATGCAAGTTGCTGACTAGATTACTACAAGCCATACACATTCCATCACCATACTGCAGTTGTTCAGCTGGTAGATGGATAACTTCTCTCAGTTGGCTTCACGAGCCTTAAAGGAATGCGCAGTTCACCAGATCCTGATAAGAATAGCAATCTATTTATCTGCATAGGAAAAAGCTAGAAATGCATGTACTTCCCTTTTTGCATCCACAGAGGAGCTGCAGAATATGCAAGAATCATACATTTGACCTGTTAAGCTACAGCTGAGGTAGGTTAAGTAGGCCTAGTGGTATGCAAGACATGCAGAATTGCAGAGGCAAATCTTTTCTTACTGATGTATTACTTCAACAAGTCTCCAAGCATAGTATGTACCCTCTGAAAAGCCCTGATATAAGTGGATAGTCCTATAAGTGCCAAGCCATCCTATTCATACAAAGCCAACAATGACTTATGAATTGTGTGATCTATGGGCAGTATGGTGTGAAAAATTCTTTATGACACCAAACTCTCAAAAAGCAGATCCAGGTATAGATCTTCAAATACAAATAGACTGGCTACAAGCTACTACAGAGGGAGTTTAGTTGCTATCCTTTTCTCTGTGGTCAACGTCAAGTGGCAAGTTGTTGCTTGCTTTGTTAGATGTGGGGGGAACTCAGCATTACCTTCATGATGGTCATCTGCTTATCTTAAATTCTTGACTTACTGATGCATATAACTAATCTGATGCATAATCTTTTTCCTGTGGTTCTGGAAGTTCCCTCTTGCTTTAGACCAAGAACTGGTAGGGATTGCCAAGGCTTGCTTGATATATTCATAATCATCCTCCTTTGGGACATGATGAGAAAATTGTGTCTAGCAAGCATTTATTTTTTTGTTTGTAATAAGCAGTCAGACACCATGCAAGCAGAGCAGCTCAGACATCTAGAAGTGACCTGAGGAAAGAACAAGTATTCATATAGCTTCAATATCTACTGTTTCATCTGTTACTGACATCTGGACTCATGCTTCCTTGGTTTTCCCTATGTCCATCTAGCAAGCAGAATCACCTACTACAAATCACTCTCATGCCACGATGAAAAAAATTACTAACCAGTGATCAACCCTTAAAACTCAGACGCACATATTCTATGATACACTTGGGGACAACAGTCTGTGCTGCTCATTGCATAAACCAGTATAAACAGTACATAATGAGACTTCTTTATAATGCCAGAAATTAATACTTGGAAGAAACTGCGTCAGTATCTCAGATATCATAAATTCTGTATACCTTGCAAACAAACCAGCCAGGGACTCAAAAAAACCCCATGTTTGTAAATCAAACTTTTTTTTTTTTTTTCAGTAAGCACAGAAGGAAGCACATATATTTCCTTATTGAACCAGCAGAGTAATTTTTTTTTCTTCATATATTTTTTATATTTTTTATATTTATATTTACTACTGTTTTGATCCATCTGTCTCTGACTGAGCTACCACAAAATATATTTTTCTCCCTATGTGAAGGATTATGACAACAGTCTTTAATTAATACCGAGCTTCACTCCAAGTCAAAGCCAGCGACATGTGAAACTCTGCCTTCTTTGTAGTCTTGAATGTCCAGTAGGGATTTAAATTCATGGCAGCAGGCTGTAATGCTGAAGTAAAAGAAACACGATTTAGTTCGGCTTTGGTCCTACTTACTTTTGAAAAGCTCTGTATGTTCTTTACAGAAAAACGCATATTATCTTTTAGAAAGAGTGAGGAACAGACTGTTCAAGCCCAAGATCCTTGGTGTCACTACAGAATAAGACTTTTATATTTTGTGTCTGTAGTTCCCAGTCCTACAGTTGAGCAGGAAACGAAGCAGCTCTGACACTTATACAGTACTCATCAAAAGCACAGGAAACCCGTGTAACCACATACTCAGAGTACAAATGAGAATGAACAGAAAATATTTTCAATGGTGATACAGAGCTGCAAATTAGATTCAGCTCTGGAATTCAATCAAGCAATACATAGTAGCATATTAACATACCCACGACTATTTCTTCACGAAATAATACCACTTAAAAATATTCAGAATGTAATGCAAGAAATAAAGTATCCACATTGTAAACTTTTTTAGAGAGGTAACAAAAAGCGAGTGAGCAAGTTTGAGTGTCAACTTCAAGAGATATACAACTTATACCAAGCACAGTCTAAATCAGCCCTTAGTCTTCCTTGAGCCTGCCTCACATGGGGTGTGTCTGTTGAGTAATGTATGATGCCACAAGCTATATCCTAGGTATATTAGACTCCCAGGTGGGAGCAACTGGTGAGACGGTACCAGTTCTCATGTTGAAAGAAACTGCAGTGCAGGAGTATTGCACACTCCATAGCTGCCATCAAGCTAGTGGGTTGTTGTCTGGCTTACGACATGGTTTTGCTTTCACCTCAATGCGTGCCATCATTTTTAGGGGTGCTTTTTAAATTGTAGACATGCCCTCAAACCTAATCAAGCCTGTCCTATAAGCCAAGATGTTTTAACATATTTCTTTTGCATTGTTGAAATAACAGCATTCTTCCCTAGCTAATGTGAATTCATAAATCACATTTCTGTCCTGTGAATTTAGCCCATTGTAAAGGGAACTGTCTTGTCTTACTGGTGTCAAAATGAGCACATAGCTTTTGAGAAGACAATGAAATGTGTCCTGCTGGCAGAGGCATCCACAGCATCATCAGCTCTTCTGTGAGTGTTCTCCTCTGTATCCTGCGAGTACTGAGTCAGGAAAATGTCACTTCAGCTGTGTTCACATCTTTCCATACTCATTTAAAAAAAATATTCAAGAGATCAAGCTTTCTAGGACAACATATTTGAAAAAAATAAAGAGATAATTTTAATCTAAAATGTTTGCTGAAACAAACTTTGTTTATTTCTATTCATTTCTACACCTTGATTTTTGATGTTTGATTATACAGATCAATTCATCAGGAAAGAGACATTAACATGTGAGTTGTGTAAATAACCAACAACATAGAAATTATGAAACAGGAATTTTGATATTCACAACACAATGCTGATGAATTAGTTTTGGAACACTTTTCAAGTAATTAAAAAATAATAAACTTTCTCAATCTGCTTATGAATAACCTGAAAAAGCAAATAATTTTTTTTTTTTTCACTCCAAAATTTTATTATTTGTTCCACTTCAGTCACAGATCAAAAGATTACTTTCCACTTGACATCTTTGTCTCACTGAACAAAGCAACTGCTTCTGAGATTTACCCAGGTGTGGTAGATGAAAATCAGTTGTGTTAGGATCAGTCAAATGAAACAGACACTACACTGCTATCTAGAACAGTATACAGGAGACACACGTCTATTTAGACTGAGCTATACATAAACTGTGTTTCTGTAAAGATACCAGTTTGTCAAGCAGCTTTCATTGCACCATTGCTAATCATTAGGTGGAAAAAATGTCTTAGAGTAGCTTTCAGTTTAATTAAAACTTATAGATGGTTTAGGTGTAGGATTGCTCAACAATATGAATTGGAACTAGCAAAAATACTGTAGTTTGTACAGGCTTCGCATTTTACGCTTGAAAAACCTCAGCCAGTAGAGACCTGAAGTGCCATGGACAGATGATACACAATCCAGCATAAAGCTTGTTAGTACAACAATAATCTGTCAACACTTTAAAACAGATTTGAACAGCCAGGACAAATTTATTCAATATCAGCATTCTGTGTCATTTGGCTAACATGGTTTCAGTTTGGCTGTACAAGTCCTGAAGCTGTATTTTCTGTTTTCAAATTATGGCTTCTCTATTTTACATTGGCTTAGCTGTAACATTTAGGTGCATATCTCAAGTTACTCTAACTTGATTTTTTGTGTAGAGATAATATTAACAAAGGGATTTCCATACTTTCGGGAATAATTTTTTACTCCAAGAAATATTATGACTATAAATGTCAGTATGTTCAATAGCTATATCCAAAAAAATGAAGGAAATCAAAGCATATGCACCTAATGGCAAGAAGTTACAAATACCTGGGGAGGAAATTGGTTATGTTCTCAAGGCAAAATAAAAGTTGACTGCTAGGAAGTGTTTTTCTTCTCCCCTGGATGTCAAGATTAACCCTTATCTAACATAGAAGATTCATCATTGGAAATTTTTCCCATTTTCCGTTAGCTGAAAATAGCTAGAACTTCTACTTGGATTGTCAAGCAACAGAATGGCAAAACCATCTCAGAGACTAACATCCAGAAGATGTTTGGGTAAATGCAGATGGCATATATTTTTTTTTCCTGGTGAAAAAAATACAACAATAGCAGCAAAAACTTCTTCAAAATAATTTGTGAATGAAATATAATTTAAAACATTTGTTACAGAAAGAAACATGGATATTCATTGCGTGTTAGAAAAAGAGCTTGAATTCTGTTGAACTCGTTAATTTGTCCAACTGCCATCAAAGTGATATCCTAAGAGTGATATTCACTATCTCTGAGAGTACAGCTCTCATGTTACGAATGCAATACAGCTATAAGAGATCTCCTTTTCCCACATTTAGAAAAGTTTTCCAAGCTGTGCAACTTTTCTTTTTTACAGCATTGAATACCATACTTCTGCTTTAAGCATAACATGCAGTTGGCCATCTTTGCTTTAATGAAGAAAAACCCAAACTTGTAACTACAAGGTAACAAGCACAGACCTCCCCAAACAGTACGTGTTCAAATAAAGGTCTGCTGAAACTGGACTGAGGTCTCTTGACAGATCTCTAAGCTCACTGAAATTTCAGCATGGCAAACGTGCCACTTGCAAAGAGCAAGTCGTGCACTAAGGCAGAGTTTCGCTTCCTGCTATGATCCTTCTGTATCTCTCCTTGCCTGACATACACTGAACACACCACAGGCAAATTGTTTAGAGACTGAAATTTTGCATGTTCTATCTTGGCTTTAAAGTGATTCTTATTTTACAAAAAGTTTGAAATGAATACTTTTAGTATATGAACATGACAACCCAAATCTTATTGTATTAACATTTACACCTGTAAAATACATTCAGAATATGACTTTGTCTGGCTTACCACCCAAGTTTTATGTTGTGTGGCATATGCAGTCAATGCAGTCTCTATTCCCATGGAACAGATGTGCACATGCGTGTGCAGATGTGTGTGAGAGAGCATGTGCTCTGATTCTGGAAAGGAGAGGGATCAATTTTTTTAAAACAGATGACACTATAAGCAAACAAACAAAACACGCTAACCTGTTAATCATAGAAATTCCAGAAGATGTGAGGGTGAACGGCAGCTGTCTGCCACCTTTTGGGGTGGCCATTCTTACAGGGCTATAACAGACTGTTATATAGAGTTATTTAAGAGAACTCAAGCAAGAATTTACAGCTTCAGTCTCTGCCGTGTATTCTGCACAGGCATTTTACTTAATCTATTCAACAGATTGCTAAGATTTCCGGCACTGGAAGAAATGGTCTCTTTTTGTTCCCTTTTGCCTGTGGTTCTGGAATTGACTGCCAAGGAAGGATTACCTCCAGGGCTAAGGGAGACAGTGGCATTACCACCTCCTGCCTTGGACTCTGCTGGGAAGATAGGGTGGACTATCGCCTTGAAAACTCCCTCCTTGGCTACTGGTTATCCCAAACTCCTTTGCTCCATCCTGTTTCTGCATGGTCCTACCCATTTTCAAGGTTCTACCAACTTCTTTGAATTTAGCTCCTTCTTCTGCAGTGGTAATAGCTACCTCAGACTTCAGTTTTCCCCTCCTCTTCCCCCTGCCTCCCTTTCGTGAGCAGGCTTTCTGCCACTCCTTGTCCGCAGCTTGGGATCCTGCCAACACAACTGAGACAGCAAGTCTGGAAATAGCCTATAGAGCCCAGCTTTGCTAGACTGGAAACTTTTATATGAAATAGGCTGGAAAGATTTATACAATGGATTGGCAGATGATTAACAGAAAAACACACCCAGGAGCCAAAATGAATTTTGAGTACTGTGGAAGGATGCCAGCTTGACAGCTCTGCAAACCAAGCTATCCACAGGACAGGTACAGGACAGGGACTAACTCCACCAGCTTCTGCCACCCTCTCTGAGAAAATATGACAATTATGATGAGCAACAGTCAGTTTCTATAGCTTTGATTTTTTGTCATAGTAAGATCTGAGTGTCAAACAATAAGGAAATAATGTCACAAGCACAGTATATGTCTGTTTAGAGTAGACTTTTTTTCCTTCTCCAAAGTTCATGGTAGCAGTTTGGATCACATTAGCATTTACAGCAGGTCAGACTCATACCACCACTCAGGTGGTTTTAATTGCTCAGCAGAACTTCTTTTCAAGCAAATAAAAGTAATTTCAGGTAGCAAAAGTTTGCAAATCCATCACACTTCAGATAAGTTGTCTGTTAAATAAGACTCCACCAAGATCAAAAATATTGACATCTAACCCCTGGATAGCAGATACATGTAGGAAAAAAGCCCCACGCTTCATGTCATGAAGATATTCTCCACTTAATTATTTTAATATACAGAAATAGAGTTCTCTAAGTCCAATGGTATTCATAATGTATCACAAACTTCAGCTTTTTTATTTCCTTGTGCACTCCTTTATTTTCAGCAACTGAAAATAGAAAAATTGAAGCACCTTACTATCACCAGAAGTATATTACCAACCATTATGTATTTTGTGTTCCCATGCATTTCTTTAGTGTATGTTTGACTTTACTAAATTACAGTGATACTAAGTCTGGTTTTTGGAATTGCAGTAGGAATAGTTGTTCTAATCTATATTATTCCAGGTCTACTGTCTTCTTTTAGTAATTTCAAGCCAAAGTCCATTTGAAGCGCTGAATCAGCACCACCTTTCTTGTTTCTTTGTTGGTTGTGAAAATACTAGTTTTATCCAGTTGTGTCTTCAACACCTCCAAGGCTGGAGAGGGACTGCACAGCCTCTCTGGGCAGCTTCTTCCAGTGCTGGACCTTCCTCATGGGGAAAAAGCTTATGTTCACTCTGAACAGCTCTTGCTTCAATTTATGCCCATTGTCTCTTCTCTTCCTTCCATACTCCACTATGCCTCACACGGAGTCCTGGTGACCTTCTGTTAGGAGTCGAGATCTGCTGTTTGGTTTACTCAAAGCCATCTCTTTTCCTATCTGGACAAGCCCAGCTACTTCAGCCTCTCTTCACAGCACAAATGCTCCAGAACCTCAGCATCTTCATGGCCTTCCACTGAAGGTGATCCAGTTTATCAATACCTCTCTTGTTCAGGGGGTTCAAACTGATATTCTAACCATGGTCTAGAGAGTGTTGAGTAGAAGGATAATCCCTTTCCTCAGTGCTCTGGCTCTGCTCCTGTTCAGATAACCTGGGGGGCTGTTGGCCTTTTTTCTGCCAGGGCACTGTTTTCTCATGCTCATCTCAGTTCCCACCAGGACTGTTTTTTGCAGGGCCATTCCCTAATCATCCCTCCCCAGCCTGTGTCATTGCAAGGGACTCTTCCTTCCGAGGAACAGTGATTTGTGTTTATCCTTGTCGAATTTCATATCATACCTACTGGCCTTCTCTTCAAATTCATACTCCTCTTTCTTTAAGAAGAATTCTAAGAAATTTTCACTTGTCATTAACTTGTCTAAGACCCATAAATAATAAATACCTTTCCTCAACACAGCACAGAAGAGAGACTTGGGGTTCCAAGCTGGAGCAAACTGAATGTTGTCAACTGCGTGTGTGAGTGTACTAGTTGTAGGGTAGCCATGTGAAAATGCACTTCAGCCAGGGGTAAAAATATACTTTTTTTAGGCCAGAGGTATATTATTTTCAACAGCTGTATTAGACTTTCACAGATTCTTAATAGAGTTCGACCTGCCAAGAGCTGACCCAATGATATGTCTGTGGCTTAACAATGTCCATTACAGATCCCCTCAACTTTGCCTTTGGTACTGAGGTCAATATCATTTTTTTTTTGTCAGATAAGGTTCAACTACTTTTTAGATAACAAATTCCAGTTAAAAGAGAAAGTCTGAGTGCAAATAATATCTGGTTTATTCCCTTTGTTGTTTTATTCAAAGCCTGTTTTTCTTCATGAGTTTATTATGCTCTCACAGGACTTAATGGTAACATTGACTGGAGCTGAAAGCCATGTCTTTGCCCGGTGTTGTAAATTCTGACAAAAATCTAACACATGGTGCCCACAACAGGTACTAGCAGTCAATACTTTCTCCTTGCTGATTTTCTCCCTTCTAAAGTCATGCTCTCTCTTGCACTCTCCAGCAGGCAGGGCATTAATTCTTTTGCTTTCTTAAAGTGTATTGACATAGCTTCAGCTGGAGGGTTGGTATAACCTGCAGATTCCCCGTAGCCCAATTGAACTGTTATGTACTAAGGAAGCATCATTGCATTTTGAAAGTTCTGATAAGATTGAGCTTTTGAAATAGGTTCTGAGTTGTTCACCCATGTCAATAAAAGGTATGTTTATCCATTTTTTACCTGCCTAGCAAAGCTCATGGTCACACAGAGGGGCATCTATGAAGTTTAAGCGCAATCACATTAAGTAATTGTGCAGTAATTAGTTTTCATAGTCACAAGAAGAGCTTAAACCTGATCCAAGACCTATTTAAGTAACCTTAATATTTTATAACATCTGTCTATAACAAATATTTTGAAACTATCCATATCCCTGATAACAATCCAGTTTCTGTATTTATTTATTGACTCCTAACCTTGAAAAGCATCTCCATGATTGGCCTAAAATACCACAGAGTGTTATCTGTAGTTTTCTTCACATGCCAGCTCTGGGCAAATGGGTGGTGGTATATCCAGTTTATGGAGGATAATCCCTGCAATAAGTCACTGAAGACGTCTGAAAATGTGGTTATGGTCCCAACTACTACTACCATCTTAGGTATTAGCATATTCCTTCAAGATGTGAAGCTCTGAATTCAGGATTACTGAATCTCACAAATCTTCGAGGATGATTTTTGATACTGAGTTCTTCTAAGCCCATCCTGCCCTCCCTGTCTGTGTCTGTGCAGCCAGGGAGCTGAAAGTCACAGTATGAGAAAGAACAGACACCCAGGGACTTCCTAGTTCTCCTCTGGTGTCTGGGATATTTAGATGAGATGAAAGCTATAGAAGGTTGTAATCTCTATGTTTCTGACCTTTCCTGACACCTTTTGTCCAGTCAAATAAATGTCAGGTAATTTGACTTTCCTTTTCTTATTTGGAGCTAAAACTCTCTTTTGCTTGCTTTGTCTTGCACTCCTCTCTCCACTGCAGTTGATTTGCTGACGAGATCATCCTGGAGACTGGTGGCTGGGTGGTCCCAAGAAAAGGAGAGTTAGATCTTCTCTTACTGAGAAGGACTGAAAATCCAGGTCCATTTCTCAGGGCTTTTTTATTCCTAGGCTACTAAAATGGAGCAGAGACAGAGGAACACTAAGTCCTCCTTAAAAAAAAAAAAAAANCTTAGGGCTGGTACAGCAAAACCCACAGCACAGAATATAGCACACAGGCACAAACAGGTGCCACACTTCTAAGCAAAGGAACTGCGTCTAGAAAACCATGGCTGTTCTCAGTTCTTAAAAAAAAAAAAAAATCCTAACACTTCACCACAGAAGGTGTATAAATAATAAACCTGCTACTCCAAATTTGAAGATGTTTTCTCCTCTTATAGAAGAGTACACAGTAGTATTTATCTTAGCAGTATAGATCATTCCACAAGGAATATGAATGTAAGATCTATTACATTCAGAAATCTGTGCTTCTCAGGGTTGAGGAACACAGACAAGCAGTATTTTAAAATTTAATTAGGAAAATATGTATTTACTTATCTTTAAAAACTATGTTGTGTTTTTTTCTCATTGTAAAGGACAGTAAATCAAATTTTTGTACATTTCTGGAAATAATGGAATAAGTCTTTGCTTTTACTGAGGCTTCATTAGGTAATTTAACATAGCATTAGCCTTACTATGAAGCTTCATAAAAATTTTCATTTCCAAGTAGCTTTCCTGTTCAGATATAAGAAAGTGCATCTAAACCAATAAAGTCTGATTCAGGAACTGATGGGCTCATTTGCATCCTGGCCAGAACATCAATCAATAACTTTCATTTTGTTTAAAGGCCAGGGGCCAAATTAGAGTTTGAAAAGTCCTTGTAAAACCTTTGGGTAATTTTGAGATTGAGTCTAATGAAAGATTAATGAATACAGGCATCCATTTCTAGCCCATCTATTTACATATGACTTCTACCTTCAGTCCTGCTGAGTGGCAATCAAAGTGAATCAGTCTGTTTCTGCAGATAGTGCTGACTATCTAAGAATAGCTTCTGCTACCATAGCAGTCTCTTCATGTCATTCTTTTCTACGCCAGTATCATAAGCCTAGAAAGTCAGATACAGGAAGAAACCGTGGGTGCAGTCGGGGTGTTTATCACTTATAAAAAAATTTACCATAATTTCCACTCTAAGTACAGGGATTACAGTAAATACCTAGCTGTGGTAAATATCAGCACATAATGGCTCCTCCAAGCTACAGACGTGGAGAAAAATTTGCACTGGTGAATGAGAGTAGAATGTTCTTTGAATCATAAATTACATTTCCAAAACAAACAGCTGAGTACATTTGGATACATGATTCTTTTTATGATGCTAATCACTAGATGGAGTAACCTGAAGTTTTATTCCATTTAATAAACACAGCTAATTAATTTCATTTTTCCAGTAAGATTTGATCTGCAGAGAAAAACACATATTTTCATTACCGTTACACTATTTACTTTTATGAAACACTTGGCTTTTTTCTTGTTTAACAGAGACGAAATATTCCCAGTCCAAAATTTTGTTGCAAGACTAACAACTCAGGGTTTGTTTTCATATGAAATGAGTTACTCTGTAGAAAGATTTTAGGTACCTCACAAAAAGAACTAATTGTTGTTCCTGACGAAAGTTGTTAGACTTTTCTCGTACTACACAGCTTAAGCTCCATGAGAACCCTCCCCTAAATTTCTTCTGAATGAACTTTTTACCGTGGAAATGTTACTTTGAGACTCAGAAATGTGTGAGAAGCCTTTGTTTTCTAGCCAGTTTGTTTCTTTTTCTTCAGTAGTGATGTAATTTTTTAATATAAAGAAAATAAATGTTTTTTAAAGTAACCCTTCTTACAGATGTTGATTCTTTTCCTTGTACCTTCTTATTTTAAACTTTATATATAAAATCAACCAGTGTTCAGAGCACGCTTTTTCTCTCCCTTTATCCAAATAAGGGGATAATACATATTTGCTTTGTTCTGATCGCCATAAAATACCCGAGTGTATCTGAAATGTTCTTCAGTCATTTCCTCTCTTTCAAAGAAGCTACGAAACTTCCAGTCACTCCTACCACCTGTGGATCCTCGCTCTCAAAGATTGAGGAATGCCTACTAGCTTTGCATTGGCAACTCCTTTTATTGTTACTAAACGCTAATGAGAGAAGTCACTGGTATTGAAGACGTGATTCTACAGAGTTCTGCTCCATGCTACTGGAAGTGAATTCTATAAATAGACTTCGGGATTCAATGTAAAAAGGATAACAAAGTCTCCCAGATATTTTCTGAACCGTGATCAGAGATCTTGAAGCAATCAAAAGACAGTTTTAACCATGCTGTATGTACTAAAATGAATAGGTATATTCTATTGCATCTGTGTAGACATGGAAGAAGACTTTAGACTTTCTTCTGGTTAATTGGATAATGAGCAAAAAAAAAGATTGTTTTCCTTTGCTATGAATGTTAATAGCTTAATTTTTAATGTGAGTTTTAGAAAATTCAAGATGTTCTACACTGAGATCAAGAAAAAGTACACTTTAATTGAGACATAAAGTACATATGGAGGAAAGGTACAACAGTCATCTCTTGACAGACATGCGTGTCATGCACTTAAGCTGAATTATTTCCAAGCTGAGTTACAGAGTTGAGTTGTGCAAGCTTGATACTTTGCTCTATTTAGAATGACCAGCACAATAATCACCCGATGAGTGAATGAGTTTTTTAGCCATCGCCTCTCTACAAACGGTAAATGGTAAAAATTAGCTTGATAATTAGAAGAATGTACTGTAAGACTCAGTGTTGAATGGGACCTAAAGATGTCTATTATTAACACGGGTTATTAACAGACATGGTTAAGAGCTTAATGTAATAAACGGCTCATCTTTGTTAAACTGAAGAGAGTGCCTATGAAGAAAAACTTTCGGGAAAAAAAATTGCCAAAAAACATTCAGTGATGGACACATTGTAATAATTTATAGAGACAATCACATTCGAAGCAACTATTTCTGGATGATCACTAGGCCTCTGTGATTACACAGAACTTGATAAACCTATGGATAGGACTGCAGGTACCCTCAGAAAATTAAAAAGAAAAAGAAGTTTCTCATGGACCTCACAAATGTTGCTCAAATGCCAGTGATCTCATTGCTCTTCTGTAACAATCTTATCATGTGTGCTGCTAGATTAGTGACACATCTGGGTGTAGAAATGATCTGACTCTGTGGATCCAGAACAACAAATTCTACAGGACTTCTTTCCACTCACGAAAACTAACAAGGGTCATCACTTGGTACCTCATGTGAACAGCAATGTACCAGTCCTGAAAATACAGAAGCCTATCAAAAAAGGCAGAACTACACTCAAGTTAATATCCCAGTTCAGTTAGAATTTCAATATTGAACACAAAGGTAATAATCATCACAAAAGTGCTCTTAATTAAGATTTACCACTGGCTGAAGGAGCTCTCCTGTGAGTTTTCCTCTCAAGGCTGCATGGTGGAATCAGGTCCCTAGGCAGGGGAAAGGCTTATCCATCCAAAGAGGAATCTGAGCATGGTAGGGTAAGATGGCACACGGGAACCCGTACAGGGTGACTGAAAAGCTGGAGCAGCCATCAGGCAGATTTTAAGAGAGATAATCATGAGAGCAGAATCCTGTCAGGTCACTGGGAGCTGCAGGAATGAGGCACATCATTCTGTGACTATCCGCAAGGGGCCATGGACTGATTCTAGCACTAATAAATTCTGTCCAGCACTAATTTGTGCAGCAAACGAGCAGCAAAATCCCACAGTTTTCAATGGAAAACAACCTCAGGGTTTTTCTTTTGTGAAGAAACTGAATTAAACATACGTGAAAGCGTATAAATAAAACTCAATGTCCTTTGATACAAATGAAGAAACCCTCAGTACAATTCTTCCTTCCAATAGCTCATTGCAGCTACTTTCTTCTTTCTGAGGGTAGCTGCTGCTTTCTCAATGTGATTCTGTAAAATTCCTAGAGCACTTTGTATGATGTGTAGACATTTGTATTAAAAGGATACATACTTAAACCGTCTGAGAGAACCACAAGGTCTAAGAAAGCATATTGTATCAGGAAGTTTTGAAATCTGTGTGAGTCTGACATCCCAGTTCAGTTTGTTAAATCACTAACCTGTTTTCCTCCAAAGCTGGAAGAGATAACTGCTTAATGTGTGAAACAAAAGGCACACAATACTCACCTAATAAATACACAAAACAGCCAGACGTATGAATGAAGGGGTGCCCTAAACATTGTTCACAAAAAGAAAAGTTCTGCTTCCCAGTCCAAAGCCTGTGATCACAGAATTCTTCCCTGTGTAAGCATTTAAAAGGCGTCCTTCACATCCTCAGTGTCCCCAGTTATTACTAGAGATCTTGTCATCTAGCAGAGGTGACACAATACTAACAAAAAAGAAGGCAGGCATATGACAAGATGATGTGATGGAAAATTGACTGCTCTTTCCAACTATATTAGATGATCTAATAAAAGATATTACCCCATGACTGTGGCTTCTTTTAACTCTCATTGCATTTTGAAACTCTCAAACTGCTCTTGCGGGATTATCTCTCCCAGACACAGAACCTGTTCATCTCATCCAAGCAATGAAACCTGGTGAATAAATACATATACTTTTATTGACAGAGAATTCTTGCCATTAATTTTAAATAAAAGTAGAAATATTTCATATGCTCCTAGAAGACTGTCTTGAAAAGCAAACAACAAACTCAATCAAAACCTTTCCGTGCCTTTATACCTTTTTCTTTCAGATAAACCATTTACCTCAAAAAAAGAGTTATTCCCCTGATGAGTGATTTCAGTAACTGAAATAAATAACTGAAATAAATAAAGTTTATGAAATTTATGTTCTGTAGACCATGCAAATGTAGACCACCCAAACTCAGAGCTCCACATTAAAGACATAAATATCTGACCTTTTTTTCTCATGACTTTTTTTATAATCTGTAGAGAAAAACATGTTCTTGGGTGCTCTTTAAGTCATGTCAAAGTAGGCAACCAAAATAAATCAAATTAATTTAACTCTAAATTGCCTTTTCTATCACTGATATAAGGGGACGTTAGGGTGACTACCTCAGATGTAGAATGCCACAAAGTAGTTATTTAAAGTTTGGTGAGATGAATCTCATCTCATCAGAAGATGAATCCCACAAAAAATGTCTGTTTAATAGCCAGTCTATAGAAGAGGTTGTGACACCCAATATTTTACTATCTGATTTAATTACACAAACCAATTATAACTTTATAGACTTCTGAAGTTCCTGTTTCAATTGTCAGTCCTAAAAAGCTTTGTATTATAATTTATTTTCTAATCCAATAAAAATTATTGAACTTTGAACCCTGTCCACTTCTCCCAAGGAAAACTGTAACTGAAAAACTTCTGCTATTTTTTTTTTGTTTATATTATATTAATTTTTATCTTACAGAATTGTGAAGTTCCTGCATCGATCTATGTGGAAAGTCATAGAAATAAGATGTGTCAAGGAATAAAAAAAAATCAAATGGATTTGTTAAACTTTTCAAATGTTACTAAATTTACAATCTTTAGTTTAAAAACTGAAGTTATTTTAGAAAGGTATTAATTTATATGCACTATACACTAGTAATGTGAATTTAATCTTTTTAAAATGAGATTAAAAGAGGCATCCTAACACAAGTCAGTTAACATGGATTGTGGGTCTGACTCAAGGTGATTGACCTCTTCTCTCTAGCTTTGTCTCAGTATTGCTGGTATATTTTGTTATTGGAACTGTAATATCTCTGCAAAGGGGGGTTAGAAATGCCCTCCTTCAACGACTGAACAATCATGTTTGACTCAGAGCATTTCTCTTCTGTGTGGCTCTGGTAACTTCACATGGACATAAACACGTGGCTGGAGTGGACAGTGGCGGACAGGGACTTACTAAACCAGTTTTCTTACTGAAGAGAACGTATAGTTTATGGTGGTTTGCTATTGCTTAGTGTCTCCCTATAATCAATAACCAGAAATGTCTTCAGAAGGCAATTAATTTCAATTTTTTTAGGCACTTGCAATAAGATGAGCAGGGCATCATCCAAAGATACCTGTCTGTATTACTTAGGAGAGAGTCTAGACAACCCTGCTACATATTGAAGGTTTGAAAAGCTGAATTTGAGTGAGATAATCCTATTCTAAATCTTTAAAGACTTAATTTGGGTATGCATGCTTGCAGATTTAAATACCCTTGTGAACATACAAAAAGGTGCATGAACAGTAAGTGTTCATCTGTTTGAAAAAGAACTTTAGCAGTGCCTCGTGAGTCATACACACACTGCCAGGAACTAGCATAGCAATTATTTATGTGTTTAGGGTTTTTTTCTTAGACAAATTAAAATAAGTAACTGCGCTACAAAATTAGTAGAAGACTGCTCAAGCCTTTTGGAAGACTGATGATATTTTAGACTTGTTAATTGAACAATAAATTAACCTTGTGGGATCTATGCCAAGACCAGGGCTGGACTTTTCTGACTCTTCAGAGGAAAACATAACACCTGGGTAGGGAGGCAGGCTGTGAGACCAAGGCACAGCTCAGCTTTACAGGCTGCTGGCACTGGGTGCCAAGGCAGAGGAAACCTATTCTCTGCTCTTAGCAATGCATGCAACGATTAATACTCTCAGCTTCACCTAGTGAACCTGCCATTGTCAGGGGCTCCTAATGGCTGACCTAATATATCTCTATTTGTTGATGACCCTTTTGATCATTTCTGCTCTTCATTTACTCCCCCCCACAAAGTATTACTGGAAATTTCCAAATACTTTGTGGGTGTTTATCAAAACAAGCTAAAACCAACCAGACTAGACCCCTCAGAAGAGGCCACTGATATAACTATGTTACTTTACTTAGGCACACACCTTTCCAGTGAAAAAAGGGTAGATGCTGTACATTTCTAAGGGTTCTGGATTTTCTGCTCCATCACAAACTTCCTGGAATCTGTAAAGTCCTGTTCCAGACAGCCAGAATTGCATCTGTGAATATCTTTATAACATCAGCTCCACTGCTTTAGCTTTCTCAAAAGCATGGCCCCACTGATTTCATGAAATGGTAGTTTCCATTCAGCATGGCTTGCACTCACTGAGTTCCAGCTTCCCTCTCAAGTATTTAATCTTTTGCTGGTGTTACTCTCAGGGAGAATTTTGTTACTGTACATTCAAAGAGGAAATCAGGCTGTTTTAATTTGTTACTAGCATCATAACATCACTCCTTTGAAGATAACCTTGGTCATTTTAGAGACTGTATTCAGTCTCACCAAGCAAGCAAGTGAAACGAGTTCTTCCACCTGATGGAAACAAAAATACATTGTTTTGTTTTGCTGCCACAAAAATGTCAGACTTCATCCCTTCACAACCAACATGTATCCATAAACAGTGATTGACTAAATATAGAGTCTGGGAACATTTGAGGTATTTCTGTGTTTGTCACAGAGTTCATGGGACCGAAGCCACTTATTGTCTGCATGGATGTACATCACAGTAACTTGAGGTGATGTCAGTAACAGCTCAGACATGACATTTCAGCTCTGATGGGAGTTCAGAAGCAGAAGCAACCTAAAAACCCCTTGAATACCAGCAAAATGAAAGTCCAGGATTTTTCATAAAAAGCCCATATATTTGAGTGAAAAAGGTTTTGGAAAAATGAAATCCATGTCTGAAGGCAGACAAAATAACACAAGAGCAATCTCCCTCCAATTTTGGGAGAGCACAAGTTTGCAGTTTAGTTTGAGGCATCCCAGGAAGTTTTTACAGTGAGTGGTATGCTCTGCTCCAGCAGCCTGGATGTCAAGGAGCTCACTGATCTGTTTCTGAACTGCTGCAGTTTTTAGTAGGACACTAAAGATAAACCATTGCTTATTTTGGAACCTAGGAAGCTGAGTGAGGGTACTGCCAGGCAGAGATCTGAGCTAACTAAGCCAGGTCTTGGTTACACATACAAAGTCAGAGCTTTATTCTCAGTCAAATTTCATAATTGTTAGGGATGTGGCTACTTTGCCATTATACAGGATGTGTTTAACATCCTATTAACAATTATTTAAGATACAATTGTGCAAGTCCATTAGTGCTATATTAATGAAATTATCACTATTTTTTCTTTTCATTACAGGTGTTTGTTCCTTGTCTGTAAACAGTACAGAAAGAAAACTCTCCATGAAATACTATTTTCTAGAGCCTCTGATAGCCATATTACCTTTACATTACGATAGGTTTTACATTTAATTGACTATGTTTCAGTAAGCACAGAGATTTATTGGCCCTTGAAGAAAATATTGACCTCAGCTTTGCCTTGGTCAATAGTTTGTCTTACAGGTCAAGAGAATTTAAAGACCTTACAAAGAGTAGATATCTGATTATTATTTACAAGTGTGCAACTTACAGAAATACATACTCACTTAAAGTGGTATGCTCCTTCATATATAATAAAGTGTCTTTGTAATAGAGGCACTTTTTAATTCAAGTTTTAACCCACAATAGTTTAGTCAAATATTTCATGCTCCACACTTCTATCTTGAATGCTCGAGGCTTGATATTACTAGAAAAAACTTGAAAGAACACCCATGAATGCTCACACTTGTGATATTCAGACCAAAGGAAATCAGCTTCATCTCCTTTCTGACTGGCCATAATGCCAGACATCCTTGCTCTCATTCACCTCCAAAACCTATTCTCGATCCTAGATAACGTACAATAAATTGCCAAAATTTGATTTTAATAAAATAAGTATTTGTAACCTAGTACAGCAACTGTTAAAGCAGGTGGTTGTATAACTAAGGTCTTCACCTGTGTGCAAGAAAGGCTGTACAGTCTTCTGTGAGTGATTCTGTGGGTCTTGACCATATCTGAGCAGTAGATTATTTTTTTTTTCCTGTTTTATCTTCTCAGGATATGTTAGATGGGTTCAGGGCAGTGTTTCACAGCAATATGAAAAATTAGTTACACATTGCTATGGGCAATCCATTAGCCCATTACCTTAAATTGGAAACTCTCATATTAGGACTTGAAATGCAATTAAGTAATCAATGTTATTAAAAATAGTGAAATTATCTTTATAATATTTTCAGGAGGTTGTTACTGTTTCAAGTTTTCATTGAGAAACATGATTGACTTCCCTAGAGAGACTTCAAAGATTAAAAGAAAGTTACAAAATGTAAACCCCATGATAATAACTCCTAAGTGGCGGTGCTGACTGCTGCAAGCTGTAAGTCTGTATATGGATACTTGAAATTACATCCTACATCAAAGAAGCTTACATGATGCATAATGGGATTTAATGTTAAAAAGCGATCTCCTTTAGAGCCTTACAGCTGTTGTAAAGGCACAAAAGCCCCAAGAATTTGACACACTTCAGGGAGAATAAAATGTGGAGTGATTTTTAAATGTGTAACATAAATAGCAGAGTTGCATTAGTTGTTTTCTGCAACAAGGCAACTTTTCACATTCTTTCTTGTAATACTGACTTTTTCAAATTTGCTGAAAGGGGAAGATGGTATTTGTACATTCTCCTTGTGAGACTGAGAAGTCCAGCCATCCCGAGTCACAATATCTTATTTTACTTTTAAAATATATTCCAACATTTTAAAATCAGAGCCTACCTGAGCAAACTTATGTGAAGATTTATTTCACAAGCAACAGTTGAATTTTATTCATGGACTTGATCCTGACTGTTTTTATTTAGACAGCTTGTCCCATTTGTCTCATCTGAAGCAGGACAGGCTGTTTTAAATACATGTAATGGAGAATAAATGGAGTTAAAAGCTTCCGAGAAAAGCTCTGCCCACAGAGAATTATTAGGTTAGTTCTCCTGAGAAACAAGGCTAAAGAAAAAAGGAAATTTGGCTGTTCCTCACAGAAACACTATTAAGATCACAATCAGAAACTATTCTTATGCAAGAGATCAGCTTGGCTAAATCTTCTGCTCTTCATTAACCTCAAACACAAAAAGGAAGCATGAAGAAATTGGAAACTAGGTCAGTATATCAGGGACAAGGATAAAAGAACAGTGTAAGTATGTATGGCCAAAATTAGAAAAGCCAAGCCATGAAACATGGCACAATCAGGAAAGACCACAAAGAGGAAAAAGAAAACATCTGTAAACACATTATTAGCAGTGTGGAAAATCCAGTGGAGAGCTGATTCACGGCTAAGTGGGAGGAAACTCTAGTCACAGATGCTGCCAGAAGGGCAAAACTTGTCTTGTGTTGTTCCATTTCACTGAGGCTTTAGCTGCACTAAGGTAGCTAATGTGCAGCACAGGTTTAGCCATACTTAGGGCTTGTAACACTGAACTTAAGTGAGCGTGGCAGGAACAGAGTAAAACAACCCCTTTGCTTGTCTGTCCCATCTTCTGTTCCAGGTCACTGTCTTTGCAGCAGGAACAGCAGAACAAGAATAAGCAGCTTTAGCTGCTTCAGTTAATGGTTTGACATCTTAATGTAAATGCACCTTCACATGAAGTTAACGGAGTTAGTTGGGGTGTGGAGGTAGATTAAATATCAGAGTAGCTCTGAGTCCTTACAACCCAGTATTAGGTGTTTTACAGAGGCTGTGTGTATTCATATAAACCCTCTTAGAAACATCAGTTGTTATCCGTTTTTTTGGGGGAACTCAGGGAAAGGGATGAGTTCTCAAAATACTAGAATGTGTAAATATAATTCCTAGTTTAATAAATAGAAAGGCAATGAGGGAGTAGAGGGAAAGAAAGAGACAGAGAAAGAGAAGATAGAAAGAAAAGAAAGACATAAACAGAGAATTACAGATCGACCAGCTCAACTTCAGTTCCTGGAAAAACACTGGGACAAATAATCAAACTGTTTCTAAGCACCTTGAAGATAACAAGGGAGATGAACAACAGCCAACAGGGACTTGTCAAGAACAAATTGTGTCAAATCAATCTAATTTTCTTCTATGATAAGGTAACAGATCTTGTGGACAGAAGGAAAGCAGGAGATGTAATATAGCTTGAGTCTAATGTAGCTTTTGATTCACATGTGGCATTCTCATTAACAACTTAGGGAAATCAGGTCTGGAGGAAAATTCTGTGGACTGGTGGCAAAAAATACTGGAAAACCACAAGTATGGTTGCCGTTAATCTATAGTCTAACTGGAAGGATGCATTTATTGAACTAGGATCTTTGGAAGGGCCTCCTGCACCCAAAACTTTTGCTCTCTTCAGCTACTTCAATTCTACATGCACTAATCTGAGGTTCTGAACTTAGGTAGAGTTATTACTTATAAAATATCACACACAGAACAGCTGGGGTAGTACTAATTCTTTCAGGAAAGATCCACATTAGTGGGTCATAAGCTGAACAGAGATCAGTAATGGTGTGCGATTGTGAAAAACCAAATTTCATACTGGGATTTGCAAACAGGAGTGCAAAGCATGGATTAGTGTTTCCTCCCTGCTCAGCATTGTCTAGGACTAGTTGGATTAATATATCTGGCCTGAGACACTTGAGGTGGATTTGTGGCAAATTCAGAGGTGAGCAGCAAGGTTCACTACAAGGTACAACCTGCCAGGAATAGCTGAAGGAAACAGAGCAGTTCAGAATAAAGAGAAGACTGAAGGGAGATACGATAATAATCTTCAAATATGAGAGGATGTTGAAAAGAAAAAGGAAATAATTTGTTCTTCTTGTCCAGTGCGGAGAGAATGTTAGGTAAAGGGTTTGCAGCAGTACAGATCTAATACAGCCCTTGGGAAGAAACTTCTCAATCTCAGGGATAGTTAAAAGCTGTAGTAGATTGTGCAGGGAGGATGTGCAATCTCCCTTGTTTTCTATGAATGTCAGCAGTGACGTAGTTTTATTAGATCCCACCTTGGACTAGATGACCTCTGAAAGTTCTTTCCACGTCTCTGTATGAGGAGACTGTATCTGAAGTGGGGCTGAAAGCCAAGACAAATCAGGGGGAAACAGAACATTGCTCCTCATGACAAAAGATGCAGAGAGGCTTCTTTATGTTACAAATTTCTATAAAAGGACCGAATGGAAAAAGCGGACTATGTGCGGCGATAAATACGGGCAGTTTGCATTGACATTGACAGGGAATTACAGCAGAAATTTCAGTGAATATTTTTATATATGTGTGTGCATACATGTATATATTATGTGTGTCTATACATAATTTTAAGGTCATAACTTTTAGTCATGCATTGCTATATGTTGTTAAAGTTCAATAAAAATATTCTATTCTTTACCTAATATTGTGTTTTCTGTAATACATAGTATATATTAATTTTTAATAATTTCATTTTGATAACAATGGTGTACCAGTGGACAACATGAAGGGACAGCTGGGAAAAATATTTTTCTCAGATATATGAGTATGAATCCCTCTGAGTTTAGTAGCGCTTGATGTAAAATTTAGTTTGAATGTTGTATAAGAAAGAGTTTGTGCAATTTGTTTAGCACCAGTTTTCATTTTCACTGTTCTCTTTTTATTCTCAAGAGACTGAAATGTCTGTATATATGTGATTGCACTGTTCAGTCTTTAGTTTAGGCACTTTAGTAGAAAGTACTTCTGAATAGCATTAATTCCTTACATTTTTAGTGATCAGAGCCAAGGTGCTACTATCTCCATGATGCTTACACCTTAGACACTGACAGATTTAGACACTTCAGATGCAAAACTCTGTTAAAAAGGCAGTCCAAAGACAACCTTTGATAAATTTTATTGCTGGTTTAAGAAACATATCGCAGTCTTCAAGGTTATAGTACTTTCCATCTGTAACAATTTAATTTCTGGACAGAGGTAATGTAATTTCCTCTTGCTGACAATCCTATCAGCAGTAGCTTTTAATAACTAGTTAATTTAGGATAGCAGAAATTTCACTGAACTTTTGCTGACAATGAATATATATTTTGTGATCTACTGTATCTTTTACTTCATACAAAACTGATCCATAGCCAGCAAATATCACATTCTTTTCTGCAATTTTATTTTTTTCTTGCTTGTCCTTCTTTATGTGAACTTTCAAGAGAAATCCCAGGATGGACATGCTAAAACTACATATCTGCAGTGGATGAAGAGGTCTTTAATTTTGCTTCAGAGGGGCTGCCGATGCCTTGTGTAGTGCAACTTTAATTATTTATTTCAGAAAATACCACCCATCTGTTCTGAAACTAGTATGTTTGGGTTTTTTACCTCATAACCAAAGAACTAGAAGAACCCATCATAACAAATATTTATTTCAAGACACAATTTGCATGATTTTTTGCATCTGTACCACAGTTAGATTCAAATTGTTATGCTCCTGACAATCCTTAGTCATGGCTACCACCTTCATCACAAGGTTTACTGATACCTTACCTTAATTGTGCTCTAATTATTTCAAGGGCTCAATTTGTAAATCTGACCTATGAAATATCCTGGATTACAAATAAAAGAGTGAAAACAATTGGTTATGGTTCACACACATTTCAGTACTATACTGGTAAGACTTATAATTTGGTCAGTAAAAGTGTTTAGTTGAGTGTTCATTTTAACCTTCTGTCTGGTGTGCAGGCTTCCAAATGGTGTAAAGAGCAGACCTTCACCTTGCTAGAAAGAAAAGGACATTTGACTACGTAGTTTTTAGCCTATGACAAATTATATAAGATAAGCAAGAAAGAGCTTTTTGTGTGGTTTTGTGGTTTTTTTTTTTTTTTGGACATTGTTGTTTTTCTGTTAATATGAGCCCTGCAGTTCTTCTTCAGTCTCTTTCTTTCTCTCTTCATCTGTGTGCAGCTAACCACAGTGATTCCATCATGAAGTGAACTGCATGTTTTTCATTTTGCACCTAGAATTCGAGCAAGGTTCCAGGACAGATCTTTGCTGTAAAAAAAGTTAAACTAACATTAGCAAACATAAAAAACATAACAACAGCACAGCCATTTTTCTGCTATTTTTAGGAAATGGGTGTTGCATTTAAACTTCCTAATCTCCCCAGTGGAAGTAAATTTGTAAATGATACTGCTTTCAGTTTTCTCATTTCCCAGAAGCCAAGCTTGAAATTTCATATTCAGCTACAACCTGTATATTGAAATGCTGGGAAGACGTACATTACTTTAACTTCAGTGAGTGCTCGGGTGGACAGATTCAGTACATTGATTATTTAGTTTGTCAGTTAGACGGAAAAAGTTCGCTTCTGTACTTATACCCAAGTCTGTTGAAGACATAACTGAAAGATCTTTGCAATGTGACTTGGGTACGGTGTGTTGGAAAGGATATCAGAGCCCAAATGAGGCATTGTAACACATTATACAATATTGACCAGAGTACTAATATTTTGTGGTAGACTATGTACTACCATGGAAACTTGGAAGGTGTTATTTTCCTGTTTGGCAGTAATGCCGACTCAACTGTTTTGGTCTAAACAAGTCACTTAAGCTTCTTTGACTCTCAGTTTTACTATCTGCTAGACAAAGGTCGTGGTGTTTTGTAACAGAAATTGAGAGCTACAGACTAATGAAAGCACTCTGTCAGCAGAAATATTGTTAGTATTAATTATGTCACTGAAATTATATACGAACATTGAATGTGTTTTCTAGGACAACTGTAACGCTTCTATGCAGTTTCTCTTCTCTCAAGACTGTATCATTATAGTCTAAGAAAGCAAACATTGAAAGATACTGGTATCAAGCTAGGAGCAACTGAATGAGCTTTAAAATATATTGCAGTGAAGGATGACAGAGCTACAAGTTGATGTTGAAAGACTTCAAACAAATGAACTATAAAATATATTATTGACTTTTCTTGAGATGCTTCCTGACTTTATGTTTCTTTGCTTCCCTTACAAAATAAAATCTTTCATTCCTACATTCATCTCCCTCAAGGGAAGACAATGAGGTTCTGTGTCAACAATACAGTAAATCCAGTGTAAGGGATCCTACTATTGGATTACAACCACTATGGCCACACCAGGACTCTGATTTAGTGTATCAGTCTGGCAGTTCAGACTTCACCTGAATTTCTCACAAGCTAACTTTAACTTGCATCAGGTGTTCTTCATTCTTTAGTATAAATGACATTTCATATTCTGCCTAATGTAACTGCAAGGCTGGCATATGCCAGCCTTATTTTAGACTATTGTTATACTAGAAAGAGATATAGTAATACATAAACCTTGTAATAATAAATATGGAACCACAATATGACAGATGTTTAACCATGTCACACTAGAGAGAAGTGATCAGGTGTTACAGTTTTATTAAGATTAAATAGAAAAGTGTCGGCTTCTTGCCACATGCCTTATAATGCCTTACCACCATGTCTTATAATTCACTGCAGACAAAGGTCACTTACGAGGTTTATGCTACTTAATTACTTCTTTGGGATATAATTTTATCGCTGTCGAAATCAAGAGAAACATTCCTATGAATGAATCAGTGGATTGAGCTTTTTATCTCTGTGGACTTGGCATTTTTTTTGCTTAGTCACATTTCAGCTGCTCTGATATGTTGAAAAATATGGCCAGAGCAGGTCAGGTGCCTATTCAACACTGTAGTCCAGAAAGACCTTCCTCAATCACTTATCCTAATAAGGGACATCCCAATTTGACCTGAAAGTTCTCCAAATGCTTTTGTACTTGCCTGGAGTGACCTTGTAGTAAGCAGCTGTGTTTCTATTTCTTGCCTCCATCTGACCAGAGTCCAGAAATGAAGCAGAATGGCACACAGGTTCCCAGCTGGGGGCTCCTGAGTTCAAAGCAGCCCTGACACGCTGACCAGTGTGGCTGCCCCATTAGAGCGTACTATGGACACATCAACAAGGTTGTCTCTTATCCGACACAAAATTTACAAAATATTAGAGTATCAGCTATAAGGAGTATTCCCCCACCACGTAGCAAAGGAACACCTCAGAAGGAGCTCAGTGTCAAGTGGTATTAATGACAAAGCTTACAGCCTCTCCAGGTCTCCCAGGTCATTTGTGTTTTGCAGTCACTGGGAAGGTCCCCTGGTACCCCAGTCTGATATCTGACTAATCCACCTGTGACATGCCGAGGTAAGTCATCATGGTTTGTGCCTTTAAAGGGAACCCATACAATTCTGGATGATCTTGATAAGACTCAGAATTAGTCTAAGGGGCTCACCATACATTCTGGGCAAGTGGAAAGAGATAAAAAATGAGCTTTTAACTGTACACAATGAGCTTCTTTATTCTCATGCATTCCAGTTATTTGGCCTGGAAGAAAGGGTGAGATATGCAGGATTGTATCTGATTGCTTGAGAGCGATGTCACCATATATCCTAAGAACGGAGTCTCAGGATAAAAAGTTACTGTGTTTTGCATATAAAATGGAAAAGGAAACAACAGACAAGCTGGAAGTTTTCTTTGTGAGTATAGACAAAAATATAAGAGACCAAGGGAATACAATCTTTATTATTGACTGTTTAGGACACAACGAAAATTAAACTGGGAATTATTTAATAGCTGTGAGACACACAATAAAATATTTGTCAAGGAAAAGTGTATGTCATTTTTATGAAGATTTCCACTGGTGAGTATCAGTTGTTTCATGATATATATCATACCACACTAGCTTATTAGTTTGCTTTTATGAACACATCTTCCCAAAAGAAAGATTTTTTTCTTTTTTTTTTTTATTATTCTTTTATTACAATTCATCATTAAATACCTGGAGATGGAAACTATGAAGATTAAAAGCATCTTTATTTTAAATCATGTTATATTGAGTTCTATTTGTATAAAATTATTGAATAATTTCTCTGTTTTATGTATTTGCTTCTTTTTGATATAGTGAAAATTGGTTCAAATTTGTTATCCAGCATAATAAAAGTCAAATAATTCAAAAGAGGAATATTTTCTTTCTTTGTTGACCTAACAAACAACATCACACACGGTGCATGCCTATACTGCAGTCTAATCTAGACTTAGACAAAGCAGTTTAGCTGACTGCAGTGACAATACAGCCGTGGGAACACAAAATTTGTTGGGGTAGCTCATCCCACTTCTCAGTCTGTGTTCCTTTAGAGACAGTGCTTCTTCAGTTGATTTCAGAAGTCTTTCCCATTGATTCCTCCTTTATGCGCAGGTGATTGTGCAACCACAGGTTGTACTAGATCTGTCTGGCTAAAAGCGTCCTGGAAAACAAAGGGTGGGGGAATATATAATTTTTTTTAGCTGGAAAATATTTAATATCCTGTTTGTTGGTTGTATCTTTGAAGTGCAGGTGCAAGAAGACAGGAGTGAGCAGCCCAGCTGATGCCTGCATGAGGCATCCCCACTGCTGAGACAGACCTGCGTAACCACTCTCTCTGTGACTGGAGATGCAGCTCCATAAGTATTATCTTTAATGGCATAGCCGAGCCTGTGCTCATCACTGAAATGACCACTGAAAAAGACTTTCTAAGCACTCCTCTTTTTGTGGGGTTATTTTGAAATTACTTTGCTTAAATGATTTGTTTTATAATACAACTACCACAAACAGAGCCTACCAACACAGATAGGAAAGGCAGAAATCAGCAAGTAGGGTTAGTTCTGGGCTGTGATGTTAGAGAGAAATTTGTTTTGAGTTACATCCAGAAATGTAAACCACTGTTTGTGTCTCCCCAAACCAGTCTTATTTCGAACTTTAAACCCTAAATTCTGGAATCAGGACTGCTTGTGGAGAACAGGTAGGAATCTGACCTTTAGTCCCTCAGATATTTCACAGGTGATCACTGGTGTGTTCTAGCATATATGCAGACCAAGAATCACTCCTGATCCCACAGTAGGGTAAATTTGCCCGTCTCCTAAAGTGATTTGATGCTGAGCTGTGATAAATACTAGCACATTCTGACTCAATCTCTCTTTCTTTCATAGGCATGTAAGAAACAAATGCATACAAACATACCAGCACAGGAAAATGAAGATCATGAAAAGAGGAGGAGACAGGAGAATGGTCAAAGTAAGGGGGTGAAAAAACCCGAAGAACAGTTTACATGTAGTTTTCCTAGGGAGATACTGAGATCACTTTACCTGTATTGAGACACTAGTCTTAAGGACTCTCTAGGTGAACTCTGACTGTTTTGTAGATTGTTATTCCCAGCTGATGTTCAGCCTCTCTGCTAGAGGAGCCTCTTACCATACATAGCACAGCTGGCAGAAACGAACATATGCCCCGACCTCAGCCCCACCATTTGCAGCCCAGCGTACTGCTTTGAACTGACTCAGTTTAGCTTTGTGCCCATGGACCAGGCTGAGCCCAGAAGCAGCTGTCCATGGGGGGGCCGGGGTGGGCTGGCTGCTGCCCAGTACACAACCAGGGCAGTGAGTCTTGCAGAGGGGCCGGTGGACAGCAAGGTGTCAGTGCCTAAATAGCCCTGAAAGTACTCAGATGACAACATCTGGAGGTACCCTTAATATAACTCAATTTTAGAACCTATTTAACTCTATTTAAGATATCCACACTGATTTCATAAAAACAGAAGATAAATTCTACATATTTTTTTCCATCAGTTTAATTTCCTGCCTCACAGTCCTTTACTTTCTTTCTTTGGTTTCCCTATCATTGCCTCTCTTCATGCTCACTCTTTCTTTCTTCTTTTTTTTTAGTACCTATCCAAGGGTTTGAACAGACAATCCCCATGTTCACATGCGGTAGGTTTGTAAGTACAAGCTCTATGAATGTAAAGGGGACAAATACCATGCTAGTCAAGGTAAAGGTGGCAAGGAAAAAAGCCCTCAGGAAATACATGTGCTTGCCATGCAAAAATGCGCAGCTACTCTAAGACAACAGGTTCAGTCAGCATATTTCAGTAGACTTGGGCTATCTCAGTTCACTGCTTGCATATTTTATATCAAGTGACCTGCCAAATGTCATGAAGAGGTGAACAGGGAATAGAGAAATCAGTCAAGGTGATGGATGAGCTGCAGACTTGATTATTTATTCAAATTATTCCCACAACGATTGAGTCTTGCTGATTGCAGACAGCATTTTGTCACAATCATTAGGAAAGGGCAAAGGTGGCAGGAATTTAATGGCCAAATTAGAGTTATTGAACGGTGCCGCGTATGACGATATTTTCAAAATCTGAAGCAGAAGACTGTCTTTATCTGTGACTAGCAATATTCAGAGGTCTTTTCTCTAAACTATCTGTTTTTTTGTTTTTGAAAGTACATATGCAACTCCGATGGTATTCCAGAGAGTTTCTTCAGTAGCTCCCAGTTTCCCTTCAGGCTCTTTCTCTTCAAAAAAACCCATGCCTTCTCACCATTACCTCTTGTGTCCCTTGAAATATATGAAAAAATACTTCAAAATATCTTTGCCCTCTCCTCTCTTTCTTTGTTCCGTTAGTCATCACGTCAGTGCGAGGGAAGCAGCGATGAGAAGGAGGCATGGCAGGCTGATGCTGATAGCTGACCCGCTGCAGCCCAGCTCCTTGGCTTCAAGGGGGCTCAGATTTCCTACAAAGACTCCAACATGTTTATACAAAACCTCACACATCTTTTTTGTTTGTAACAACACTGCAGGAGTGTTTGATACGAGGAGAGAGGAGAGCACGGAGGGCACAGGGGCTGTGAAAAGGATACCTTTATTCCAAATACCCTGGGTTCTGTCCTTTCTTTTCCCTTCAGAAACACAGTTGTTTAGGTCAGTATTGTATTAAATGTGCTGATAAACTCCCTTGAAGGCTGATAACCAACTCATACTTGCACTTCTAATACAAATGAAGTGCATACTCCATTACACAGAGCAATACAAATCGTTCTTTCCTGGTAAGAATTCAGATGTTTAAAAAGTAACTTTCTTCCTTCTTTGAAAGAAAAATAGTATCAGCCTGATCCACAATTTCTTTCAACAGCACCATCCTGTGAGAATTTCAGAGGTATTAGAATGTCATCATCTATTAGACATTGATTAACATAAAACATTGCTAAGAATTTTTTAAAAAATTATTTTTTCACATTATAAAATAATGGAATAAATTTTCAGTGAAGTTAATTTAGTGTGTGTTAGTGAGATTTAGCTGAGAAATGAAAATGCTGTAACATTGGAAAGACCTCAAAACATATTAGTAATTTGCTTCAATTTCTATTTCAAAGGAAAAGGATATGCAGAATAAAAATACAGCAAGAAGAGAAAGAGAACAATTTCTAATCATAGGTATGTTCAGTCCCATTGAGAAACAAATCTAGGAGAGCAGCAGACTAGATGGTAGACTGAAATGCGACAAAAAATTTTCTCCTGTCATAAATAATTTATAGAAAATTTCCCTTTGCCTCCACCTTCTAAAATGGCTCAAGTAAATATTTATTTTTGATTAAACATGAAAATGCTTCAAATAAATAGCTTGATTATTGAAAACCTGGATTTAAATATCAAAAGATTTGATCTAGTTCACACCTTTGTATAAACTTTTGTGGTGGCAATTACAAAATGCATGATTCACTACTTTTATTTTAAGATTATACAGTTAAATCCAGATTAATCCCACCTAACTTTATATAATTAACTGAAACACCTAAGATAGGACAGTTGTTCTGAATTCAATCTTCAGGCAGGTGTTTATGGAGGGTCATTTGAAACTATGTTTGGCATCAATTCATTTTGGTTTGTGGTAAGTTGAATTTGGGCTCTTCCCACTACTACCTGGAATTTTTGCTATGATCCGAGAGTTTAAAATTTGGAAACGAATGTTAAGAAGAATACACTTGTGTATATTAGTTGTTCAGAGAATTACTGGGAGTTGCTAGCATTGTACAACTGAAAAACAGACGACATCAGGGTCTGTAAGCTGAAGCATTTGCAGCACAGCTCAGAGGAACTGCTGACATTGTCAGGACTTGTCCAGCTTGAGGAGTACTGCATAAAAATCTCACCAGTCAGAAAAGATAAATTCAAAGTGGAAGATGTATTGAGAAGTGCCCCTTATGATAATAAGAGTGGAAAGCCTTTCTTATGAGAGCAGCCAAAACACTTCCGGCTTTTCATCTTAAACAAGGCTGAGCTGACATGATTTTTTTCTATACATTTCTCAGCTTTACTGCATGTGGATCCAAAACACTAAACCAAACTATTTGTATAAGAACAACTGGAAACAATTCATCCAACTGTTTGGATGAATCCAGTTGTATATCTAAGCTTCAAGTTAAAGATTCCTGATTCTCAGAGAAGTGAGATTCTGTAGCCATTTTCCAAAGATAATCCTGAAGACAAAAAAGTTTATTGCCTTAATAAAAAAGACATTGCAAAATGTATGTGATAGAGTTAGTGAGGCACAAGATCTGGTAACCCACTCTCTAGGCTGCCTGTTTTCAAGAAAATCTGCTTTTGATGTTACATACATAACACTATGATGTTACAATTGACTAGATTGGACCTTGCAGACCAATATGAAGAAGAGAAATTCTATACCACCTCCAAAACTACCAGTATGACAAGTTTTCCATAGAAGGAAACTAATCTTCTAGAATTTCCCAAAGCTTCTATGCTTCAGGAATAGGGAGATGCATCTTCATCTTCAGCTTGCTGCTCTCTCCCCTCAGTCCCCAGCTTTTTATTTTGAACTGATTTACAGGGAGAAAAAGTAATTCAAACCAGTCCTTATGCAGAATGTAAAATATTAACAGGTTCCTTATTTATTTCTACTCTGTGCAGTCTCAAAGGCCTCCAGCTCCTTGCTTGGCCGGTCTTTAAATAGTGTATGGTCATGACTTTGATAAATTGCCCTTTATGTGGACAGGAGTGGGGTCTGTCCAACCGTTAGTTAACATCCTTTATCTCTGTGATATAGAAATTAAACTCCACTTTCTACTCAAAAATAGCATTAACAGTTTGCAGAAAAGTGTTCAGGTTATTTTCAGATTTGTCTCCAAAATTTGTTTCCAAATGTTAAAAGGTATTGTAGGGACTGAAAAGGCTCCAGCAGAGCTTTTAGGGATTATAGTCTTTGCAAAGTGTAGAAGTAAAGAGGTAAAATGAATACTGAAGGTGGGAAGACTTCGGGTTCCAGGCCCTTCATTATGACATGTTTTATGAGCTTTTCATTCTCACAGACAATCTTAGCAACATGATAAAGAGAGTTCAGAGAATATCGATTTGCATTATGTTCAGTAGAGCTGCTGACTGGAAGTCAAGTCAATGCAGAATCAGGTTTGTCAAGCTAATTCTTGATAAGGTTTGAAGTGAAACACTAGCTGCTCATTCATTGCCTTTTGTTTGGCTAATCAAAGGCAGAGAAATACAACTCTATTGTGAAACCTTATTTTGTAAGCCATAGGGGAGCATCTAAACATGACAGAATTTAACAGTAATTGTCTAAATTACGCACCAACTTGTAAATACCACAGCTCCTTGTACTACATTTATCGAATTCAGCATACTTGTACTATTCACTGTATTAACTATTATATTGAGTTAGGAATAAAGCAAAATTCACTTACGCTGCTAAGTCTTACTACGTTAGATTCCCCTGTGAGAGTCAAAATTCAACTTCATGCACAATTGCAGGAAACTTAATAGCCAAATAACTAGAATGCCAACAGTAAATAAAACAAAGAATTAACAGTGAATTGAAAATATCACCTGCAGTAAAAATGACAACTGTTATTTTGTAAAGGCAATTCTTTAAGATTTTGTATCACATATCATATGAATGAGAATAGGTTTCCAGTGTTCAAACACAGTATGGAAAACACCCAGTGCAGACATTTGTTGGTTTCTATTGCAAACATCACTAAAATAGAAACACAAAACTAAACAGAGAAGTTTCTCTTGAACTACTGGTAAGCTGCCTTTGCCTCTCTGTGCTCTTACCTGAAGACACATATATTTGAGAGCTCACCTGCATCGTACCTGTTCAGCTATATTTCAGCAACAACAGTGTTACATTACATTATAGTAATACTACAAGAAGATTAAAGCCTACTAAGCTGTTTATGCTAATGATGTTTTTATTGTGAGTAATGACCTGTTTCCCTTCCTGTTCCACCTTTCTTATCTCTCATAAAATGTAATGTATTATTGATAGGATTGCTTCTACAAGAAAATTGATTTTGTTTAGTAGGAGAAATTGTTTATTTAGCCCATTTTTAAACATTCTCTGAAGTGTAAGTTTAAAATACATGGATCAGATTCTTATGCATTGTTCTACCAGAGATTAAAGAGAACTCAAGTGAGATCATGAAGAATCTTGGGATTTATCCTAGTAAAAATATCTCTTTTAGGTTTTCCCAGATGATTTCCCACAGCTGCCAAGTCCACTAAGCACTTCATTTCCTATATGATGTTTGTCCATTTAAGTCTACACCATTTGGAGCTTTTCACTCAGTTCCGAAAAATGTGCCAGGACAAGGATAAATGCTAATCTGGAAGGTTTGACATTAAGAAGATAATGCTTGCCACACTTTTAGAAATCCATTATCAATTGCAACAGGAAAAGAATTTGCAGTGTTGAGTAATTAATCTGCGGTGGTTGTTTGGTTTTGTTTAGCTTTTCTAATGTGTATATTAAAAAATCAGTTCTGAACCCCTTTTAAATTAGCAACAATTAATAGATAGAAATTAGCTGTCATACATTTGATTACTAGTGAATTGTTTATTTCAGCCATCTCTCATTTGTGGTACGATTGGTACTTGTTGGTTGATAGCCTTCAAATATTTACAGATCATGAACATCTGGGGGAAAAAAAGTAGCAAATATTCTATAGATATATGGGTTTGCATTTACGTTAAAATTAATTAAAATTTCTGGATGCATGAGCACAAATCTATTGTCTCTCCTACTACTTAAAACTTTTAAAACTGGCCGCTAACCAAATCTATTTATATGAAAGGTTGTATTTGTAAATTACTGTGTTTCTCAACCAGTTCCAGTCAGTACATACTAACATGAAATTGTATATGAGAAAAAGTGTGATTTGAGACTGCAGAGTCCAAAGCAGGACAATGAAGCAAGTGAGGAGTCTAGAGTATAAGTCTTACAAGGAGTGGCTGAGGGAACTGGGAAAAGGAGGCTGAGAGAAGACCTTATCGCTCTCTACAGCTACCTGAAAGGAGGGTGTAGTGACTTGGGGGTCAGTCTCATCTCCCAAGTAAAAAGTGATAGGATGGGATGAAGTTGCCTCAAGTTGCACCAGCGGATGTTTATACTGAATATTATGAAAAAATTCTTCACTGAAAGGGTTGTCAAGCACTGGAACAGGCCGCCCAGGGAAGTGGTTGAGTCACCATCATTGGAAGTATTTAAAAGACATGTAGATGTGGCACTTAGAGACATGGTTTAGTGGTGGACTTGGCAGTGTTAGGTTCATGGTTGGAGTGAATGATCTTAAAAGTATTTCCAACCTCTCTGAATCTATGATTCTACAACTAGCTTGTCAAATGACACAAAGAAAATAGAGCCAGGCTCTTCTCTAAGGTTCACAGTAAGGAGACAAGGGGCAAAGGACACAGGTTGGAGCACTGGAAATTTCAGTTCTATATTAAGATTTTTTTTTAACCATTGGGATGGTCAAATACAGGAACAGGACTGCAGACGCAGCATGGAATCTCCATCTCTGGATGTGTTCAAGGCTTGACTAGACAAGTTGATTTGGTCAGACCTGCTCTGAGCAGTCATTTAGAGAATCACAGAATCACAGAATCACAGGGTTGGAAGGGACCTCTGGAGATCATCTAGTCCAACCCCCCTGCCAGAGCAGGGCCACCTTAGAGCAGGTTGCACAGGAACCCATCCAGGTAGGTTTTGAATGTCTCAGAGATGGAGACTCCACCACCTCCCTGGGCAGCCTGTTCCAGGGCTCTGCCACCCTCAAGGTAAAGAAGTTCCTCCTCATGTTTAGGTGGAACTTCCTGTGCTTAAGTTTGTGCCCATTGCCTCTTGTCCTGTCACTGGGCACCACTGAAAAGAGCCTGGCCCCATCCTCCTGACACCCACCCTTCAAGTATTTATAAGTGTTGATAAGGTCCCCCCTCAGACGCCTCTTTTCCAGGCTAAAGAGACACAATTCCCTTAGTCTATCTGCATAGGAGAGGTGTTCCAGTCCCCTAATCATCTTAGTAGCCCTATGCTGCACCCTCTCCAGCAATTCCTTGTCCCTCTTGAGCTGGGGAGCCCAGAANGTCAAACGCCTTGCTGAAGTCAAGGTAGACCACGTCTACCGCTCTCCCCTCATCCATCCATTCAGTCACACCATCATAGAAGGCGATCAGATTAGTCAGGCATGATTTAGACCAGATGACTTCATGAGCTCTGGTCCAGCCTGAACTATTCTGTGATCTTAGGTTCACCCCAAACACTTTCAGGACCCATTTCCTTTCTGCAAGTGCCTATTTGAACAGAACTTATAAAAAGGTAGTTATCTCTAAATGTTTTTCCCCTATCAAACCAGGATGAAATTAGCCAAAAGGCTGGGCATAGACTTTCAGAGGGAGTGATTGTGTAAATCATGTTTCACAGAAAGCTAAGCGAAAAATGGTTAATCAAATGCTGGCATGTAGTTCTTTAGAATAGCCCATCCAGGTTATATTTAACTTTCTTCCATCTGAAAAAGTAAAAGATTCAGAGAACAAAGCATCATTTTTGAGAATATTAATTTTGGACTCTGTTAGCCAGGCCCCAGTCAAAGCTTGCTTTGTTAGACAGTGAAATCTTCTTGTTCTCTTGCAAAGCCAAAACCACTATAGAAACAAAGACTGCACATAAGGGGATAAGGAGACCAAACCCCAGCTGACTTACTCAGTGCAGGTCCAGAACAAACTGCAGATCAGATTCACAGCTGGTGTCAATCAGACTAGATCATCTAACCATCAGAGGAGCATCTGGTCCCATACACAAATAATAAAACCTGTTTATAGAATAGAAGAATGAATATGACAGCTTGAAAACAACAGTGCTTCACACATTTTGGCAAAACTTCTTTGTGTGGTATAGATTTCATCATAGCCTTAACCCTGGAATACTTTGTAGAATAAAACGTAATCTTTTGGCCACGGTAGATCACATAATCCCTTCATATAGGTATTTCAGGGCTTGATGCCTCAGTATCTGCCTCACCGTTCTTAAAAGACATCACACATCATCAAAATGGGTGTCATGACAAATCTGCTTCAGCCTGGCTCCTGCAGCAGAGACCACACGAGGGATTCAGGACATGCAGCAAAAGATCTGCCATCAGAGCAGCGAGATACACGCCCCATCACCAGGACACAGCTGCTCCAGGTCACATAACAGAGACCCTCCAGTGGTTTGATGGTGGTTTGTAGATGCATTTCATTACTCTGGCAGCCCAGATCTGCTGTATGGCAGGGTGTTGGCCACTTTAGCTTCCTACACAGAAGAGTTTTAATGTCAGTGTCAGGCTTCTGGTAAGCCAACAAGTATTGAAAAGGAGGAAAAGGCCAAATCTGTCTTTTTTTTTTTTTTTTTTTTCCCAGTCAAACTACTTACACAGTCTAAATAGCAATTTAGTATTATTAACAATCCTAAATTCTCAAAAACCCCATAGATAGGCCTCCTTACATAATAAGGCAAACCACAGAGGGCAATTCCATTTACATTTCAAAACCAAATTTCATTCAGTGTTAGAAGCAGCTGAATAAAACAAAACCACCTAAATGTTATTTTTAACTCACTCATGAAAATGTAATTGTGTAAAAATATCCATTTTGGATCAAAGATGAGCTGAGCTGGAGTGTAAAACAGTAAGATTTATGAGCCTGCTCTACTAAATGCATGGAAGGTTTCATAATTTAATGCGAATTAAGCAAAGCAGAACATAAACATACAGATCCCCATTAGCTGTCAAGTAAGGAGTTCACAGGCATGGAGACCCTACTGGCTGGACCTAAGGTAAGTCAGCAAACCTTATAACTCTCCGCTTGTTTCCACCTTCCTGCCCCTTGATCCCTCTCAAGCAATACTTTTTCAGTCCCACTCTCTCCCAGAAACTTCACTCAACTTAGAATATTTCATTAAAAATCTTTGAGAAAGTCTTTGCCAAAACTAGGAGGGCTAGAAATTAAATTTTAAAATACAAAGAAAGCAGGGATATTTGTGCAGTAAAAAGGTTCCAGAAGGTATATCTTTAGTTAATCAGTGTGAGATCCATGGTGAAAGTGAGATACTTAGCAACAGTGCAGATATATTCCTCTTACCAAAACCAACCTACATTCATCACGGTGTAAGGAAAAATCAGTATTCTTTCAACATGAAATTTCAGCGTAAGAAATTTGTATGTGCTTTATGCTTTAAAGGCTGATGAAGAAGCTCTATGATAAAATTGTCAATAAACATAGATATAATAAATATAAAACCAGAATAGAACATTCAAGTCAGAGATCCATTTCTGTGTATTTTGAGTCACATTACGGTAAAATGAAACTCTTAGAAAAAGCACTTAAAGACTGCTTTTGTTAAACCCAAGCTGCACTCAGGTTCTTGACGAAGTATCTATTTTAAAACAATACACTTGCTGCTGCAGTCAGGATAGTTTTACTGTGCACTTTATCACTGCTGTATGTATGAAGCAATTGCAGGTTTTAATTTTAGGTTATTTGAACAACTCAGAATCCTTTCACTTCAAAAAAAAAACCCAAACAAAAAACAAAACTGAGAAAAGCCTGTTCATATGTTTATTAACATGTATGTTTCAGTAGCTATTGCAGGTTTCTCAGTACTAATATCAGTCTCACATATGTTGCTTCTTATCCTGTAGTTAAGCTCTCCGTGTGGAGAGGTTTATGGAAAACTTCTTGAGTAAAGGCTATTAACAAGATTTCTGTTAGCAAGTGTGAGATAGAATTGCCTCCAAATGCATGAAAAGTGTCTTTCATTTAAACAAAAGCAAAGCAAAAAAAGAGATATTTTCCTCAGATTATTCAGTCAATATTGTTGGAGAGTTGCCATTCACTGCCAAGGAGATGCTATGAGCTGAACCAGGGGACAGAAGGAAACAGGAGCATTTACTGAACTTGATTGTTCCCAGAAAGCAATTTAGGAAAGGGACTGTCTGAGTCCAGTTGTGTACAAAGAGTAGCTCCTGACTAAGGAACTTACAGGGAGCAGGAGAAATCAAGCTGCAAGTTCCAACTCAGCTGAAAATTGCTAAGCCTGGAGTCTTTTAAAAAATTTGGCTTCACTTCCACGCTTGTTACTGCAGTTAACATAGCATTCAAGTGTGCAAATATATGTGCCTGCTAGTGTCTTGATGTTAGTAAGAGAGCAACTTTATTTTCAGAGTTTAAAAGGGTGCACTTTTTACTACGTGGTGATCAGTGCACTATGAAATAAAAAAGGCAGGAGGAAAGAAACATTAGCTTTACTATGAACCGAGTGGTGCAGTTGACAGGCCAGAGGGACGGGATGNTAGACTATTTGCAAGGGCATGTAGCGATGGGACGAGGGGCAATGGGTTTAAACTAGAGCAGGGCAGGTTTAGATTAGACATTAAGAAGAAGTTCTTTACAATGAGGGTGGTGAGACACTGGCACAGGTTGCCCAGAGAGGTGTTGGAGGCCCCATCCCTGGAGACATTCAAGGCCAGGCTGGATGAGGCTCTGAGCAATCTGATCGAGTTGAAGATGTCCCTGCTGACTGCAGGGGGGTTGGACTAAATCCTTTAAAGGTCCCTTCCAACTCAACACGTTCTATGATTCTAAAGTAAGCTATGGGTGCACTTCAGCAGCACCACAGTTCCTTTCACCCAACGTAATTCACTTTAGTGCAAAAGAGCAAAACTTGTTGAGTCCCACTGCTGAAATGGGAGGCAGCGAGGGCAGCTCCACAGCTGCCTCCTCCAGGAGGCACTTAGAAGCCTCCAGGGCTTAAAGTCTGTCGTGAGCAGAAGCTGCCATGGTGAGGCATGGCATTAGGTGAGGCTTGAGCCATGCCAAGTATGGTATTATCCTGAGCGGCTGTTTCCTGTTCTCTGTAATCTCAGTCAAGAATCACTAATAGAATTCATGCCAAGAACTCCATTTATGCATTAGATTTTGTGTGGTTGTCAAAATAACATTCAAGGTTTGGAAAAGCCACATGGGAATTGCTTAATGTTCCTGGAGGAGGGAAGTGAAGAAGGAAGTAAAGAGCTTCAAACCCTCTCTCTTATATGGGAGGGGGTACTGGGTTGTTAGGTTTTCCACTGAGACATTATGATTTCTAAAGTGGTGGTAATTGTCAATAAACAGAATGAAAAAAAAAAAAAAAAGAAAAAAATTTGTATTTCTCTTCTATAAAAAGGAGTAATAACATTTCATGGGAGAGGAAAAGAAGGGAATTGAGTTAAATCTATAGGTGAATAGGCAGAAGATGGAAAATACAAACTAACATTAATGTATAAAAGACCCTAAAATTGGGTCTGGTAATTGGATCATACATAATCCACCTGCTGGACACACAGAAGGAAAGAGTTCAGTAAGGATCATTTTATTTCTGTCACATATCAAGTTTTCTAAACCTTTGCAAGTGCTATTTCAGATTTCACAGATAAGTATTGCTGTTCTTGCTGTAATGTGGGTTGAATTAAAGGTGATTTCAGTGTAAAGGACAATTTCAGGGTAAACGGCTAACATCAAGGCATCATTCCTGTGCAGTGGAAATTCTTGTAACCACAGGCCTATATTGCTCTTGTGACAGCTGTCATTTCAGCTCTGAGAGAATGGATTGGCACAAGGAAACAACTTGCAGGTTGACATATTAAAAATCCTACATGGAGAGCAAAATCAGCTTACCTAAAGCAAACACCTATATCTGGTCAGCTGAATATTTCCCCATACTCCACTGACTAGATCTCCATTGGCTACAGTGAGACCTTAGATGCTCTGCAGACACAGAGACAGAATTGCACCCAAGATATGCATTGTACAGATGCTCCGCAGGAGCTGACAGAACAAGCAAGGATAGAGAGGAAGAGCTCTCTTTCAGCAGCCAACATTTGCTAAAAAATCTTTCTGACATTGGCAAAGAGCCTTGTGATGAATATCAGTAAAGTCCAAGGGCCCTAAGTGACTGTAAAACTGCAAATGAGTACATGCCTACGTAAATCAAATACGGCACAAAAAGCCCTGAGCTGGTGGTGACTGCGTCTCTTAAAGAAACCAAAGCAGTTTACTGGCTTTAGCATTGCTGGGGCTGAGCCAGTCAGTCTTTCCTTCTAGAAGGGTGTACTGGCATGAGTGCAGTGCCACCGTAACAGTACGCTTTTGCTTTGAGCTTCGGTTTCGTGTTTCTGCCTGGCACTGCACTGCACTAAACACGTCAGGATGGAGACCTTCAACTCCACTGTGATTTATAAGCATGTCCTGTGTTTCTGCCAGAAAGTGGGCAACAAAAATTTTAAAGTCTGAAAGCTCTGAGCAGCCAATTCAACCATAGCCAAGGTAGGGGATCCTTCTCCAATGTGAGGAGGAGCACATCTAATGTCCTGAAGAATGTAGGGCAGGAGAAGCCAATATTTGTCTAATCATCCTATTATAGCCCACAGCCCCAGAGTAATAAATCAGGGCAGAATAGGAGACTTGTATTCACGTACTAATCTGTCTATCAGAATAAGAAAACTTCTTCCTACAAGAACTGACTCAATTTTCTGCTAGTGAAATTTCACTGCCTTGTCAAAAACAGTTAAATATCCATTTAAATAAAGATAGAACTTCATCTCCCCTTCTTGAAACCATCTGACTACTGAATAAAAGAGGAACATTTCCTCCTTTTGCCCCTGGGAGTGATATCTAGGCCAAGTCTCTCTTGGCTCTGTAGAGGCTCCTCAGCATGAGCATCAATTCCCCTCAGCCTCCACTGTGCAACCTTTTCAACTGGATGAGTCACCACATACGTACATGCATCCGGGCTGCAAACAGCCCTCCTCGCACAGTCTTGGGAGACAGGGCTGTTTGCAGCAGCCTCTCTGCTTCTGACCCCTTGAAATATGTCACACAGCCTTTAGGTATGCCAGACCTGCTGCTCAGACACGGAATGACTCCTGTTGCAAGAGAATCAGGAATTACCAGATAGACATGGTAGAGTAGTGTTGTATACGTACAGTGGTCCTGGAAGTTGCAAGAAGTTCTGCATTTAAAGCACACATGCAAAGAATCCTACAGCTTCCCAGAAAATGCAAGCACAACTGCCTATCTGCAGAATGGTTACCTGATACACAGGACATCCCTTCCACTCTTGTTCCCCGTGATGGAGTATGGGTAGAGCAGAAACCCCTTGAGGAAAACAGATTTTTGGAAACAAGCCAGTCTCACCACTAGGACAATTTTCCTACCCTACTATTAGCTAATCCTGGAACAGGGAAAGACAGTTCATATAGACATCTCATATTCTAGATGGAAGATCACTCGAAAGTTAGGTGTCTTCACACTTGCCTCCAGCCCCTGTGGTTCCAGCCTGAAGTATCTGCCTCACCTTGCACAGACATTACTGTGGGATACATTCTCTCTATTTCTAGGGTAAAAGCAGTCACCCAGCCACCATCTGCGTCTCCCAACAGCTTTTCAGTATATTGGCTAATTTCAGTTTAGTTTGATTTTGAGGAACAGCGGCCCCAAAGCTGAAGTTCCTACAGGCCAATGGTATGGGGTTCAACAAGGTCAAGTGACGGGTCCTGCACTTGAGTCACAACCCTGTGCAGTGCTACAGGCTGGGGGAGGAGTGGCTGGAAAGCTGCCTGGTGGAAAAGGACTTGCCAACGGCTGGCTGAATATGAGCCAGCAGTGTGCCCAGGTGGCCAAGAAAACCAATAGCTTCCTGACTTGTATCAGGAATAGTGTGGCCAGCAGGACTAGGGAAGTGATTATCCCCCTGTACTCAGCACTGGTGAGGCCACACCTCGAATACGGTGTTTCAGTTTCGGGCCCCTCACTAGAAAACAGACACCGAGGTGCTGGAGTGTGCCCAAAGAAGGGCAGCGACACTGGTGAACCGTCTAGAGCACGAGTCTTATGAGGAGTGGCTGGGGGAACTGGGATTGTTTAGAGAAAAGAAGGCTGAGGGGAGACCTTATCGCTCTCTACGTGAAAGGAGGGTGTAGAGAGGTGGGGTTCGGTCTCTTCTCCCAAGTAAAAAGCAATAGGACAAGAGGAAATGCCTTCAAGTTGCACCAGGGGTGGTTTAGACCAGATATTAGGAAAAATTGCTTCACTGAAAGGGTGGTCAAGCACTGGAACAGGCTGCCCTGGGAAGTGGTTGAATCACCATCCCTGGAGGTATTTAAAAGATATGTAGATGGGGGGCCGAAGGACACGGTTTAGCAGTAATTTGCCAGTGTTAGGTTGATGATCAGACTTGGTGATCTTAAAGGTCTCTTCCAACCACAATCATTCTATCATTCTATAAATTTTTAGAAATGTTTCAGGTGATGAGATTTATGAAAAGGCTTCATCATAAGCAAATTTGTGAGAGAAAAAAATGCCTTCAAGCATAGGCAGCTCCGAGTATGCAGCCAAGCAGAGTGCAAATCCCAAGAAAATGAAACTTTGTTCCAATGGTAATGACATTACTTATTCTGTGGGACAAAGCATTAGGCTGACCAGCTACTAACATGGCACTGTTGAGGATCGGCATAGCAGGAGTCTAAAAATGTCATCGAGCAAGTAACAAGATCCTGTGATGGGAGGAGCTGGTTGTTTGATGTGCTTGAAGGCAGCAGTTTGCATCAATTCAGCACAGTACGTAACATGTTTTTTAATATAAAAAGCAGAGTCAAAGGCTGCATTCCAGCTCCAGCCAAACTCCTATTTACTTTGATGACTGGAACAGAGAAAACTTAGTTCTTGTGTGGTCTAATGCTATTTAAGTAGGATGTTTTGCCACTTTCTCATAAGCCAGAATGATAATTTGAACACAAATGTAAAAATAACGAGCAGCTTATCTACAGAGACTAAGGAAAGATTTTTTGAAAAAAAGAGAAAATTAAGGAAGTGATTGCAAACACTAATGCAGGGAAGAATGATTTGACATAATAATGGTTTTATTTTAAGGACAATGAAATTTCACCTTATCTCACATCTATGTTTGATCCTTCTCATGTTAACTTCAGTAGCTGCCAAGCTAGGACATGAATGCAATATGTGGGAAAATCTGCAGTTATGATGCCTTTTTAATTTACACGTTTCATATAAAGGTGCCAAGCAAAAGTAGGTAGTTACTTTCATTCAGATTTCAGCAACATGTTTTCTGTTTAGCTTAGGATCCCAAAGCAGCAGAGCTATTGAGGGACAGCAGATCCCAGTGCTGCCTGTTAATTAGGAGCCCTACAAATGTAGGTCACAAAAACAAAAGCAAAGCTTTTCCGGGAGAAGACAAATGTGTGATTTGTGAATGAAAAGCCAGGAAGTTTTAAAAGTGAAACAGAAGTAAATTCAATCAGGCTCGTCTTACAAATGAAAGCAGTGAAAACTCTTGGCTTTTAGCACTTGAAGAGGAGAGAAGATTTTGTTAACCCTTTGTTCTTCCAGATAAACTGAAACTCCAGCTAGTTAGCATTAGAAACATCTTTTCCAGTGCTTATCAGAATAAGAATTTGTTTTTAAAATATCAAATCATCACAAGGACAAACATTATATAGATGCAACAGGAAAAAGGAGGTATAATAATCTCCTCTTCCCCCAGCTGTCATTAAACTAGATTTTGTTAAATACAGCTGTAGTCTTGCTCCCTCGTTCAGTATCAGGCACACTTCAAATCTGTTGCTGCTTGATTATTTAGGTTCCTCAAATTTGCTTTAATTGTGGACTATGTTTTTAGGTTAGTTAAGCATTTTCACATGAGAAGATCCTTCACTGAGGGAAAAGTGAGGGTTAGTTATTAATCAAAATGTAATATCTTCAGTATGTGACTTCTGAAGATGCGATTATTCTCTCCTTTAGAAAGACTGACCAGCTGCCTGATTATACGGCTTACAGATAATAAAAAGTATTCTAGAAAAGAGTTTATAGCAGTATGGCTCCAATCCACACATGTATAACTGCCTTGCTGAATAAATGCCTGTTACTAAAAATCTAACAATCTATTTTTCCCCTTACTGAAGTCAATATAAGGGTCTTTTACTTACATTAATTTAAATGTAGACTGATTTACCAAGAAAAGTGAATCTGAGACTGAAATCAAAAGAAAGGTAGTCACTGCAGCCTTTCAGATGTACCTTTACCTTTACATATATTTTTAAGCCATGTCTTGCCTCCCAACAAATATTGTTAAAGTAATGCCAAATATACACATTTTTAAACATGATGAATGTCATGGGTAAATAGCAAGGCAGAGTAGGATTTGTGTTTGTTCTGCAATAAAAGTGCACTTGAATAAGGATTTAGGGTACCTAAGTCAGAGAGACCACCTGCTCTAGCTCTCTTTTTGCTGAGCAGAATTTTTTGCAAATATCCATTCAGTATAATTTTTTCCACCTTCCCAAACTTAATAAATTCTTGCTTCTTGTCACCTTGGCAAAGTGGCAGAGAATAGAATTCTAAAAAGATAATTACTCTCATCACTCTTTACCAAAATCTGTCTTTAAAAAAATTGTTTCTCTGAATTCCTTTCCCTCATCTGTTTAGTTACAAAATGTAATTTCAATTTATAACCATGAAAGACCATTGATAGGCTTGTCAGAGAGACTATAGCAACCCTCCACCTCACAGTATTTTCCTCAATAGCTTAAAGTATTTACAGTCCAAATATCGTCTATCTTACCAGTATATAAAAAGAAAAACATAGGCACTAGATCCTTAAACACCTAAAAACCCCACCCCTTAACCTTTTTGTTCCATTAAGAGAGTGATTTAACATCCAAATTATTTTATAGTCTTTTCTAGAGCCCAGTGTTTATGGGTTGCAACACAAGACAACTGGATTTCGTTCTCTGCTACACCAGTTTCTGATCTTGGGAAAGCTTCCAAATCCCACAAATTAGTACTTAAATTCTGCCTAAGCCCAAAATTGTGACCTTCAAAACCCACTGCTCAACTGCTGCCAACCCTGGAGGCATATGCTCAGACCGAGCGATTATCTCCCGAGACCTAAGTCATAACCATGGAATTGGGCTCTGTAGGAAATGCAATAGGAGATATGTTGTTGCTTTTTAAAGTGACCCAAAGGAGAAGCTTTACTTTATTCAGTGGCTCAGTGATTAGAGCTCTTATCCTAGAAAAAAGTACTGCATTCCCTAAAAATGCCCAAGTGCTATATTTCTACAAGAACAGTGGTCATCTTGTCCATTACCCCTACCAAATAGTCTGAGAAATTCCTCTGGACCATAGGGAGGAACACACTTATTTCTCAGTTATGCATTTATAACATATTTCCTTTTCCACACAGAGAATTTGCCTTTATAAACAGCCTGTATCCTACTGACAGGATACACACAATACCTTCTTTCACATTTTGGGAGTAACAAATGTCATATTGCCTGTACGTCTGATTCTGATCTGTAATATACAGGTAAATAGTTTGAGACACTTAATATTTTCCACCTGTGAAACCACAAAGAGTCCTACTAACAGACACAGCAGAGATGACAAATTTCTTCCAGACAAAGTTGCGCATGATTACCATGTGCAGGTCAGGAGCATCATCAACAAATGCTCCTGAGGGCTCCTGGGGAATTGCGGATGTAAATAAAAGTCCACAAGGAAAAAAAGAAGGATGGAATTAGGCTAAGACACTAATATTTCAGAGCTCTTACTGTGGTACAAAAATATACATGTTCCCTAATCCCAAAATCAAAGAATTTTTGCAAAGACTTGGGATACATATAGCAATTAGTTGCTTATTGAAATTAAACTTCACTATTTTAAGAAATTTACTTTGTGCAAGTTTTTTAATAGTGGAAAATGCTATATGACTGTAGATCCATTTATATTGTAAACTACAAGGAATATTTTACCTTCTGACTTAAAAATGTTGAAAATGGGAGAAAAAATATTCCCAACTGCTAACAAAAAGGGAAATATACACCCCTAAATCATAGGAATGCTGTGCAAATAGAGATCTAATGTTATAAGGCTAAGACAGAAGCAGCTTTCATTTCCAGAGGAAAAATCTCAGGGGGAAAAAAAAAGGAACAAAAAAATCCCTTTGTGATGTAGTGCAACACAACAGAGAACTAAGGAGAAAGAATTAATCTGGTTTGGAGTGTTGGGAATTTTAATTGTGTAATGTATTTTGAAACAAAGTAACAGGTTTCAAATGAGGCATTAGTTACAGAAAGCATTTTGAAGGATTAACGTATAATGGCAGCATCTTTCAAGTTTTTCTCTGGAAATTTTCACTGTTCATTCAGAGCAAAAGTATTTCTCCTGAGAAGTCTGATCTTATTTTTCCTCCTCCTTCTCTGCCCTACATTCTCATTTTTTCTCAGACCAGACCAAGGAAAATGTTATCCATTTTCCCTCCCAGATGCTCACCCATCTCTCCTATCCTTTGCTTTGATCTATTACTAACCTCTTCAATCATTGCTTAACCACAGAGCTGCTATTTCTTTTGAACTCTAAGTTGAAAATAAACCGATGTACAGATTGGACTTTGGTGAACTACTTGCTTTGTTAGAGATTAATTTTGAATCTTCTGGTAGTCTAACTGGTCTTTTTCTTTCCCTTCTTAGATTTCAATCAGGATGTGATCTCTTATGATAGAACCCCTTAAAAATGCAAGCTTGTGACTGATCTAAACCTAAGTAAATGATGAAAAGATATTTTTACTTTATTACTGTGTTTCCCAATGCTTCTAAGTTTCATTTCTATGTGAACAAAATATTTTAATTTCTGTTATAAAATTCCACACGTTAGCATCCTTTGCATGAGGTAAAATATACCTACTAACATCTCTTAAATGTCCTCATAGCCATTAAAACTTGATCACCCTTTCCAAAATTTTCCACCTTCTCCCTGCTGATAATCCTTGGAGAGGGTGAGACAAGAGTATAGGTTTCCAAAGAGAGGTATTTTAGTCTTTTCACACACAACATGAGACAAATTAGAATTGCATCTGTCATTGGCTTTGAATTGTCATCAGAATACGTGGGAGAAAAAAACTGCCACAAAAAGACAATTTATTTTCCATCTTGCTTTATTCTTCTTCCTCACTGACTCATGCAGTATTTTGTTGGTTTATTTCTGTCATAAGCATATAAGAGTTTGTTTCTTAATATCTATTTATTTGTTTCCTGTCTCATTCAGTTGTTCCTTGGTTCCCAATTCAGGAAGTATCTCTTTCAAGGAAGTTATGTAAGCACATAAATTACACATGAACTAATTAAAGTCCATTAGAACCCTGTGCTAAGTAATCCCCCAGCCACTCTGTTATCTAAACATGGGGTGCTATGCTAAGCCTCAACATTTCTTCTTACATCACAGGGATTTTCAATTTTTGCTTTGATGTCTTTATTTAAATATGTCATCCAGATAGAGACCATAAGATTTCCAGAAAACAGAAACTTAAACTGAATTAAAGCTGAATTAAACAATTATTAAAAATTTGCTTAAGTAAAAACATAAAGTAAATAAAAAAACCCAAAAATAATGAAAACTCAAAGGAAAGTTTTAAATTATCAAACTTAGCATATTTGTTTGTGTTCTCAGTGTTAAAGCATAAGTAGAAAATAATGGTCTCATCTAGACATGCAAAACAACTCCAACCTTTTCTTTTAGTCTTCTCAGATATTTCCTATTACAATTGAAATTTTCTAAAAATGCTGTTCAAGTAACTCAAACTTTTCGCCACTTCTTAAACTGGTAAAGTGATGATCCAATTAAACTTGTTGAGGATATCTTTCCTAGTGTCAGCTGAAGATTATATTGCCAAAATATCTTTACTCTGATGCTCATATTGACAACTTCTCTAGAAGAAGGGATTAGGAAGCTTAAAGGATCATTCCCTAGGAGTTCCTACCATTGACCTAACCTTGTTCACACTATTGATTATAATTTTTTTTTTCACCCAATTAACTAAATATATTTCACTTGAAGGTGCTACTCATATAGAAGCGATTATTGTGAGGGAGCCTCTTGACACAAGCTCTTTAAACTACCCTTTTTATTTCTACTAGAAACCCAAAGGAAAGCACTTTGATGCATCTGTTTCATTTGGTTTATCACTTTCTTTGCTTACCAACGGTTACAGAAGCATTTTTAATAAAGTTTTTCCACACTCTTGCAACATGTAGAATGGTTCCTTTATCTGTTAACATTTTCAGGTTTACCTCACATAAATGTAAGGTCCATTCCACAAGGCGTTGCTTTTGCAAAATTAGAATAAACTTGCACACAGCCCACTCTAACTGGGACATTTGACAAAATGTTCATCAGCAGTTTATCTGTTTATGAGCATACATGGTATATTTTTTTGTCCCCATTGTTCTTTCGTGCATGGATTATTGTGGTCTAAGTCTAGTACCTAATGGAACATCTTCATATGCTAATCAGATGGAGTTCTGTTTTCTACTCTTTACCTTTCAGTTAGAATAATTTAATGTCATTTTCTTAATTTTTGCATGCTTGGGTTGTTGAAGGGTTGCAGGGGAGGAGACTTGGGTTCCTGTCCCCTGTGTTTGTAAGTCCTGTATCAAAGAGCTGTGGTTCCTCTGGCACCTCAGGGCTTTCCCAAGCACAACACAAGGTTCCTCTTCTGAACATTTCCCCCAAGAATTTTCTGCAAAGTCAGAGTAACTTTTTGCTTTTATACTCTGAAGTATTGGTACTGGATGTCAATCAATGGTCTCACAGGATGATCACCTGTTATGCCAGACATTTAGTTAATCCTACACTTGATAAATGAATACATAAATAGTTATACCTGAATTCGCATGAACTCTTCACTTTGGCTAGGTGTCTCGTCTCTAAGCAATGAGACTATTTTCTCCAGCTAAAAATTTCTCAACAGCAGCACTTTCTCTCTCCAAAGGGTCCCTCAGGCCCTATTTAGACAAATTGTTAAGAAATAAGGCCTGTGATCATTTAGCTTCATTGGCTGGATGTGTGCCTTTGATACCACAGCAGAATTAGACTGTCATTTCATAGTCTGTGTATATATTAGCCTTCAAACTTCTATGAAAAAAAAAAAAAAAGAAAAGAAAAAAAGAAAAATAGGTACCAATGAATTGCTATGTTTGTCACAGTCTGAAAAATTACTAGATCTTTCAGGGAAAGTGTGTTGGTTTCTACACAGATATAAGTCACCATATTTATGGTAGACTTTTAGGTGAGAAAAGAAAGGAGGATTCCTCTGCTGACAGGTACTAGCCATTAAATCTCCAAGCAGGGAAGCTTAGGTGTTAAACTGTTTTATGAACAGGCAATCAAGCATCTCAGCTCAGAAAATGAGCCAAACTCAAGTCCAGCCAGTTTAGAAATTGTCTTACCCCATGTCCCTTCTCTACAGCCCATTTGTCTGTTTCCTCTCAGAAAGGTTTCAAACAAAATTATAGAAGGAATGTACATCCATCCATTCAGGCCCCAAATTTCCTCTGCTCCTACCCCAGAGACCCGGAATTTGGCAGCTGCAGAAATCCTACCTGCATCTTTAGGCAGCTCTCTTCTTAGAATCCTTAGAATTTTTTAGTTATAAAGTTTTCATCTTCCTATGAAGCTTTTCCCACTCTTCAGTCTACTTTTCCAGAAGCATCTTGGTTTCATTTTTTACATTGGTATTTGGTAATTTACTCCTTAATTACGTCTGCTAGAGTAGCTGGTGCTTTTTTTTCTGACCAGTTCTGGGCTGCTGCAGTACTGGATCTCATCACTTCAAGTTTCAAGGTCAGTAAAGGCTCTCCTGGTATCAAGTAGGAATTGAGTACATAAACTTAGAATAAAATACAGCAAGCTTTTTATACATACACACATCTCTGTAATCTTGGTGTATGAAACCTGTGCTGTCAAACCCTGCTAAAGGGGATGGGGACTGCAGGTACATGTGTTACTATTCTCAGAGTTGTTTCTGTAGAGTCAAGGCACCTCACATAAGATGAAGGTGTTATGATCCCGATTCAGGAATGACTCAAGTACTGGAAAATGACTGATTCTTAGAATTTGTGTGCTTTGGGCCAGACTTTCCACTGCATTGGGCCAACATTATGCCGATATGAGGACAGAGGAGTCTTTACTGACATGGCACTAATATAAAGCACTAAAAAAATATATAAGCATGAATGAAGGAGCTGTGCAAATCTTAACACTGCTGTAGACACAGGAGAAGTGAGAGCATATTGCAAGTCAGATTCCCCATAGGCAGACACAGGAAAAAACCAAACAAATACTGAAACCAGCCAACTTAACTACTGAAATTATACCTTAATATTAGCAAAGAATATAGACAACTCAGCTGTTCAAAATAAGTCATGCAGTAAATCTGTCTAGACTGCATCACTATTTGGAGCCCATGCCATTTTTCCTATTCAGGAAGAAAGGTACAGCACTGCAGTGTGGGGTGATGTGATAACTGTCATAAGAATAGATCAGAAATACACTCAGACAGACAGTAGATAGAAGATGACAAGCTGTTCTCCCTAATTTTGCTGCAGTCCACAGGGTTGCAGGTACATTACCTCCCCTTCATCAATTCAGAGGTGATCACAGTGTGCTGACATAATCCCAAAGGAATATAAATCAAAACCATTTCTGCTAAATTTCATGACCATACCTTGCTAGGTCACCTAATCAGAAAACATAATTTGTGGTTATTTATAACTAACAAAGCTCAAATTAAAATAAATACAGAAAAGACTGTCAATGTTTTCAAGCATCTCAGTAGTGAAAACAACCATTACTGAAATTTTTATCAAAATTGTTTTAATTTTTCAGAGGTTTCATTGAAAAGGAACAATAATTTCAATTAAAAATAGCTTTACATTCAGCTGAAGTAAATAGAAAATCAGGATTGAGATTGCATATTTAAGTGTCAAATGTAAATCTGAGAAATTAAATAGCGATTTCCAAACACCTTGATCTGCCTCTTGATAGACAGGGTTTGGTCAGCTTAAGTAGCCTGATTCAATGTAAAACCCAACATGCCACAATTAACATGACATTTTTTGAGATGAGCTGCCACACTAGTAAGTTCCATCCTGTAAAATGATTATTACCTCCTGCTATACTAAATGCTTTACACTGCCATTGAGGTTAGTGAACTAAAGGCAATCAGTACCTCATGAGCTGACCAGCATGTTAAGGATATAAAGGATATAAGTGTCAAGGATATAAGGATATATGTTATTATCAACTTTTCTGTCTGAAGCTCACATGGTTTTAGTGCAGTACCTCTTCTCTCCTATCTCTTTTCCCACATTTGTTTTCAGAGAAAAAAAAAATCTTTAAGATAACTAAATTCACTCTCATATTCACTTGTAAAGAAATAGCTTAGATGGCACCATATTTTAAATTTGGCATTAGTTCTAGACTTGACTCAGATTTACTGCAAGAACCTTGCTTACAGGGATGACAGGGAATGATTCACTCAGTGCTGTTTTGTTGATCCAGCTGTAGGGCTGAATTAGACAACAGACTTCTAGAAAGACAGAAAAATATAATTTTACAGCAGACAGAGAGTGACATGCCTTGGATCCACCAAGATGACTCACATTCTTGCAGTGAGAAGTAACCCTTGCCTTAGCCAGTTCGCAAATTAGCAATGATTAAATGAGCATAAAAAAGGCTGGAATGACTATAGCAAAACACATCCCAAATGAAACCTAAATCCTTCCAAAAATACTTGTGAGTTTTTTAATATATTCATATCTGTTATGGTTCCTTCAGCCTGCACACTGCCACTGCTGTACTTGCTCGTCACAGAATGTTACTACAATAAAGATAGCAGAAATTTAATTTCAAAGTAATATTTGCAAGGTTTTGAACACATTTGACTTCAAATTTCCGTGTCAGCTTGAGATCCAGAAATGACTCATAAAACTGCTTACTCTATTAACAACTCTTTTTCAATTTTATTTTATGCTGCACCTGGTTTTGTAACTTCCCTGAGCTCTTATTATATTGAATGGATTAGAAATGTGTAAACTTACTCCTCACAAATCTTGAGAGCATCCATCAAAATAAAAAAAAATGGTTAAACAATAGCAAATAACAAAACATGTGAGCACTCTGTACCCGTGGCTGAAATATACCACCCTGGTGATTTCTATGATCAGAAAACACAGTTCAGAGATCAGGTCACGATCAATCCATAGAAATAATAACATCACTGGGGGTGGGAGAGAAAACATCATTGCATTTTTGCAGACAGATAAACATGAGGAAACTGCAATCTATTCATAGCTACAGGCAGATGGTTTCATAGATTCATGTCCAAGAGCAGAAAAAGCAGCTCTTTTTGTCAGGGAAGATATATAATGTGTATTATTCACTCAGCTCAAGTAATAAGTGGGGTCAGGGTAGAACAAAATAATACATTGATTTTTTTCCTTACAGAAAAGCAGGAATGTGGACAGTTAGTGTGCAGGTATTCGTTTGAACTGTTACACCAAGCCCAGAGACTAGCTGCCTGCCCCTCGGATTAGGTTTTATTCTCACTCCCCAAGTCCCTGATACCAGGTCCACAGCTCTCAGACTGCTGACACCCCGGTCCCATCTAAGCCTTAGAGGTGCTTAAAATCAATTTGTTCCTCCATTTCAGTGCACAAAGTTCCTCAGAACTGGCATATCACTTACTCAGAGATGTGTTGGCTGAGGGGATAAAGCGTCTACACTCCAGTGCAAGCCGATAAAAGGCACGCGGCAGCTAAATCCACCCTAACTCCTTAGAGAAGCCTGATCCATTAGACATGCTCAGGTCATCCACTGACTTCCACACAATAGACTAACATTTACAATATGGGAAACCTATGTTTTTGCTTCTTTTTGGCCCATGGTAGTTTTGAATCCACAGATCCAATTTTTAAGAAGGCGTTCTTACTGCAAGGCTTACTGTAAAAGGAAGGCTAACCCTACCCCTGAAGGTACTGAGGCTGAGCAGGAGGGAAAGTGAGGCTTACAGCACTGGAGCAAGACTGAGTCTGATGGGAATATAGTCCAGGAAAGTCAAAATGTCTTCATTTTAATAGTGTATATTTGTGTTCACAGCGTGGGTTGTATAAAAAAGACCATAAGTCCCTGAAGATGGGGAGTCAGCACTTTCTGAAAAATTTACACATTCACATTCCTTGTAAATACCTTGGACTCTGTTGCTGCTACTCTTCCAGGCCTTCGTTTTCATGCTGTGAAACCTTACATGGCTTTGACACTTTGACACAGTAGACACACTTTGTCTACTGACTGAGTATGCTGTTACCTATTGTAGCCAGGTGCCATTATCATAACTTAAAATTCATAGTCTAGTTCCTGATTAAACCACCTACTTCTCACAAGCACAGAGCAAAAGGCAGTTTTGTCCCTCAGAAGTTCAGAAGAAACAAAGGGCGTGAAGAGGAAGAGGAGAGCCCGGCTCAGTGAACCGTTGTGGGCTCAGCAGGAAAAAACACATGAGACCCCCAAAAGTGTGCCTTATAATCTGACATTTCAGCGTCTAGCATCCATTTCTCCCTTTCTCTGTTTTCTGTATTATGATGTTTGTACAAAGATATACATTTGCAAAATTTAAATATCACTAGTTCTGAGTTTATCTTCTTCTGTGGTCATGGCAGACCATTTAAAAAATAGGGAACTGTGAACTCTTTTGATTTGGTTTTGTGTTTTTTTTTGTATTGGCTTTGCTAAAGAGAGTTACATGGTGTATTATCTATTGTGTCACAAGCTGGATAAAGTACTTGCAATGCTGAATGAGTGAGGAGGGGGGTCTATATCAAGATTTTAGACTAATATGCATTATATTCCCATGCAGACTTAAATTCTGGACTTCAGAGTATCTTTTCTGAGACGGTGATTAGTGTTAATGCAGTGACAGCTGCCAGGATTTAAACTACATAAATTGAATTTTGGACACTGAAACTGCATTTCTGACCACGTCCCAAAGGCCTGAAGACTGAAATGCTGGACTCGAGACACAATTAATTTCCAGCATATTTAAGAAGAAAAATATATTCAGGGGTAATATATGTCTATCCGTTCTGCTCTGTAAGGTATATCAAAATACTATCTATTGTAATTTAAGATATACCAAACTCTAGTGAACCAGACATTTGGAGCTTATACAAGCAGGCTACTGTTTGACCTAGTTTCATTACAAGCCTGAAACTGCCCATTACCCACTTAATGATGAGTAAGGTGAAAAATTGAATCCAATCTACCTCACAGGACTTGAAAAACCATCCAGACAACTCTTGGCTAAGGAAAGCAGCTCAAATTAATATGCCAGACTGAACTCCAGCGGTTGAGGGAGGAGCTGACACACTCATTTCTTCTGCCCTTTCCACAGGTGCCAGGTCTCACCAAGTCTCAGCTGTGGGGCAGGTATCTGGGTGAGGTTGCACCTGAGCTCACCGCTGCTAAATGCACCAAAGCCTCCCTGCCAGAGTCCACAGCTTTTCAGTCACCTTTCAAAAGGAAAAGAGCAGCAGGAGCAGTGGGGCTGTCATGCCCAGGTTAACAAGCTCTGCTTTCTCAGCAGTGCCTATTGACTTGGGCTTAATATTTCACTCACCATGATTGCTGCCTTCCCAGATGGCTCAGTCTCAGTTAGTACAGCATGGGCTGTACATAGCTATACACTTAGCTATGAAATGGTGGAGGTAATTACGCAAGCTCAAACTCTTCCTTTCACCAATATAAGGACGAAAAACCCACAACACTTCAGAGTCTCCTTAACTATCAGTGTGTGGTGGAAATGTGCTTAAGGTTAAAGGCTTGTTTAAATCACTGGACAAATCAAGGTCTAGCACTGATGACAACAGATGGCTTATCCTAGATTTACACCAGTATAATTGAGAGCAGAATTTGTTCTGGGGTGTCAAATAAGTATAGCGATGAATTAAACAGTACAACCAATTTAAAAGAAAAATACTCATTAGTGTGAATAGAAAACCATCACAGCAGAAAAATGCCAGCACTTACTGCAATACATCAGCTATTCCCATTAACATAGTAACTAACCATTTCTGGATAGTATGATGCATGGCTAAACAGAATACTGCAAAATGATAGCTCCCATCCACATGACTAAATTACAGTTCTTCCCCGTCTTTATCACCCTATCTCTGCTGTTGTTTTGTTGAATAATTTTCACACAGACAGTGAAAAAATTGAGTAAGAAAGGTAAAGTCGTTTTGCATATAATAATACATGCATACATGAGTTTTACTGAACCTACATAAAAGCGAATAAAATAAAAATTAACAAAACAAAACAAAACCTTTGGTTTAAGAGATATTCTCCAAAAGAAGTAATCTCTAACACTGCCCATTTTTGAGTGGAGCGATTCCAGACCGGCTTTGAAAATCCCAGTCAAAGCACATAGTTTTGCAGTAGACTCATCTGGATAGCTTCTTAGCCAAAACAATTTCAACAAAAAAGCTGGTTCCAGACATACCGTATTAAATAACCTCTGAATTGGCAAAGAATGATGCATACATTCCATCTGAGAGTCTGCTACGGGTCCGGTCAGTTGAGGTAATGTAAGTTCAGTTTCACAGCTAGAAACAATAACAGAGTTTCCAGCAAATAATTGTCAAAACAGCCCTTTTGTGTATTCTGTGTTAAAGTATATATGAAAATCTGGTTAGATGAAGAAAAAGAAGAGTAATATACTATTTCAGACTCTTTAAGCTTTTAGAAACAAAACACCAGAAAAGTGGGATGAATGGTTCCAGTGAAAGCAGCAATAAATTGCTTAATTTTATTGGCAGACAGAAGTATATGGTCATCATCATACAAAGTCCTGTTTTTTTCCTCAATTATGTCATAGTTCACTGTAATTTCACTTACTCTGTGGGAGTTACTTACAGTCAAGATTTAAATCAGTCTGCAAACTATGAAGATGGGATAAGTCCTCATCTTCTTGGCTCAAAATATTTTTTACCTTTTCCTGGCCTTTCCTTTCACAACCACAGCACATTTCCCCCTACTTCTAGTTTAAGAGTCAGCTGTGTACGCAGGGAGGAGGTGGATGGAGCAGTGGAAAGAGGGCTTTTCCCCAAGCGTTGTGCAGAGGTGTGGGCAAAGCAGGAGCAGAGGAATGGCCATACCTCCCCACAGACCCTTGCAAGGGCAGCAGGAGTGAGGGCAGGGGCTGAGAGGAAGGGATCTGGCCAAGCACCCTCCTCCTCTCCCATCATGATCCTTTTCTTCATATTACTATTTGAAAATCCTCTAATACTTTCTCTTTCTGACCTTCACATTTTAATTTTTTACATCTTAACCCATCCTGTGCTCTGCTACGCTCAGTTTAGCCACAAAGCTGGGCTTATTCGTAGTGATATACAAGACCTGTGGATCAAAACAGGAGACTTCCAATGCTTACAATGACTTCCAGTCAGTATCTGCAACAGATTACATTAATATCTCCTACCACGTATTCCTTTTCCCAACACAGTTCAGGGCAAACCTAATTTTTACTCAGGTCTTCTGTATAATACTTTTCTTAGATATTTGAAGAACTGGAATACAAATACACTGCAATATTCAACATGCAAATATGCAATATGTGCCCTGGCAGCCAAGAGGGCAAACCACATCCTGGGGTGCATTAAATGCAGTTCAACCAGTCAAAGGTGATTATCCCGCTGTATTCAGCGCTGGTGCGGCCTCACCTTGACACCTGTGTGCAGTTCTGGGACCTACAATTTAAGAAGGATGTGAAGGTCCTTGAAGGTGTCCAGAGGAGGGCAACAAAGCTGGTGAAAGGGCTGGAAGGCATGTCCTATGAGGAGCGGCTAAGGACTTCGGGCTTGGATAACTTGGAGAAAGGAGGCTGAGGGACGACCTCTTAGCTCTCTACAGTTACCTGAGGAGGGGAAGTGGAGAGGGAGGTTCTGAGCTCTTCTTCCTGGTATCCAATGATAGGACACATGGGAATTGTTCAAAGCTGCATCAGGAGAGGTTTAGACTGGACATTAAGAAGCATTTCTTTACCAAGAGGGTGCTCAAACACGGGAACAGGCTTCCTGGAGAGATTGTCACTGTCCCAGGCCTGTCAGTGTTTAAGAGGCATTTGGACAATGCCCTTAACAACATACTTAAATTCTGGTCATCCCTGAATTGGTCAGGTAGTTGGACTAGATGATGGTTGTAGGTCCCTTCCAGCTGTAATATTCTATTCTATTCTATTCTATTCTATTCTATTCTATTCTATTCTATTCTATTCTATTCTATTCTATTCTATTCTATTCTATTCTATTCTATTCTATTAGTTCTCATCTACTTTTAATATTTTAACTATAAAATTATCAGTGTAACTTTACACAGACAGCAGTATTGCAACAGTATGCAATCACACACATGAATGAAGTTATGCTGTATAACTATATGGAGAGATATGTATATGCATATTTAGTGCTCTTTTTGTGGATTGACTGTTTAGTCTGACACTTATCTGCATCCATCACAAAGGGGAGATGACATATTTACTCCAGTTCACTCAGAAAGAGCTTTAGTTGAACAAGTGAATTTCTTTATGTTTTTCTTTTAAAATATGTACACAATATCTCAGACAAACTAATAGCACAAAGAATCTTTGCATCACTGATGACAAAATTTAACCTGGTTCTACTAATGCTCATAAGTGGGTCCAGAGAGGAACAACCAAAGTGACAGACTGCCTACTTCTCATAAGACTTTTCCATAGGGTTTGAAGTGTGCACAAAGAATGAAGGAAGAGAAAGAGAGCGAGCCCTGGTGCTTAGATTGACACAGATTTTTTATTCTATGGGAACCTCAAGGGCATTGAACACAGCACACTAATTTGGGTTCATGCACTTTGAGTGAATTCAAACTAACGTAGCTTGCATGGCATAGCTAGCACACCTGCTCATGTGAAAACACGCCCCCGTGCCTCTAGAAAAAGAACAGAGGTGGCTTCAGTTCACATCTTTCCTACTGTGACCCCCACTTCCAAGGTCAATGGGCCATTGCTTCAGCACTGATTTCATTTTGATGAACTATCAAAATCAACTCTTCTTGTAACAAAGCCTCATACAAAAAAGTGTCTGGGCCTAACCCTGACAAAGCTTGGAGTACTGTCAAAAAGCAGAAAAAGACATAGCTGTAAATTACAACTTATGACTGCGGGTTCTTCAGCGGCTTATGCTTTGTTTAAGGTCAAAATCTGAGTCTCAGATGTCTACAGGGACTGATATCATTAATCAAATTTAAGTTCCCATAAGTGTTAGTGCTTTCAGTTTGTAGGCAGATATTTTACTGCTCTTTGCAGATTTAGGGGAGTTTGAGTGCTTAGTAGCCTGTAAATCTTTCAAACACAAAATGTAACATGGCTTGGTTTATGCACCTCATTTTGAGTCTGTTTTTATTGATATAAAGAATAGTTTCATTATGTCATAAGTGTCATTCTAATGCCTTTCAGGAATAATACCTGCATGATGGTAGATATTATAAACATTTTGGATGCTTCAGTGTGTACACAGCCCTTCAGTTCACCATAAAAATGGGACAAACAAAACCATAGAAACTTAAGTGAAGTTCACACAAGGGGGAAAGGACCCATAATGGCCTAAATTCATATAAATCATAAAACCTCTGTTCTTTCTGGGCTCTGCTGTGTTTTCTTTGTTAAACGGTAAACTGTTAGGGACTATCCCTCAACAAATGAATGTCCTAACTAGAACACTAGAGATTAACCTTGTTAGGATGCTAATTTAATACAAACTATGTAAAAAAGTATGATTTTCTTTGCAGCCCTTAATCTAGGAATTTTGCATTAAAAAGTTAATTACTGAATAAATCTGCAAGCAATTGTAGAAGCAAAGCAGAGTCTAAGGCTTCCTGTGTGAGCAATCATCCTTCATGCTGGCAGACAGAGATGCACCTTTCTCATCTGTTCTCCCTGTGGCAAAATGAATCCTTCACTCTTCTCTGTGAAGTAGCCCAGCTACTGTGGAGAGCAGCCCCATGGCTGGTGTCCATCGTAGTGATATCACCACTGTCCTTGGCAGTAGTAGCTATAGACTAACATATCTCAAAACAGAGAGTTTCTAGGCTTGTGATCAACCCCACAAGGTTGGTGAATGTTTGCTTTTGAATAAAGATAATAATAACCTTTAGGTGCTGCTAGTCCAATGTGTCAGACATACTCTGAACATGCCTTCTTAACCAATGGAAGTTAGGAGACATTTAGGTACTTCCCTAGCCATCTCTGAACTGCTCAGCCAGAAGGTAGGTGCCCAGATGTACAAACAGGAATGTGCCCAGGCAGGGAGAGGACTTGGAGCTCCACTGTGTATTCATTTCAGGTGCTTCTAGAGAAGCAACCCTGGCTGCTCTCTGAGACTTTGGCTCCAGAACACTGCCATATTTCCAGCCTTGACACAAAGTCGGTAACCTGAACCTCAATGTGGAGTCCAGTTTTTTTTGCTTTTCTTGCTGTCAATATATTGTAGTGAAGCTAGATCATAGAATCATAGAATGGTTAGAGTTGGAAGGGACCTTAAAGACCATCTAGTTCCCACTTAGTGTCCCATGGGCAGGGACACCTCCCATTAGACCAGGTTACTCAAAGCCTCATCCAGCCTGGCCTTGAACACTTCCAGGGATGGGGCATCCACAACTTCTCTGGGCAACCTGTTCCAGTGTCTCACCACCCTCACAGTAAAGAATTTCTTCCTAATATCTAACCTAAATCTGCACTCTTTCAGTTTAAAGGCATTACCCCTCATCCTATCATTACACTCCCTGATAAAGAGTCCCTCCCCATCTCTCCTGTAGGCCCCCTTTAGGTAATGGAAGGCTGCTATAAGGTCTCCCTGGAGCCTTCTCTTCTCCAGGCTGAACAACCCCAACTCTCTCGGCCTGTCTTCATCAGAGAGGTGCTCCAGCCCTCTGATCTCCTTCATGGCCCTCCTCTGGACTCGCTCCAACAGGTCCCTGTCCTTCCTACGTTGAGGGCCCCAGAACTGGACACAGTACTCCAGCTCAGAATCTCAGAATCAGTTGAGCTGGAGAAAAAAGATCCACATGCTAGGGCAAGTTAATGATCAGAGTTGTCTGAGTAATGGAGACATTGGGTAAATGCTTGCAGAGTGCTTTACCAATTCCCAGTCCATATAAGCCATAAGCAGCATGTGTCTAGCATACAGGGTTTTCTGAATAGAGCTATATATCCCCATTGTCCTTGAAAATTGTTGCATTTTAAGATGGCTTTCTTCAACTATCCTTGTGCTGAGCTAGATGTCAAAGCTTCTGCCACTCCATCAAACCAGATAATCTATTTCCAAAGTAACAGCTCATTTAGCATTAAAATTGGCACTTAAGGGTTGATATAAAATGTAAATTAAATGTAGGATATGAGTAAATGAGGCTACTCTTATAATACAATTTCTGTATTGGTCCCAAGGTTGATACTTTATCCAAATCATAAATACTCTTTCTCCTTTTAAAACTATGGTTTTCAATTTCATTTGTGGCATTGCTTTCAAAGCAGAGAAACATCACCTTCACTACAAATTCACATGAGAGTAATATGACTATCAATCACAGTGGCTTGGAAAGAGCTAGTAAGATTTCAAAGCTAGGGATAAAGATAAAAGAAATTAAATTAAGTAATGCTAGAATGAAGCAATCAAGATTAAATGTGTTCTCAGCTGCTGAGTTAACCAGTTCTGAGTTTTTATCGAACAAAAGGTTAAAGAAACGAACCCTTAACAGCAATTTATTTCAGTTTAATGTTTTTTTAAGCTCAAGTCAGAGCAGCTGAATTTTTTCTGTCACTTAAAAAAAAAAGGCAAAAAACCTGACATTATCATTCCTAGTTAATGGCTCTCAAGAAGTTAATTCAACACTCATGATGATCATGTCCAAACAAGCTGTATGATTTAATTAGAACCCTAAGAGTTTTGAAAATCCCATATAATAAGCAAATTCATGGGCTGATCAAAATTCTTGAGTCTGAATTGAATTGAGTTCATTATTTCATGGAACTAAATTAGCCTTAAATGAATTAAACTGAAAATAGTGAAAATAATTCTTAAAATGTGAAGAAAGTCCAAAAAATCTTAACTGCTAAATGCTATCCTGGGAGAAAAAAAAAAAAAATCTTCAGTGGGTGATGAGCGAATAGCCTTGATGAAACTACTGTAAATTCAAAAAAGGGTTGTCATATCTAGTAGGAATTTCCAATAGAAATTTGAGAGCTCATGGCTCAATTCTCTTGAAATATGAGCAACAACTTTTTTTTGAGTAATTGTTACCAGTTTGGATTCCTTCACTCACCAGCATCCCCCACAGCACTAAAGTTCTTGCTAACATGCTTTTGCCCTGCACTGGGAAATCTGAGATGGAGGGTCAGAGAGGAGTACACTTGAGTGATGGGTCTCATGATGAATGTACCTTGGTCACATCCTGGAGAACAGGTTGTCACCTCCGTGTCTTAGGGGAACAGCAGGGCATCGTGCCTTCCAGTGGCTCTGCTCTGGATAACCTCCCCCAGCAGGCGACATACAGCCCAGGGCTGCCTGCAGACCACAGTCTCTCTCCTGCTTTCCAAACCATTTGTGTGGGCAGCTGCTTCACAGACCACGGGGCACAGATGCCAGTGGCAAAAGGGAGAACAGCAACGACTAAGTTAAGGCTGCTCGCACAAGCCTGGTATTGAATTCACACAGGGTGCACAAGACTCACAGAGTTTCTCCTGGGGTTTTCTGTAACGGTTTCTCTCAAGAAAAGTAGACTACATTAAGTAAAACCCATGAAATTCGAGTAGGGGAGCTAAACTGCAGTAAGCTGCACTGTGGACATTCCACTCAGAATTATGTGCCTTAACCTGATTTCAGGCTTTTGCATAAAGAGTGGTCAGCTCAAAAATTGAGAGGGATTAGACAGAATGTGTTGATGTGTATTTCTTTGCCAGCTGTGCCAGGCTGAGCTACCCCCATCCATCACTTCTCCTTTCCATCCTCACTGCCAGTCCCCACACTGTCCCAGAGCTGGAAGATCTCTAGGTGTTCCTTCACCTGTAGCATCACTCTTCATTTAGTGTTGCTCATACAGTGCTGCTCATCCAGGTGTTTCCTCACCCTGCTCATGCACTGGGCCCCATCATATATGACAGTGTCTGCACACTTGTCCCCCAAACACAGGCCCACAGGCTGTCCCATCTCAGTGTCTCCAGCTGCAACATTACGAGATATACTGCAGAATCGACCTGATTAAAGACATAGCTCTTCTGGAGGGTAGAAAGGAAATGGTTCATGTTTGACAACCATGGGGAGAGGGGAGGGAAAGCAGATGGGTTGGTACAATTTCACGGTTTGTTTAAACCAGTCACGGTGCCAAGTGCACTGAGAGGCACCTGAGTGTTTCCCCCACCACCTCCCATCCACATCAAACTAGGGCTCGTGTGGTCATCTGGATCAGGACTAGATCTGACTGAAAACTAACTCTGCAAATGAATAAATGAGAAAGATTTATGTTTAACCCAGGTCACTTATCTAATCAAGTTCTCTGCAAAGCCCTGCAAATGGTTGTACTGACAAAATAAGGGAGTGACGGAAGAGTGGGAATGAGTAACCTGGGGTTTGAAGCAGTAGGGGCTGTTTGTGCTGTATTATAGATTAAATAAATATGGGTCAAATGACAGACTAAGTAGCTTTTTCTTTTATGCCTTCACAAAGGAACATCTCACACTGTAGAAAAATATTAGAGAATTCAGAGAAATTGGAAGGTTGGTCTTGTTCACAAGATTTCACGGACAGATTTCAAAGACGCTCAAGGATTTTATATCTTCAGGTTCCCTGTTTTAGTTTCAAACTTGTCAGCACCACATTCTCAAATGCCTAAATCACAGAATTTTCCTCTGAGCACTGAAAAAAGTCTCCTTTTGGTGCCTAAGTGTACTGAGTATGCTTGAGGGACGAGACCCCTGAGGATAGTGAGTGCCTGGCTGTTACTGTGCTGCTTCACTTTTCAGCATATGCCAAGTCAAGAAGGGAAGGAATGAGCCAAGAATCCCAAACGCTATTTCCCCATGCAACGTATTCTGCTGTAAGGATGATGTTGAGCCTGCCCTCAGATCTCAAACATCTTGCAGTTTTCTTTCTACAACTGATTTTATTGCTTTCTGGGCTTATTTTCAATACAAATCAGTGACAGAGCCAATTTTCTTAGTAGCTACAAAAACGGGCTTCAGAGTCAACCATTATAACAAGTAGCTCTCACAGAAAAATCCTTGGTGACGAGGAAAAGAGGGAGGAAAGGTGAATCCATATAAATGCTACTGCATAAAAGAGAGGGGTTAGTTTCAAGCGAACTTTTTAATGACTTACCAGCCAAAGGTTTAATTTAGAGCAATCAAACACTTGTCTAACAAAGACAAAGTGCTTCTAAATGTAATAGTAGCATGAGAGAGTAAAATTCCTTAAAACAACAAAAATTAGCATTGTAAATGTGGGAACGAGAGTCACCCCTAACAACCCAAACCTCTATCCCAGAAGACTGAAGGATGATAACGGACAGGGAAAATGCTACCCAGTAAGTCAAGGCAAATGATAACTGGATCTGGAGCTTCTGGAGAGGATCCCACATTTTGGAGACATTGTGTAGTTATCCAACCAAGTGGTGGCAGTGGTGGTGGTGGTTCCCTCTTCATCCTTCAGCCCCAGCCCTGAGCTCCTAGACTTCCTAGACTGGAGTACTGTGTCTAGCTCTGGAACCCTCAGCACAAGAAGGACAAGAACCTCTTGGAGTGGGTTTAGAGGAGGGCCACGAGGATGATCAATGGGCTGGAGCACCTCTCCTATGAAGACAGGCTGAGAGAGTTGGGGTTGTTCAGCCTGGAGAAGAGAAGTCTCCGGGGAGACCTTACAGCAGCCTTCCATTACCTGAAAGGGGCTACAGGAAAGCTGGGGAGGGGCTGTTTGCAAGGGCATGTAGCGATAGGATGAGGGGCAATGGGTTTAAACTAGAGCAGGGTAGGTTTAGATTAGACATTAGGAAGAAGTTCTTTACACTGAGGGTGGTGAGACACTGGAACAGGTTGCCCAGAGAGGTGGTGGAGGCTCCATCCCTGGAGACATTCAAGACCAGGCTGGATGAGGCTCTGAGCAACCTGATCTAGTTAAAGGTGTCCCTGTTCACTGCAGGGGGGTTGGACTAGATGACCTTTAAAGGTCCCTTCCAACCCCACACATTCCATGATTCTATGATTCCCTCACCACTCACCCTTTTCCTACATCATATCAGCAACTTGGTCATGCCACTGTGGCTCCTTTGGGCCCTGTGCTGTAAATGAGATCACTGAACGTNGACTTTTTGTGTTAATATTCTCCTCTAATACCTGGGCTAGTCCACCTACTGCCCGAGGCCCTAATTTTGGAAAGGATCCTATCTAATATGCTTAAGTTCTACTGAAGCTGGGCATATGGTTAAGTATTTCCTGATCAAGTGTGTGCATATGTGCTTTCTCAGACTGATGTCTTGGATCATAACTTATTTGCAAAATATATTATTAATTTTCTGTCACGTTTTTCATGTGAGAACATGAATAAATAGATAAATAAATAAAGACAAATATTTTTCTGTTGCTGGGTAGAGAGGATTTTTTAAGCTATTTTTCCTTTTTCTGAATACAGTTTAAGTGTATCTTTTTATCTCTATTTTAGGGGTTAAAACCCAAACAAAATGGCAGAAATTTAATATTATCTTAAAGATTTTTAAAGTTTTTAACTGTTGTTTACTAACTAATGATAAATATTGTCCCTGGCAAAATGTAGGAAACACTTGGCTGTTTTAGTATAACTGAAGGCCATAGAGTGATAAAGTCTGAATAAATTCAACAGACTTGACATATTCCTCTTTCTTACATTATTCAAATAATACAGACCCCATTTCCATTCAGAAGGCTGCCAATTGTGACAAATTTCACAAAGCAATTCTTGATGTGTGTTTATGTATTTTGGTGCTTGTAGCTGTCACGGAGTGACTAATTCACAGCAAAAGCTTTATTTGATAAATTTAGCATCTTTATTGTTTGTAGCATATCTATGTAGAGAATCCATTTTCGAAAAAATAGTCACTTATCCAACTTTTCCAGTAATCGTTTTTTTGAATCATTTGACTCCATAATCATTCACAGACACTTGAAAATCACTCTGTGTTCTGTAGTTATGGTTACTCAGATCACTCAAGTGGGATAATTTCTCTCTGGTGTTTGGCTAGGCATGGGAACGTGGCTGGCAAGGGCTCTTCCACATGCACATGTGAAATATGTTCCAGTGATCTCCGGGCATGAAGTTTTGAAATTTGCTTTTTATATACACCTATTTCAACAACTAAAGCCTATTGAAACTTCTGTAGGAAATTAATTTGAAGAAAAGTAAGTATCACCCACTAAAAAGACTCTATAAAATTAATGATCAAATATTCGTTAAAATATTTAACGTTACCTGTCTCTCCACTATACAGCCTGGATTTATACTATCCAACTTCAGACACCTGAACAAGATGTGTCTGCAATTGGAACAGCTGATCTGACCAGTTGAAACAGACAGCTTTGCCCCTTGGAAGTGATTCGGGTCACCTAAGGTCTGAGCTGCAGTCATGGGCTGCCTTTCCCCATGAACTGAACGTACCGAGAGCCTAGGGTAATTAGGCCTGAAGATGAGATGGTTCAGGCAGGTGCATAAAGTGCAGTATCCTGGCTTTAAAGCAATGCCTGAAGAGCTGTGAAGACTTACTTTTCTTGCACTTTGTTCCTTGGGTAACTACTGCGTTCCTTTGATACCTAGCAAAAATAAAGCAACAGAAAATGTTAGCATTTGAAGGTTCTTTTACAAGGAGGAGCTAGCCTCTGAGCTGATCTAATACTCTAGAGGAAGTGTTCTTGGAGAGGAATCTAGACCCAAAATATCTTAGAAAGGTCACCAGGCCAAAGGTGACTTTGGCTTAAGCTTCTTTTTCATGTGGTCAGGTGATACTGCCATGTAACGTGTACACTACTTCTGAAGTTCAGAAAGAGGAAAAGGTAAAAAATACTGAAAAAATAAGAAGCTGACAGAGCTATGTTCAAAGTAAGAAATGAAAAGGAAGTAAATTTTTGAATGGCTAACAGAAGCTTGCTGTCTCAAGCACCTTATGTGCCTTCAATATCCACTGGAAAAGCCAAATCACAGAGCACAAGTGTGAGAAATTCTTAGAATAGGCAGGTCAAGTGAATATTTTACATCTCTACCCCCTCTTCTTATCTAGGCATCCTCTTTCAGCCATGGTCAGAGAGAGTGCATTGGGTTATACTGCCCTGACCTGATATTTTTTCTTTAAAAAATTATTTAAAAATAATCTGGTTGAGTTTAAATTGAAAAAAATATTACAGATTGCACCAAGGCCAAACCCCTTCTCAATAAAAGGATCTTCTTCATTTATTTAATGCAACTTTAGAAGTATTATGCTGATGAATGTAGTTGTTCTGCATTGGTTAAATTATCTTCTCATTGAACTGTAAAGTTCATAAAGGAAGATGATTAATTTATATCTGTATTGTTTATGCTGCCTTTTTCTAAAGAAAGGATTCCAATTATCATTTAAATAATGATATTTGATTCTAAAATGGACCAAATATGCAAATATTATTCTACTGCTGCTCTGAGCTGAGCCATTATACTCCAAAGATCAAAAAAGGCTGGACCAATTGTGCACCAATTTATAGCTGTGTGATGACAGAGCAGACTTGTGTAAGGAAAATGACTTTGTATTTAGCCCAGTGCAACAGATAATCAGATGTGACCCATTGTAATGAATATCTCTGGGAAACTTTGACATGTTATCTTTGAAAATATGATATTCACTTACTGTTATGGACGAATGATTTAAATCACAAACTTGGGGCATTAGTTTCCTTGGGCTGTTGTCCTTTCAGGACATAAATCTAGCTTTGAAAGAACTGCCAGCTATCTCAATTTCCACTAATGACAGAGCAACTTCAATCTAGAAATCCATGCAAAACGCTGCAGATAAGCGAGTAAGTACAGAAAATGTGCATTCATGCAACATTCATAAAAAGAAAACTCCGCTTCTCATGAGAAAAAGCAAAACACCCCAAATCAAAGCAACCCCCACTGCACAGGAAAAATTGTGAGGTCAGCAATTCAATAATTGTTTTCCTTCAGCTGTATGGCCACATATTAATAATGGCTGGAGGTGGGGGCACGTTAACTATGAAGGAATTTGGGATGTTTTCATTATTGCTGGGCAAATAACTCTTGAAAAGTAAGCATCTCTTTTATGCATAGATCAAGTGAACTTGGCAGCAGCAATGTCATTGATGCTAACAGTGTGTGACAGGAAACAAACCCATGTGACTGCTGTGTTTTGTAAGTCGAGCTCTTGTGTAAGATTCCGGTACATTCTTTTCCAGCTATTCTTTCAGAAATTTGAACTTTTAATTAAAAGGCAACATTGAAGCATGTCCAGCACTGACAGTCTTAATGCTGTTTCTTCTCCACATTAACATGCAAACCAGCTTCAGTCAGCATGCAAGGAGATACTGTATAATTAGCCTCATTGTCCATTATGAACAAATATGTGTTTTGGTGAGGGAGAGAATGTACTAGTGTTTTCTAATCAAATGATCAGGAGTAAGGATTTTCAGCTTTTAGTCGTCACATCATTTTCTCATAGACGTCCTAATGACCATTTTATTTTATCAGTTGGAACGAAATAGATGTAGCAAATTCAAGTTGATTTTAAGGATTTATAAACTATTTAAAAAATCAATTAAGTTAAAAAAATCTTTTGAAACGCAACATTTATTAAAGTAAATATTTACTAAAATTATCGCAAATATCAAAATGCAAAAAAATAGCCAGATGCTGGTCTCTGAAAGATGAGCTATAATATGTATCATATAATTTGCATCATCATTTAACACTCTAAGAATCCATTTCAGTAATGAGCACAGAGCTTGGTAATGCAAGTGTATCAAAGATCTTTAATAATATTTAATACTGACTTATAGTAGGATAAACCTAGGGACTGATATAATGTGACATGATATGTTTATTATACCAGCTGGTGACTTCAATGTTGGGTTTGAATACTGAAATGAATTTTGGGTGATAAATTAAAAACATGTTAGGTATCATGATGCAGTAAGTGGAAGTGCAAAAAATACGGTTTTTAGGAACCTTAATTTTTCTTTTCCCTGAGATTTGGAGTTTTATTATATATATTACACAAACAGTGAAACTGCTACTTGACACACAAGAAAAAAATTGCTATAATTTTAATTTCTGAATTAAACGTCTTGTAATTGCAATTTAAGACTATAGGATTAGATCTTGATTTCCAGGCTCAAAATATCCACGCTTTTAATTTACATAGAACTAGTAATGAAAGTAGTACGGAAATAGAATCTTTTTCTTCTCAGATCATTAAATAACCTTACAGAATGAAATTTTTGTAGCACATTTCAAAAGAAGTAACATGTGAAAATGTATCCAATATTTGTATAGTTAAATCCTCAAGAAATAATCAATCATTTAAATATTATGTTTTCACCTCCAAAGACTACTACCCACAGTGTGAAATTCAGTCTGGACATATACAAACTAATATATCAAGGAAGCAGTAACTCAAAGCTATAACCATAACCATTTTAAGTTTCTGGATTATCCACGGCTCTTTCAGAAGATCCTTCAGAAGTCTTCCTTCTTGCAGTGAGTTCAGCAGAAAGAGCAGAAACTATCTAAAAGGGAATATTTGACAGGAAGGCCACAAGCAGGTGCATAATGATAAATCTGTTTTACGTGTGTGCATCACTGAACAATCAGCCAATCACATTTTGCTATATGTTCCTTCATGGACACAAAATTCATTACTCACTTCTGCACCATCCAACTTTGCTCAAATAGCTGTGTTTCCTACAGAAAGGAAACCTGTAACCTGGTTGAGTTCAACCTCTTCTGCTGCAATTTTTATATATATTGCCCTATTTCTCTTTCTGGGTTTCATCATTTCACATTACTCTTTCCTACAGCCGTCCCAAGGCTTTTTGAAAATTCAGCTTCAGGCACTGCAGATGAGGATAAAGACTTCATCAGGACTGAAATTCTACAACACAAATGTCTTATCGAAAGCTTGTTCAGATAAGTGGCAGTCTTTCCAATGGTTTCGGCTGGTACATAATCAAGTCTAACTGACTAACAACATAAGGAAGATTGCTTCAGGTGTACCTACAGCTCCATTTCTTCGTTATTTTAATGAACAAAGAGATGGAAAGGGCATCTGTGAACACCATTTCTGTTATCATGCCTGTGCTTAAGTTGATTCTGAGGTTATTCATAATATATGCAGTCTGCATTATAATGCAATTAATTCATCAGGGTACAGATGTCTGACAGTATTTTCAACAGGAAGATTTTTTTTATATATATAATTCTTATTGGTATGGCTTCAGTTGGCTTGACTTTACCAATAAAAAGTGGGCCTGATACTTCTGTGAATCTGACTCACCATAGACTGAAATCAGGGAAGAAACAGCATCATCACAGACCATGAATTTAAACCTACATAAAAAGTAGTCCTGATTTCCTCCTTTTATAAAATTTTTCAGTCCTTTTTTTAGTGTTGAGAAACAGAGGCTTTCCCCAGTCTTTCTGGTCATTCACTCAAAATATGATGTGTGTTTAGAAAAAAAGATGCCATATTTTCCCCAAAACAAGGGAGACACAATTAGGATGCAGTGCTGAACGTAATGTTTTCAGCAGGTACTGAAATATTCCAAGTTCTTTATAAATTTCTCATCAGACATGATATCATGGCTACTGCTTTCTCTGAAACTGCAAATAGACTTCATTGCTATTAAGAACAAAGCCAGTGTCACATAAAATAAACCACTAAAATTTGCATTATAAGGGTATACGCATTTGAGAAATCTTTGACTATTGACTGACTCTGGTTGTGAAAGATTGTCATGAAGCAGTTTTTAAGGAATAATTCTTTTTTCTCTGAAAAGATGAGCAGCTTGGAAACTGCTGTTAAATGCTTTTTCAAACGCCTAATGCATGAAGCAAACTATGCCTTACCCTCTGGGACCTTGACCAGCAGAGTGGAACAGCTGGTGTTCACTACTGATGGGGCAGCCCCAGAGAATTTAGGGATCCACCGAGTCCTTTGGTTTTAAGCCTGTGCTCTCTCTGCGCCTAATAAAAATAGTATATTTTCTGATAATCACACAATTAAGATACTAGTAACTCAATATTACCCTGATCAATGTGTAACGGAGATGCATATTTATAGTGCCTCTTGAGAACCATTACAAAATCAATTAAAATTTTAAAAAGGCAGCAGCTTTTTTTACCATAACAGTTTTAGAGGACCTACTTTACAGAACATAGCTACAGAAGCCTTTTATTGACATGTATAAGCAGTGACTGTCCGATTGCCCAAAGGGTATTTTACATTAGACTTCACAAAGATTCAGGTGTCTCAGAAAAGAGTGTTCTAAAAGAGACACATTTTTATTCTCATAAAATCAATATTAGGATGCTTCAGCATAATTGGGAATTATAACTCAGAAATAACACCCACAATCAGTATTTCCGCCAGTGGGGTTATACAAACTGATTCGATGAATGCGTAAAAACATGAGTTCTCCCATTTAGGTCCAAGGGTTTTCCATACACTGAGGATCCTGAGATGTTTGTGCACAGCATGGGATTAGGCACAGTGCCAGGGTGACTTTCCAGTCCTGAAATGTGTGAAAGGAAGAAAATTCAGTAGATGTATTCCTGTTGTGCTTCTGAAGATTTCTTTTTGGTTGACTGTTGGAGTTACCACTGCCAGAAGAAGCCGCCTCTCACGGACCTTATTCCCTGGCTGTCACAGCCACACTTGTGCTGTGCGGCCACATGGTCAGCTCCGTCAAGGAGTTAATTCACGTTAAAATTAACCACTTTTCTGGCAATTTAGTTGTACCCTGATGACTTTCCTGCTCCAGTTCACCGTATAGTTGCACGAACACTTACATAAGTGCAAGGGAAGAGAGGGCTGGAGGGCAGGAAGGGGAAGCAGCGGATCGCTGAGCTGGAGGAGGACAGGATGCACCAGAGGAGCTTCACGGCAGCTCATGGTGTTTGTAGAACTGTGGTAGAGGCTTATCCTTAAAAGCAATTCTACGTCTGACTTCCCCTGAAATCAATGCTCTGAACCCATCTGACTTTTCAAAGGTCATGTAAAACATTTCTAATGGTGCACATAATTAACATAATTACGCTGTCTAAAGTAGGTAAAAGAAGCCATTTCCATCCTGAGGGCCAAGGAAGTCTTTCATACACCTTTGGCGACCCACCTCATTATTCAATAATAACACGAAAAAAGAGAAGCGTGGCTGCAGGCTACATAAAATTAAGGAATAACCCATCTGGGAATTTTTCTGGGAGTCCTTGTTAATACAATATGGTATCTTCATTGAAAAATGTTAGGTGTTCAGCAAAGAAAAAAGGCCCATACAGAACTTTTCTTGCTATTGATGAATTAGCCATTGAATTACGCACCCAAGGCAGATCTACAGTTTGAATCTTTGCAGGCATAACTAAGTCTATTAGGAGTAGAGAAATATCATGGCTTTAACCAATATAAATATGCTAAAAAACCCCACCCTAACAGACTCCATTAAACAAGTAAACAGCTCCTTTGTCTGTGCAGCTTATCCTGAGGATGGTACTGGCAAAGGAACTCCTGCTGTTTCCACACTGGAGGGAGCAGGGATCGCATAGCTCCAGCAGTACAGCCATCCCTTTTAAGCATAGACAAGCCTTAAAGACACAAGATACTGGCAGGAGGGCCAATGCAAAAGATACTATTGGGCTATACTGCCTGTGAAAAGCAGTCCCAGCTGCTCCCTGGCACACTTTGCAAACAGCAAAAGCTAAAACTGCCCCAAGCTGCCCAATGTTGTACCTTCCTAGTGCCTATTCACAGCGTGATTCTCCTGAAGAAGCATGCACAAGTCAGCTCAGCTTCTTCAGCTGGATTCTTCCCCTGCAGTGACTTCAGCTGTCCTGCTTTCTCTGCAGCACAGCAGACACTGCTGATGCTGAGGGGCCTGCATGGCAGAAGCAGGATGGCAGAACCTTTTACCGAGAAATGCAGAACAGCTATATTCTTTAAGTGCTGCACGTCAAGCCAACGATGAGACATGTACTTTAAGTGCATTTGTGCCTGATTCATTGCAGTTAGGTCCTTCAGTTCACTAGCTTCATGGCAACATTTTCCATTTTTCTGAGAAAAGAGGGAGAAGGAAATGAAGAACATCTTGAATTAAGGACTTATGTGTCACATGCAAATGAGATGCACTCAGAGACAACGTGTCTGTCTTCTGCCTGAAGAAGTAAGTCTATTACAACTGAACCAGATCTGAGATATTTCTCAAAAAAATAATAAAAACTGCCCTGGTCCTCACAAGTTCATCACATCAGGTCCAGTCAAGTTAATTAGCAATGAATGTTCTTGTTCTGTCATCATCTACATTTTATTCCTTATTTCCACTTGTCATTGGGAAAATATTAGCCGCCTTAAAAACGAGGATAAATTTTATTTCTGAATAGAAGGGGTTTTAAGCACAAAGTACAACATGATGAATCTTCTTTTTCAATGACTTGTCAGACATGTGCCTTATCGAACCAGGACCCCTAACATCAAATGCATTACGTGTGCTGAGACAGGATTATGTTTAGCTTGGTACGCAGGCACACATAAAGAGCAAGTAGGGCAAATTTTTTCCTGTCATGTGTTATTCTACACATAATGGAAGGACTGTTTTGACCTTTATATTTAAAAAATACAGAGCCACATCTGGCCTCCACTGAAGTCAACAGGAGTTTCATGAGGGACAAGGTTGGGCTCAGAGACTCTGATAATAAGTGATGTCTCTGTATGATGATATTGTTGGTATGAATGAAAGTACTGTCTGTAAGGAAAGCTTTCTCAAAGTATATGCCCACCCATATGACCAAAATCCCTCATCTGTACTGATTTGTGTATCACTTACAAGATGTGAACAAAGTTTTAATTACTACCGGTTCTGGACAGAAGTACTAGGTCATAAGGAATAAATTTGCGCTTGCTCAGAATTGCTCAAAATAATTCAAAGGTATTTTACATTGCTCTGTAGGCAATTATATTTGTAAGATCGCTTATTTTATTGGTTAAACTTACACTTTTCTAAATTTCCCTTTTTTTTATTATGTCTCATTCAAAGAATCTGAGAATCAATTCTGTTTTGTCTGCATGTGAAAAATAAGTTCTGATCAGCTTAAATGCTATTGCTTTATTCATACCTCTGGAATGATTAAATGTGGCACAAACTTCCACAAGAGAAAAAATGCAAACCCAGCAGAGCAGGCCTTTTCATTTACTTTTTTCCCTTCCACTCTCTAACCAGATATATATGACACATTGTCAACTGTAGTCTTTAAAATAAGGAGTATATACTGAGGCCAGATATAGAGTAGAGGGTATTTTGGGTATGACTTCTAAAAAACTTGCAAGAGTAGTTTACCTTGTATAATAAACATTCCACAGAAACACACTTTATTCTTTCTTATCAGCAAATTCCAGTTATTTTGTTGCATATCCCTCCCATCCTTGCCACTGCTGCCTGCACCTCGTGCAAGACAGTTCGCTGCTTATATCTCCATATGAGAATAAAGAAGATTTTAGGTAGAAGTGGGGTTTAGCGACACTGTGCCCACAGTATTGCGGGGCAGTCTCTGTAATGGGGGCAGGAGTGGGAGGAGGTGTGCGTGGCAGAGACTAACAGCAGCCAGGGACATGACAGCTCCAGCCCTCTCATCCGTACCGGGGGCAGAGGAGCAAAGGTTGATGGGGAGGAGATTTCAGGGTATTTTTATCTTGAATTAGTTTTCATTTTGACGTAAGACTTTGACTCCTTTGCATGAACACTACTTCAGCTGACGTTGGGCAGGGTTTGAGATACTTATTGACCCTGTTGGTTTTGATGACTGAACACACCTTCAGCACAGATTTATAGAAAACTCTGTGGAGGGGGCCTGAACAGGCCACACGGGCCAGTCCTCAATCCAGACAGGAGCAGCTGAACTGTGTCATCCTTCTGAACCTTTTTTAAAACAACTTCGGTCACAGAGCCTCTAGCTTCTCTCCCAGCAAACTATTCCTCTACCTCATGATCCTTTCCATTAAAGCTCCTTTCCTGTGATTTCCGTATTTTGAAATCAAAGCCACCATTGCTTGTCCTGTAATGGACATCACAGGGAGCACGCAGGTCCCCTTTGCAGCATATGAACTGTCAAACTATTTTCACAGAGCACTTTCTGTGCTCTGTACAATAAACAGCGCTAATTCTTCCATTGTTTATCGTGGCTTTTAGACCTTTGGTAACTGTTCCTCAGTTAGTTTACGTTGCTTCACCCAAATCCATGCAAAATAATCCAGCTGAGACCTTAAAAATCTTCAGTGAAGTAGGAGGATTTCTTTATATGACTTGCTGATTACCTAACCTAGAATAAGGTTCACCTTTTCGTAAAAGTAGGACAATATTGACTTAAAAATCACACCTGATTGCTTGTATTTCCAAAATCTTTCTCTAAGAACTGACACCTCTTCCCTTATTCTTTCAGACATTTCTTTCTCATCCCTATGTGTGGCACTTTGCCTTTTTCCATAGAGAAGAATCTTACCATTTTGGTTAGGGACTCCCTAGATTTCTGGATATCCAGCAGTTCAGGTTTCTAGACATTCAAAAATACAGAAAAATATTCTTCATATTGCGAGGTGAGGGTGATTTGTACATGAGTCTAGTGCTCCTATGTTATATTATTCTTGATGTGTTTATCCAGCTCCACTGGACACACTTATCACTCCCAGCAGATGGGATACATCAGATCTGTCACTGCTGGCACTGCCAGTGTCACATCTACCTGGCTGTATCTACAAGAACAGGGAACTATGTGCCTTTTTGCAGCTGAGTGTTGAAAAACCGCTTCAGACTATAATGGAAATTATTCTTATGTACATATGAACCACTGAGTAATTAAACCTGACAACACTTTTTCTTTGCAAGTATGCATGTACATTACTATAACTGGTCTCTTTATAAGATACTGAAAATACTGTGTGAAAAGAAACAAATGAACAAATTCCATGTAGTCCACTACATTAAAAAGTAGGAATACAGAAGTTTGGATTCATGAAAAGAATAAAATAAAACCCAATGTCAATCAGTTTCAAGTCACTGATCTCAGACTGTGTTTTCTACTACCCGTGGAGCTACAAATAAATTCAATTTTTAGATGAGATTTGAGTGGGGTCATGGAGTGCCTGGAATGAGTCTGTTCTCCATTCACTGGGAAAGTGGAAGCATAAAACTGAAGTCATGTCAGAAAAATGAAAAAGTAATTCAGTGAAATGTTTAATAGACATATTGTAATAACAATTCCTGTGATTTTTAGGTGCGAATATAATAACATGTCTGCATCCATCAAAGTGTGTTGATACACATCTGTGGAGTGTACAAACATCCTAGCTCTGCTGTGCAGTATTTCCTTTTTATACGTAAAGTACTTGACTCTATACTAGCACTACAGCCTTGCTGTGCTGTGTGCAATCTAGTCACAAATGACAAAATTGTTGTCACACAGTTTCATCTATTTATAATTTCAGTGTGTGAGCTTATCTATCTTCTGTGTGTAAACTACAGAAATGTATATGGAGATCTAAGTATCTGTGGTTGGAATGAAGCTCTTCCTGTCAGCCATGGAGGAGATGCGATCAACTAGCTTAGAAGAGATGCTTAACTTTTAGAAAGCTAAAGCTAAGTGAGGTAAAAGCCCTGATGTATAAGAGACAGGGAAGCAGACCTAAGAAGGGGAAAATTAAAAGTACAAATTTGGATTCTTGCATAAGAATTTAAACACATTCTATGTACAGTTTCAAGAAAGTAAATGAGGCTGTGATCCAGCAGCACAAATATGTATGTATTTGCCTCCATCACTCCTGAGCAGAATTGCTTCTCGGTGCCTCTTTCTAGACAGATTTCTCAGCCCTGAACTACTCTTGAATACCTACTCTGGTATTTATACTTTTCTCTACACGCCATGTGAAACATCTTGGCCCCATTTACACCACAGAAGAACCACACTTCAGCGCAGAGGTGTGAAACAGGCCTGTTGCTATGTTACTTTATTGTGTGGCAATTCATTTTGTGAATTTGTTCATGTGATATGCCTACTAGAGTATGTAAGGAACACAATCAAAAAACGTAAAGTCATCTGGCAATATTCCAGCTGTGGTAAGTTGGTGTATTGCCTTTGAGTCAACAGAACCGTACCAGTTAATGCAAGCTGAGGGTCTGATTAACAGGACTGCTGGGAAGGAAGGAAAACACCTTCTCACTTTGTGGTTACTATCTGTGGTTCAATATCAGCTAAATATCTGCATAAGTAGAGACATTTTCAAGGAAAAAATACTCCCTCATTTTTTAAAAAATTATGTATATGGATTAAATCTCTGTGTTGTGTTTTGGAGTTGAAATGAGAATGAGTAGAAAGACAGAAACAGGTCAAAAAGAGAACAAGATAAAAATGAAAAGTTGAAAACCTTAGTTGGCCCTGCTGAAGAGTGTGTTCAAGCAACTCTCATGCCATTCTCAAATGAGATTGTAAAAAGCTGATTTTTTTTCTTTTATGTTGCTACCATTTGTAACCATTCAGTGTCTCTATATTAAAAAAAAAAAACAAAACCAAAACCCAACCAACCAAACAAAAAACCACAAACAAACAAACAAACAAAAAACCCAAACAAAACAGTCAGGGAAAGATTAAATACAGGATTTAAGATAAAATATAAAACCAGTAGAAGAGAGAGAGCGACTGCCTTTCAAAGAAGGGGATTTGGGAGAAAGCATGTAAGAATGTAAGAAAAAGCTGAACATAAATGCTACAAAGGTGAACAGTACAAAGGTGAAGCAGGAAGCTTGGAGAGCAGCTGGGAGAGAACAGAGGCAGAATCTGTGCCAGTGAGTGGAAAGGATTAGTTTACTATCTGATGCTGAGAAAAGGATGAAATCAAAAGGAAGATGACTTGACTGTGTAAGAAGGAAAATTCAGGAATTTTTAGGCCATCGATATTCTTCTGGATTTTCTTTAATAAAATACATTTTATTAATTCAGACCCTACTTTCCATGTAAGACATTTTTGCTCAGAAGATAATTCACTTCTGAAACCAACCGTCAAAAATCATGGGTCCAGCTTTGAGAAAGAGTTTTATTGTGGAGAAGAGGGAAAGCTGGATGAGGTACCACATACCTCCCTCTGCCCAGGCTATTCTTGGCTCATTCACTTCACTGAGCACTGAATTCATTCACAAATTGGGAACATCTCCTGCTGCTACTTTCTAGCACATTTGGTAAAGTGACGAATCCCAAATTAGTACTGCTGTGTTGCTAGGTTTTGATAAAAGGGACCATAAATTCATTGCAGAAGTTCCTGTTTTATTCAGAAAAGCTGATGCTGTCAAAGACGGAAGTATAGTTTGAAATGAAATATTTAGAAGAAAATACTTTGTTAAGGTATGATTTTCTTCATAAACAGCTACAACAATCAGCCAGTTCTATTTACAGAACTATGGCATTAGTCCTTACACTCCGATAATACATAGGCTTTTAGTTAACCTAACAAATATTTTGCTGTGTGGCTGGTGCATTAACGTGTATTAGTGAGCACTTGTCCATAAGGAATTTGTCAGGCTGTCATCAAAGACTAAGACAGACAGTCCCTGCTCAGGGTAAAAACACCTGGGGATTACAGCAATCACTCTGAAGGGAATTAAAGCAATAGATTAATCGACCGTAAGAATCATTTTCCTTGTTCATGAATCTGGATTTCCCTTGGCTGCCAGAACTGTAGATGAAAGTGAAAAACATCCTTGACCTTCTCTGTCAAAGAAAATGCTTCTCCCTTTCTCTTTGTCTGATGTGCAGAAATGGGGATTTTTTTGAGTGATTTACAAGGTCTGAGAGTTGCAAAGAAAAGGTGTCAATAAAATAGTATCCAGGTTCTCATTTATTTTGCTGTGTCCTGACCCATAAAGAGACATTAGAGAATGTTTCAAAAGTTGTCAGCTTGTATCCTTGTAGCCTACCACGCTTCCTGACTTCAAAGTCGGTGATGCAGCTCCAGCAGTTAGCCTGTGAGCGCGGTACAAATACGTCAAATAAGGCTGCATGGATCTTGGGAAAACAGCACTCTCCGAAGAGAGGTGGTAGGTGCTCAAATCTCTGCTCTGTCTGTAACTCTCTGTGCAATCTTTGGCAAGACAACTCGTCTGGCTTCCATTTTCCCATCTGAAAAAAATATCCCTTCTCAGGAAAGTCAGGAGGTTTCATCAATTAGCCTCGAATTAGGAAAACACTTAAACAAGTGTTTCAGTGAAGCCCTTTCCAGAAGCACAGGCATTAAAGCTTACTGCTTACAAAATGCTTCGTTTCTGAAGACAAAAGCTTGTGTAAGGGTTATCTAGGTAAGGTAGGGTTTATTTATCCGTTGTTCGGCATAAGAATAAAGCCATCCCTTGACGGGGCAGTTAGCTTGTTCACCTTTTCACTGATTGTGCTTGCCGGCTCCTTCTACGTGCGCAATTTCTGGATGAATTATGCTAATGGCCAGAGCTTGATTAAGACACAGGCACAACAGGGCTAAGCAGGCTAAACCGCCTGACCTTTGAAACACTCTGAGATTACAAAAATGTTCCATTTCCATGTCATTATGAAACCAAAACATTTCAAAGCATTTTGGAGGGGGGAAGTATGTCTATGGTAAGGGCATTTATCTGGGATGCAAGAGATAAAAATTCAAGCTTGTGTTTTCTCACTCTCTTGCTGACCAGACAGGTACTAATAAGGACAATTCTGGAGCGGGTCCTCCCAGTCCAACCAGAAACTCTGCCTTCAGGTTACCTCCCTCCACTTTTTATCCAAAACTGTATGCCTCTGTGAAGTGATTAGATTTCAGAAAATTGGCATATTCTGATCAAATCCTATTTCTTTGACAGATCTGTTCTCTCAGATAACTAGATCTCCACACCGCATTCAAATCTAAGTTCACAGTAGGGTTCAGTCACTGAAGCAGAATTTATGCCAACCACAGGATCAGAATAGTTCAGGGAGGTTTCCCTCTCAGAGTTCTAGGTCTTCTCCTAATTAAATACTACTTTCTTGTTGAAGCCTGACCTAGAAGTAACAACCATTCAATAATAAATGGCTCCGAATACAGAGATGAGATTTGCTGCTTCAGTTACAGACAAAGCACTGGGACCACTGGGCCACCTCATAGTTTCAGTAAGTTTATTCCTTTTATCCCCAAGCTTAAATAGCATGTACTACCCTGTCAAGGTCCATTACTGCTTTGCAAATAAATATGGAAATATGTATTTCTTTTATTTTGGAGTAATGATTTATAGGCAAGGTATAGCTTTCTGGGTTTGAAATCAGAGCTGGTCTCAGTGAATGCAGAGTTTTGTTACATCATAAGGCAGATGATGAGACAGGTGAATATGAAATTACATAGCTTAAGTAACAACAAACATCTGGTCCTTTGGAAGTTCCCCAGGAATTCTGTCTCTTTCTTTCTTTCATTTTCTTCTTCCTTGTTTCCCCCACACACAGATGAATACTTCTTAATCTGTGTGGGTATTGTGAGCATAAATGTATTATTAGGCATGAAATGATAAATGCTGCAGAAGTGACTCTGAATATCTCTCCTCTGCAGATATGCCCACACCCTCTTACTCATTCTTCTCTGGTTTTGGTTACCACTCCCACCTTAACCTATCCTATCTTTGAAGCTGCCTTTGTGACTATGAGATCAAACATTTCTGCCAGAAGGAAAGATAATCACAAATCCAAATGCTAAGGCCTTTCTCTTTGTTTCTGGGACCTCATTTCTGTCTCGTTGTGGAGTGCAGGAGGAGGGGGAAAAGAAGATAGTATTGGTGTTTATGGTGATGATTGCAGGTACTCCATTTCAGAGGGATCAATATCATCAGCAAAGCCAGGCGAGGTCTGCCACCGCCAGGGAATAAAACCTTGATGGGCAGGTATTCCACCAGAATGGATTGGTCTGGCAAAGAGAGACTCCCCAGTATTTACTGAGTATTTACATGTAATTTCTTTTCTTACAGTTTCAGTTAATGGACAAGTGAAATAATGGAAGTGCTTTGAGGCATAGAAATTAAGACTACACACCCAGAAACAGCTCCAACTCGTGCAGAACACAACAGCCCATGTGCTCAGCCATAGGTGCTGTGAAAGCATCTCCCTTTATCTCTGCCCTCTGCACCGAAACCTACTGAATAAAGAATCATTTCACAGGCTTCTTACCCATGAACCTAATCCAAGTTCACCACACGGTCACCAACGTGAGGAACTCCTGAGCTTCAGGGAATATGAGAAGTCCCTACTAAGTAGGCAGTAGGATGTTGAGATCTTACCTACAAGTCCTCCAGATGGCATGTGCATGGATAGAGGAAAGCAGTGTTGTTGCAGTGCAGGTACGACCATGTTTGGGAATAGCAGCCTTTGGTAGGCAAACCATCCAAAGTCCTCATGGTTACTCCCCCTGCCCTCCACAGTGGAGAAGTGGAGTAGTGGGTAATCACTGCCATCTTTTGCCTCATAAATTCTCCGCTAGGTGAAGCCTTAAGTCTTGTCAGGTCCAGAAGGTTGGCCACAGCTTCCTTGGGTATGGAGGAATAACCACAAGAAGAAAAACTGATTTCTACAGGGCAGTTTAACTTAAGTGCGATCTTCATACACAGAAAAGTCATTTTAAGTGATCTACAAATATAAAACTGTCTTTTGTAAAAGTTTTAAAAAATACATAAGTAAATACTTGTATATGTATGTATGTATGTGTGTGCATGTGTTTGTGTGACTGTGTGAATCTGAGAAGAACAGACTGGAAGATCATTGTTGTATTTTACTTTTTGGTTACCTAAACCCATTTATATATACTGGAACACAAGCTACCTCAATGGAAAGATCGCTTTGACGCACTTTGCCTTTTTGAGTTATTAGTAAGTGCATGACACTTACATGGGGAACCAAATTACTAATTTCTGCCAAGAAGACTGAAAACCCAAAGATTAGAGAAAGAAAATATTAAACAAACACCATATAATGCTTGGATCCTAGTGCTAAAGAGACTTTTCCTCTACTGAATTCCTTTTAGAAGCGTAAAGACAAAATATAACTCCAAAAAACTTTTGAAAAATCTTATGGTGAAATAATAAAAATGTTTTCTGTTTACTAAAATATCTCACTGGTTGCTAGAAATACTGAAGAATACATAAAATTAAATCCTAACATTATTGAAGTCAATTACAGTAACAATAAATATTCCTATTCAATTAATTGTGAAATAGAACTTCATCTATAGTTTTTTAATCCTTTTCTTTAGGTATGTTGGGGTCTTGTCTCTGATTTCCACGGGAGCTGTTCCCAAGCCTACTAAAATTAGTGCAGCTCTCTTCCATGATTTCTTGTCATCCCAGTGCTTCTGGGATCAGGACCAGAAGGAGTAAGGAATGACTCTCTGGAGAAAAGATAAAGGGTATGGAATTGGGGCAGAGGAGAAGTCTCAGGACAAACACAGGGAAAAGTCATTGCACAATTCTGGCTTAACCTTCCCCAGAGCAACTGGGTCAGCAGGGCCTGGGGAAGCCGTCCTCCACCCGGCGGCTTACAGACCCCCCCCTCTTCCCACCAGCGAGAGCCAACATGAGAAACTGGAGAGAGCCCAAATCCCCAGGCTCCCTGACCCCTCCTCACAGAGCTTCCCAGGAAAAGGCACTTTCGTGCACCATCAAAGGGCACTTAATCATGTGTATCAGCAGAGGGAACACTCAGAGTTTTCTAGAATATTTCAGTTCCTCAATCAGATATTTTAAGTAACAAGGGGATTTCCATTACCTTATTTTCTTTAATTACTCTATTTGTCACTTTTAACACAGTCCAAGTAATTTAAGGGAGGAAAGGTGATACACGTTTGAGTATTCAGAGATTTCTGGGAATCTCTGTAACACATAAATGTCAGATTTATTTTACAAATCTTAGTGAAACTTTGGGGAAAACCTGTCCCTATATAAGAGAATACAATAGTATATAAAAGGCGATTCCTGTCAGAAATTCCAGAAAATATTTATTTTAGTGATGTCATTAATTGTTTCTCCTTTAAGGAAAATAACCTCATTATGCCCCAACTGTCAGTGTTACTGGAAAGTTGTTCATGTTTGTTCAGATGAAACAGTTTAAAAAGATCTTAGACCAATACCCATTCGAACTAGATCAGTGTACATGTAAATTAACGATACAACTGTCTTTCATTTAAATCCATGCCTTTTATCAGTTGAATGGAGAGTTCACTAGTTGTTAGTTGATGATGGAAACGTGTCTGACCAATATTTAATTATAGCTCTGTAAAGGTTTTTTCTTTCGCAAATCACAAGTGCTTTGGCGTAGTGTGTTCTCTCAGGTGCTGTTAGTTTGTAACGTAGCTAAGGGTTTCAGCTAACTGGTCATAACTAGATGACATGTGAGTACATGATTCACATGCTCTTAATTAAAGAAGTTGCTAATAACACTCAAAACCTTAATATATAACTGGCAGCTACCTGGATACTTGGTGCACATACAGCCTGCACCTGTAAATGCGATGCCGATGTCACGTGATGCAGAAAACCATCTGTTGAGGGGAAAAACTGAACTTCACAAACACAAACAGAATAGAGCAAGGACAGAGCACTGAGGGGACAACAATACCCAGGCCTGCAAAGGAGACTCTCCGTCCCTCTTTCTCTTCCTTTTTATAAACACTACCACTTTCCCTGAAAGTGTTAGTGCTAAGGAAAGTTTATTAGCATACTAAACAACAAAGAAAAATGGAGACTAACAAGAAATATAAGAATTGTGAAATGATGCAGCATCATAGACCTATCTATAGAAGCACAAATTAGATAAATAGACAAGCTTGAAGAAGACTGGAAAGTATTAATTATCCAGTAAATTTTAATCCTGAGTAGAACTGTTAATTTCAATAGTATTCAGTGTTTTATTGTATAAGAGCCAATTTGAGAAATAATTAGTAAGGGCCAATCTTTCATTCATTATACCCCAAATGTGATTGTGGTGGTAATTCAGGGTGTGCAAGACAAACAAAACTGAAAAGACATGAGATGATTAAAAATCAGACAGATGAAATCCTTCTTTTGTTTAAGGCGGATATCATAGTATACATTCATACATAACAAAGCAGCTCATGGGGAATGTATAGGACCAGCTGAGTACTGAAAAAATAACAAGTGGGAAAGCATGTGAAAAAAAAATAAAAATCAATGCCATTTCCTAAAACTTATGTGAAGGTTAACTGTGTGTTCAACTCTAAGCAGTAAGTAGCAATGAGTAGAAGACAGTCCAGCATCTAATCTAGTACAATCAAGGTCGAACAGAAAATCTGTCCACTAGGTTTGGACTGTCCTGCAATACTTACTATCCCCTGTAAAGAAATAAAGTTGAACTTTAGAATAGTTCAGAGTTGTGATTAGGTCAGAAATTCTGAGAAAAAAAGGGCCATAATACAAATATGGGAGAAGATAAGGGCAAACACAGAGAGTTATCAGATGGAGGAATAAATTTCTTTCTTCCCCCTGCTTCTGATGCTTCTGATGCAGGAGAGAATATCTAATACTTGCTGGTTTCTGATTGCAGTAGTATGTTTATTCAGAGAATCCTAAATCTCTGCCCCATGTCTAAATTTTCTGTTAATGCCCTTTGCAGACATTAATGTTGTACTGATTTTCTCTAGAAGTACACTTCAAAAATGGCTGAGCCAGAGAAATGCTTCTCTTTGTGAATGTATTAGAATCTAAAGCAGACAGTTATTAGCATGTTTAGCATCCATAAATGCAGAGCCTGCATTTTGATACCTCCTGAGGAGGCTTACTCAATGTATATGTTATACTATTTCAGGAAACAATAAAAAGTTCATTTGCCCATTGAATTCTCATTTAATCGAATGATTAACTGATATTTTTTTTTTCTTATTGCCTGGATTTCAGTTTACCTTCTCTGTCTCTGGATTTATGCATTGCTTATCCCTTTTATTGTTTCTCCTAACATTTTATTTCCTTCTGGTAGCTATTTCATCATCGCTTCAGTACAGCTGTGTTAGTAGATATAGTACAGAGAGCCGTACTGGATCTCCAAAACATTCTCTTTGGATTCTTTGAAAATAGTGTCCATTCCACAGTGAGGTATCTCGTCACATGAATGATTGAGGTGTTATAAAAAACATTAACATACATCATGATTTCAACAGGAATTAGGTGCTTAACAACTTTTAAAATTCATCTCCAAAAGCATATATTAGATAGCTGGTGCTAATGCTCTTGAGGGGCCCAGTCAATGTCTCACAAGAAAAGCATTTCAGTCAAGTGAGGGCAGAAAAGATTATTCACCATGGCTCCCCTTCAGGTCCATTGGTGGGGGGAGGCAACCACAGCCGTGCTTCTTTCTGCTCGGCATTGCCGTTTAGAAAACGGGGAGGTCTTACACTGTGGCACTGCTGCTGCCTCCCTCCCCTCTGCCTCCATCCATCTCCTGGGCATCCCGCCCCTGTGGTTCCAACCACTGGCTGAATCTTATTTAACAAATGAATGGCAGTAAGCAAACAGTGGTACAGCCTGGCAGTAAAGATTTCAATGGAAATCGTAAATTGCTCAAAAAATTCCAAAGATAATACAAAATGCAATGTTTTTCTACAACATGCTATCCGAAATATGAGAGAAAGGAAACTGAACCCATCTAGCAATGCGCACTCAGCTGAGGTAAATCAACACTGCTTTCTTGAAGTAAACAGAGTTAGAAAAAATTATAACAGGAATTCGATTCCAAACGTTGAATAAGCTTACCGAGACATTTTGATTTCCTGTTCCTTCCTGGTTACAGAAAAAGATGACCAAAGTAATTGTGCAAAAGACCTGAAAACTTCATCCACCCATAAGTAATTGACCTTATGACAAAATCCCCCATGCCCCTTGGCTGCAGAGCAGGAAAGTGTTCAGCATCCTCAGGCAGCCTCTTAGCTGTACATGCTTGAGGAAATACTTTCTGACCAGCAACCTATTGATTCTGAAAAACGTTGTATTTGATCATAAATCTTGAGCAAGCTCAACACAGGTCAGTGGAGACAAAATATTAACCACTCTAAAGTGCTTTTAAAGATTCTCAGATTGGAATAAAAAAAAATATGACATGTACACTAATCTGTAATATAGATTTCTTTCTTTTTTTTTTACATTTCTATACCTCTCTCTTTCTTTCAGACAATTACATCCCATGGTAGCTCACAGAATCCTTCCTTCTGAAATGTGTAGGCTGCACATAAAATTGACTTGAAGGTAGGAACTTGTCTGTCATAAAAAGCAGATGTATTGGTTTTTTAAATTACTCCTGTGTTGTCAATGGAATTAATCAATCCAGTTCAAACACTACGCTCCTTCCCTGAATATTTCTTGGGTTATCACCTAGCAATACATCTTCTCTAGTTACAATATATTGAAAATTACGCCAGAAAACAAAGTTTTGGGGATTTCTGCTTCGACAGGTCCAAAACATTCAAAATACCTTATATTTGAGGCTTTTCAACCACTCCAAATTGGCACTGCTTGAGTTATTGTTCACTGTTGCGCACACACCATGGGTTTGAAGCACCAGCAATCCCATGGCAGTTCGATGGCTGGTATGTTGTGTATCTGGAAGATCCTTTCCCCTGGGATTTGGTTGTGAGGGCATACCTAAAGGGAATTTCAAATATCTGTCAGCCATGCTTTGCTCATGGCCTGCATTTCGCCTAGGGAGACCGTAACACATAAAACACCACCCCAGAGTGGTTTTCACAGAGGGCTGAACAGATAATGAGCTGAAAACCAGACCTCTTCCCAGGTACCTCAGAACAAGAAGCCATTTAGCAGGGAAAAGTCATCTGAAAGATTTTTGTACTTTTAATACCTTTAAGGTCTGATAACAGCATGGCAAAAAGTGTTTTAGGTTTCCTAAATTCAAACATACACTGGCTGAGAAGATAGTTTCCTCAACTCCTATTAGTCTGGATCTGGAATTATTTTCAGATGGAGCTATTTAACAACTAAAATTAGTTTTTTAAAATCAGCTTTTTTAAGATCTCTCACAAGATGTGAGAGATGTGCTCTTTCTTACTTAAAGAAGTATGCAATCTTATTTAATTGTGTCTAAAGAAACTGATTTCAAACCTTGGTGGAAGGTTTATAAAATGGACAATTTATCTTCTGTCTTACATGATCTTCTCATTTTTGACCCACAGACATCAGAGAGATTTCCTTAGCAATGTGTCTTCCGTATTCTGACAGCTTATATTTAGCAAAGCCACCTATAATTTTGTTGGTCTGAACCAGCAGAAAATATAAGGGAAAGGCTTAGTATGAAAACTTCATAATACAAATTGAGGTTTTTATGGTCATGTCTTCTTCAAGTCATTTAATTAACACTATGTACAAACTAGAGCTGCCTGGCTAGTACTGTTGGAGGAAGAAATGTGTATCTCTCTTTATTCACTCTGCAATCCAGTTTTTGAGAACAGGAGTCTCACAAAAGAATCTAACTCAACTCAGCATTTTTTACTTCTTGTAAATTTGCCCCAGAGATGAGCCCCATTTCACTGCAAGTCCAGTTTGAAATCCTGGTGAGTATGTCAAGTCCTCTCTGTTATTATTAAAGCTCCGACTTTGAGGAAGACAATCTGCATATATGTAAAAATACAAGGACATATCCAGAGCAGAATATTTCTGGAAACATAACACAACAAAGTAATTATCACAGATGCTGGTAGGCAGAGGAGAAAAGGGAGACTACAAGTAAACCACAGAGAGACAAACTGATAGCAGAAAGCTGCTTTAAGCAGACCTATAAGCTATGCTGTTTGTAGTACATTTCTTGTTTATTAGGATTATTATTTTTTTTCTGCAAAAGGTCAGGTAGCTGAAAAAAAAAAAAAAGGCAGATAGCTCTGTAGCAGAGGTCAGTAACAGAAAGGTTGCTGAGTTCTGAGTAGGAATTGAAGGGTTTATCCTGAAAAGTCACATGCAGCTTTTGTCCTTGAAAAGTAATTGCAACTTGTCAGAAATACCAGTTGTTACTAGATGAAGATAGAATTTCAGCATTATTTATGGATCTACACTTCTCAAGTAAATAGATTTCCCCTAATTTGCAATTCTAAAAATGCCTTTAAACCTATTTTTAAATGGCCTCTCTAAACACAGGGCAGCATTGGTCAGGCAGTTTTTGACAAAATGTGTTTTTCTTGAAAGGTGTTGTTTTATTTAAGCTGAATCATTAATGGAGCTGAAGAGATTTTGAAGATGTTTTCAATGAGATTTCTGAATAAAGAGCCTTTGACCCATGTTTTGGTACAACTGCATATTCAGACCGTGTTTCAAATATTTTGTTTCAACGCTGCAAATTACAAACCTCCAAATTTGCTATGAAGCAGCACCATCATCTTCTGTTCAGCACAGAAGACAGTAGGAATGTACCACAGAGCACTGCAGTCCCTCTCAGATTCCTCAGCTACCTGCAGTTTTCCCAGCAGTTTTTCTATAGACTTCAAATGAACCTGCATTTTATTTATTTTCTAGGTGCATACGTCTGAGAACAAAGTTTATGGGATCCTCTTTAAGATTTGCAGTAGTTCTTGTTGAGGACTGGGCTAAGCAGACTGGAAACAGAACAAAAAATCCAGCAAAATTTCCCTGTAGATAATGCACTATTTTCACATGGTTTTCCGCTGTTTATGGTGTTTTATAAGTAATTTTGGAATGGTAGTCATAATTTTCTGTTGTTGCAGTTTGGTTTTCCTTTTTTGTCTTCCTTTCTCTTTGTTTTCCCAGTGGGAACTCGTATTAGCCAGTCTTTTTGTAGAGCTCAGACAGGTTATGACAACCCAACTCAGAAAAACACGGCAATTACTGTGTCATTAACAAATCTTAAAGTAACACATGCTGTACAGAAATGTGGCAAGTTATACAGTACACATGTAATAAATACAATATGTTTCACATATAATAAATTAACATAATTACCAAAAAGCAAATGCAGTAAAACTGAAGAATGCTATTTGCATTTCTGACTATGTATTTTGAGCTTTTATATTAAGGTAACAGTACAAACAGAGGGAAAAATGTGTTTGATGAAGTTGCTTGCTCTGTACTGTTTTGTGTTGCATTGATTTGTAAAGTAAGGCCAGAAGTCAGGCAGTCTGGTAAGTGTTGTCGGTGGGAATTTTTTCAGCAAATGTCACTAGTAATGTTTTTCTAGATCATCATGCACTGTGTGAAAATAAACTGTTTTATTTGCTATGCATGCTCTCTTGCTCATGTTTTCTGCTATTTTAATGCTTCAAAGTAGCCACTGTCTTGGCTTCTTGTTCAAAAAAAATATAAAACTTAAAGATTCAACAAGCAAGAGAACTGAGCTCTACTTTCCTCCCTAAAACACACTCCCACATACTAATGCTCAAGGAGGGGGGTGAGAAAACTAACTAATTATTTACTGCAGTTATGGCACTACTGAAATCTTAGTTACTATTATGTATTTTTCCAATCATTGCATGTATGGCTTGATAATTTAGACTTTTAGAGGTTCTATTACACAATAATTACATAGAAAAGGAGACTAACAAGGAAAAAAAAGAAAAGGAGAGAACCAGGAAAAGTCAATGCCAACTGAATGTTTTAAGACATTTGCTTCTGAGATAACTTCTGGTCCACCATGCTGTGGAATCAATTCCCAAGATAGGCTGAGGAAATTTTACTGCTAAGACAGAGTGAATATAGAAGAAAATGTAATGAAAGAAATAATATAGGCAGGAAGACAGAGGAAGGATAAGATTTAGTCTACCATAACTTACGCATCTAAAACTTAAACATCTAAGATTGAACTATTCACCCTAAACTCTCATTCTCCTCAACGAGGAGAAATAGACAGAGAACTATTCATCTCATGTTCAGGTAGCAATTGGAAGACAGGCCACATGAATCACCTTGTTCTCAGCTTCTGACTATAAGGAAAAGCTAAAATGACTAGCTCAGACTGAAATATCCTTTAAACATCTTTTAGATGCTTAAAGTTAAGTTGGAAGACTCTTAGCCTAGCTAATCAACAGGGTTTTTTTAATGAAATAGACCTTATTTTAATGAAATAGCTTGGAGTTTGTGGAAAGAATAAGGGTATATAAAGGAACGGCGCAGTCCCTTCTGCTGAGCTTTTTTTTTTTTTCTCTTTTGAGACTTCTCTTTTCTCTTGTTACTTTAATTTTAAAGTCAAATTAGGTAGTGTTTTGGGATGAATTAATATGTCTATCAGTACTAAATTGAAGTTGCTCAGTATCATATACGATACCCGCTCACAGAACTTAAGATTCAATTTGATTTAGCGCATTTATATTACACCATTTGGGGCGATGTAGTTTGTGTAAGTGTAGCTGTACAGTGAGGCTTTCAAACTATCTGGAGTCGTTCGGTTAACAAAGAGGTCAGAGTAGCAGGGTGACTCCAGCTAGTTAATGAACTGTTGTTGCTTAAGTTGCTGTGCCACCCTTGCATTACTATTTGACTAAAGCCCTTCTGTAACCTCTCCTGAAGCCCCAAAGCTATAGACCATCATGCAAAAATACAAGTTACACCGAGGCAAAGCTAATATTTAGAGGTCAAAAGTACTGTCACATGTGCATTGCTCCATCTCTGCCACAGTCAAAATCCCTCTGGATAGTCCACTGGACAATGGCATCTCCTATGAATTCTTGTCAGTCCACAATAGATTTTATAGAAATTTCTGTGGATGATATTTCTTGTGTCAGAGTTCAGGAAACACATCTCAGTGTATAAAAAACTCCAGAAACTTTGAAGTATGAAGAGGAGCTTTAATGTCTAAAAACTTGTCCATATTTTCCAAGTACATCAGCTTTCTGTACACTTTGCCCTTATGTCTTCACAGGTGCTACTTCACAAGTACTATTGCAACCCTTACTGCAAATCTCATAATTTATCCTTGTTCTTTTTAAGGCACAGTAAAATTAAGCCTTTCATTGGCTTTAAGAATATTTCATAGGGTAAAATTCATCTCACCCGAGGAAACCTGAATTTGTTTCCTGACTGAAACTTTTGTTCTTGCTTACTGAAAACAAAATTATTCTGCAAGCACAATCCCATCTGTGCCGATTTGAGTGAGGGTGAATAAATCCCCAACAATGCACAGCAAAACAGCTCACGGGGAAGGCTGACATGTTAGATGTCTCCAGGCAAAGTAAGAAAAGTCTTATGACAGATCTAAAAGTTCAGTACATAGTTCAAAACATTACTGAAAGTATAGTAAATAAGCCATTAAAGGAAGTTCCAAACTTATCATTTACTTAAACTCTTAATACAACTTAGCAATTAATACAGTCATTCTGTCCTATTGCTCCGTAACTAGAGTTACTGAAAACAAAATGAGCAGAGATTGCAATCAAACTAACTGAACAGTAGCAACTTGTTTCTTGTTGTTTATGGTTTTTCCCCCCCCAGCAGATGACAGCCTCTTAAGAGCATCATGGTATCTTTTAGGATGAATCCCCAAAAGATTTGATCTTCTTTCACTTGCCCAATGTGTCCTAGATTAGTACAGCAAGCACGTTCCTGTTTTTCTAGGATTTTCAGTTTTACTGATGGCTGAGGGTGTCTTCTCAGGATTGCTTCACTGGCATGGATCTGGTTATTCTGAGAAGCCGTGCTGGATACATTGCTTTATTTGAGCTCAGCTGGTTGCTGCTGAGCTCTGGGGGAGGCTGGAGAGACTCCATCACGCCACGTCACTCAGTACTGCACGGGGGCCTGCATCGCAACACGAACCTGAACGTGTACCCTTTAAAACTTGAAAGGTCTACCTTTCTTAAGCCTGTGGCTATTTGTTTAATAATATATTTGTATTATCTCTGTTTTCGCACATGTCCCGATAGCTGCCTGCTGATTTACTTACGGAAATGAAGCCCAGGCTGGTTACAAAGGTTGTGAACTACAAGGAATTATTAACAACAGTCAACTGAGTCTGGAGCCTCTGATTGCTTGACTTTCGGCCTGCAGCGTGTTCCCATGAGACAAATAGTGCTCCCTGGGAGTACGGTGAGTGACCTTCTACCTGGGATGTGAGGAGGCCTGACAGATGCTCAGGTGCCGTGTGTTATTTGTGACACGTGGCAGCTCTGACTGCCTTTCACCTGCCAGCAAGATGACGAGACCTAGAAAAACAAGGACTCTCACAGGTTTCAGGCCTGATGCCAGCTTTAGAGCTGAGTTTGAGGGAATAACTTTTCCCCTTTCACCAAGTCATCTCCTGACCCTGTCTCCATCTCACCCTCTGTTGCTGGAGAAAGTGAAGAGGGGCTGGTGTTTCCCTCCTTTTCTCCATGTTGCCAAACTTTTCTAAGGTTCGTTTCTCTGGACATGAATCAAAATTTTCCCCCACTTGCCATAATACCTCACATCGTGTCTGCTTTTCACTTCTTCACTTTTGCAGCTCTGTTTTGGTATGCAGTGTCTCCCTGCCCTGGGATGAATTTTACCCTATTCAGCATAACCCAGTTACCAGCCGGCAGCTGCAGGGACAGTCATCTGATGCCCCTGCTTCTCCTGGGAGATAAGGGGAAGAGCTGCTCTGGCACCAAGCACAGCCCAAGAGCCCTGGGCCAGTGTGAGAAGCGGGCACATCTCTTTTCTCATGCACGAGCCTTGGAAGCTAATAATAACTCTGCTTGCATGAGGGAGAGCAGAAAACAGAAGCAGTCTGGCAAAGCTCTGAATTGCTGCTGCCGGTGGGAGGGGAGAAAAGAAGGGAGCCCTTTAACCTGGGCTCTGGCACTGCCGAAGTCAGAGCTCCTTGTCTCACCCAACAGCACTGCTAAAAGTTGTAAAAGATGTTGTCTCTTTTTTTTTTTTTTTTTATAGATGTTGATGAGGAAATTCAACTGAGTCAAACCCATTGCATATTGTTTATTACTTTTCATTATATTGTCATTGTGTGTATTCACATCCTTCCACCAGATTCCACTGTCTTTTTCCACTTTTTTTCAGAGAATTTTTTATAGCTGCCTTCAGACCTGAGCAAATGATTAATTTTTGCAAAAGCGCTCATGCAAAAGTGCACGTTGTGGAGTGTCACTAAAGCAGGCATCTTCAGTACAGGCATTTACAGATGATGCCATGGTGGCTTAGAGTGCCCTGGTCACAGAAAACCCCCTGAGAAACCTCTCACGTGTTTTCATAGAAGAAATCAACTTTTTCTTGTATACATAAATCAAATTCAAACATAAACCACTGAGAGGTTTTTTGGCCTTGAACTAATACATTCAGGGTTCATACACTCCAGTAGCATATAAATAAGAAAAAGATTTGAATGTACTATTTTGACTGTAGTGGCCTTCAAACACGCAAGCAATACTTGTGAAGAATGTGCCTGAGTTCTTTAAATCTGTTGAGATTCCTGGTTAAAGATTCCCTTTATTTTCTTTTTCTAAATTCCACTCCTTGTCAACTTTTAGATGCAGTTTTCTCTTTTTCCCCCCATTCTCTTCTGAAGTTGCAGTACAGTGTGTGTGACATGCTTTGGAGATTTGAAGTGCAGTGTATCTTTTTTCAAGTTTGTAGAGAATGAAGCAACATTAAACGAATGTTCATGTTTGGAGGTAATGCACTTAAAAAGCAGAAAATGGTAAAAACCACATGTACCTTTACAAATATAATTTTGCTCCATGTATGTAAAGATCAAAACACTCTTTAATAACAGGCTCACTTCCCCCTTCCCCTTCTGGACTCCTGCCTCCTTCTTTCAGTGTTAATTCTGGCTGGTGCAAAATCAAGATGGAAGCAGATCAGGGCCTGTTTTATTCTAATTACTCATTGTGTCCAGTCCAGCCTCCAGATCTGCTTTATTCAATGGCCCAGACGTGCTCTCACTTTCATAAGAAATGCAGTAAGTTTCACCAGGGAGGAAATAGCTAAGGAGAAAATAATGCAAAAATTTATTTTACCTAGGAAAATTCAGCAACGTAATTTACTGTTGAGGGGTCGAGTTTCTAGCAAAAAGAAGAATAGCAACTGCTGGCTGATGCTCAGTCTTTACTGAGACAAACCATACATCTGTTTAACTGGAGGGAGGCAGCAAAAGTAGCAAGTTAGTTCATAGTTATGCATGCTTGATTTACTACAGGTCACAGATCAAGCTGTGTGCAGGAACATGTCCTTGAAAGGGCAAATAAATTCAGTCAGTTTTCTGATTTCATTCTGGCATAGCAAACTATTAGCTGGAGTGAGAGGTTTTGAATGCATCTGTACTTCCTTAGGGAGAAGTCTGAATTCCATTTTACCTGCTTCTGGGTGATCAATAGAGGACTTGGAAAAGAAGACTTTCAATATCTCTGGGCTTGATATATTGTCATATTTAAGAAACAACAAAAAAAACCTGTAAATCATAGTGGAAATTTATTTTGTTCACATATATTATGAATCATCCAAGGATGATACTTAGACTTTAAAACTCACAAGAAGCCAGAGATGTATGCTCACTTATAATACAGAAAATAATCTTTTCCACAGTTTTATTTAGAATTGTGAGAAAATAAAAGTAGGCATTAGAGCAGAATTCCAGTCATACAATGTAACCTTTGTCACTGCATATGTTTTTGCATTTTTTACTCATCTATATACGGAAGAGATAGTGAAAAGTTTGATGAATGTATTTTCCCACTGCAAGACTGAAGCAAGAACAGTATTCAAATAGTGGTTAAAACCAAAACCCTTTCCAGACCACTGGCTTCTCAGGTGTTGAATTTTCTTCACTCACCTGGGAACCTGAAACTAGGCTGGAAATTCCACTAAGTAGCAAACACTGAAGAGTACTCGACTCTGAAACCTCAAATCTAAGTGACTTTTAAAAAAATATAGGCCATTCCTAGGACTCAGGAAGTTACAGTGATGAAATCATTATGTTTCTTGACTTTTATTTGAATTTTATTCATCCTGGGCTTCAAGCCAGGGTAGTTCTGGGGGAATTCCGTATTTGTGCCCAGAAGAGGAAACACTTGTCTATATTGCACTTTAAATAAAGCAGTACAGAAGAACTGTGTTAATTTGTTGCAAGTTTGTAATACTCTCTCTGAGAGATAAATTGGTATGCAGAAAGGAAATGCAGATGCAAAGGGACAGTAGATTAAATCATATATCTTTTCGACCTGACACATCCTGTATTTTCTACAGAGGAAGTCCCTATTGCCATCATTAAGAAAATAAGCAACAAGTTCATGTATTTATCTTCAAAGGAGACACCAGTTCACTGTCAATGTCACTGTGCAGGAAGTGTTCTGAGGCAGCACACTGATTTTTTCTAGTTGGAAGATGACTATTGAGGTTTTTTACCTCGTACGTGGACTGTGGTCTGGGTTTAATTGCTGCTTCAGTGAAGAGTTTGTTCAGCAAGTGCTTTGCTTCCTCTCTGTGAAATGGGGATTTCTCACTTTGGCTAGCCTGAACTATTGAGAATGGAAAACAAGACTTTTTCCACAAGTGTCCATAAAATCCCTAGGATGGGACTGAACTGCACTCTATGTCAGCACATAAATAACAAGAATGTTTTAGTTTACTATCTGCTGGTTCCTCTCACTAGATTTTCGTGAAGACACAGGTAGCACACCCTAATATTTATTTTGAGTTTTTCAAATGATCTGAATACGGGGTATATCAGGACAAAAACTAATAGTAATTAAATTCTTAAAAATCGCCTTTAACTTTTGACCCACAGAAAACATAAGGATAGATGCTGTGCTCAGAGTACAGCGGGGTCAGACTCTCAGTACTCCACTGCGACCACTTTTGGGCATGCTTCTCACCTGAATCACCTTTTGTGTGAAAGGTTCAAACAGCAGCAAATACATGGCACAAATTGAGGCTGTACTTCGTCTCTCTCCTTTTTTCCTTCCCAGAAAAGCAGTTCACTGCTGTTCCAACCACCACAGGGCTCAAGAAAAGAAGACATTATTTTTGAAGATTTTCAAGAGGCATTATTCCTGCTAGGGAAGTATGAGTACTTTTCATTGTTGAAACTTACTTTATTATACCAAGTGCTAAAAGGTACTTTTGAAATGGTTATTAAAAGAAAACATTACATAAATATTATATTTGCTAATATGCATTGGCACTCAAAATATGCTAAGAACATTTCATCTAGGGTTTTAATATTCTGTGGTGGAGATTCTGTCTGAGTTTACATCTCCCTGTAAATTTACTGAATTCAATACAGATGTCCTCTCTACCAGTACAACTGAGAGAAGAATTTGACCTGTTTTGTCTGATTTTTGGGACAGTGTTTGTAGCCTGGAGGTCCTTAGAATGCGAATATGCCCAGATCTAAATGAAAACAATAATACCCTCATCCATTCCTCAATCAAGTATGTTTAACATATCCTTCTGGCAATTTTTTTCAATTATTTTTTTTTATGTCACTGTCTAATGTTTGCAAGAAGTCTGTGAAGTTAGGAAAATCTCTCTTGGGGTGGCCATCCTTCCCTGAGACACTGGTTCATCAGCTGTGGAATAAAAAAATGAAATATAAAAGCTGTTTGAAGAGTTTGCAAAACAGAAAGATACATAATCATAGAATCATAGAATCTGTTGAGTCGGAAGGGACCTTTAAAGGTCATCTAGTCCAACCCTCCTTCAGTAAGCGGGGACTTCTTCCACTAGGTCAGATTGCTCAGAGCCTCATCAAGCCTGGCCTTGAATGTCTCCAGGGATGGGGCCTCCACCACCTCTCTGGGCAACCTGTGCCAGTGTCTCACCACCCTCACTGTAAAGAACTTCTTCCTAATGTCTAATCTAAACCTATCCTGCTCTAGTTTAAAACCATTGCCCCTTGTCCTATCACTACATGTCCTTGCAAACAGGGCATAATACACAAAAATAATATAATTGAAACATATCTTTTGGATAGTTTGTGGGATTGGAGCCAGGCAGTTGTTGCATATATTTAAATTTATAGTGATAAAAGACAATGCATATCTCCTTTGGTATCAGTTTCCTCATTAATGATAAGCAAAAGACAGTTAACAAAAAGAGGAAAAAGCAAAACTAGAAGGAAACTACCTGGGATTTTCTGTGAAATTCTTACCGCTCCTAAATCAAAAACACCATCTGTTTTAGAGTTCAATAGAAGAGAATAAAAGGATCATTTTAGTGTTGTGTTTTGTTTTCACCATCCAGGGTCATTCCATAGAAGAGAACATAGAACAATGAAAGGAAAGATGTTCTCTAAAAAATAGCCCCACTTTTTTAAAACTTTTTTTTTTTTNNTTAAAATTTTTTTTTTTTTTTTCCTCCTGGGTGTGGGGGAAGGGCAGGTTGCTTCTCTGTTGTGCTTCTCTGTCCTTTTCTGAGAAGAGAAAGTGACATTAGGGAAAGTAAGGAAACAAAACACTACAGTACGTGCCCATAGTAGATTCCTGATTCAGGAGACAGGAAGCTCCTCCTCTGCCTGACTTTTAGCAGTCTTTGTTTCTCCTGATCACCTGACTTACCCACAGGATTGAGTAGAAGTTTTTGCTATATACTACCAGTGATTCACACGACTAGACAATTTTTTCACTTCCACAACACAAAACATAATCCTCCAACTAATTAATCTTATTTACCTACTTGGCAAATGAATCTGGGTTAAGGTGCAAATTTGGAATAGCTCTCTGGCACTTAATATTTACTGCTTATTTTTTAGCATCTAAGTAGTCTCCGGGCGAGAAATAGGTAATAATAACTTTTTTCCAAGTATTGTCCCAAAGTTTTCATTCACTATAACTCTGATTTCAACACAATAGTTCACCACTTCTATAGTTATAACTATATATATCTATATATCTAACATCAGAAATATTTGCAGGATATGAACCTTGAGGTAGGATGTAGCTCTCAAATCAAGACACCAAAATTGAGTTGTGGAGACATTAAATACCTGTCTAAACTGTCCTTGTAAATAATTGAGATTTGAAATTATCAAGATAAAAATTAGTGAATGCATTGTAGTATAAAAGGATCCAAGTTTTGAAAGCAATTTTCATAGTTTTTGCTCCATATTGCGGCAATGTCTTACATTGTTCCAGACTACACAGTTAGACAGAACTGCTTACTGTGATAGTTCTGCTAGCCTTGTGTAACCAACCCATCCGTGGACTGATTGAATTTTGCACTGAGGTTTAGGATTTGTTCGGCCCATGCCTTCCTCCTGCAGGGACAGCTGAAACTGCACAATGTTCACAGAAACATGTTTTGAATTGTATTTAAATTTTTCATAGTTCTAATTATCAATTTATCACTGCTTTTCAGACATATTATAGGCTACTATGCTACTATGCAAAATCCCTTCTTTGTTTTGTTTTGCTTATCTTTGGGGGTTTTTTGGGGTTTTTTTTTTTGGTTGTTTTTTCTCCATTTTTCTGCTGTTTTCTTATGATGCAGTGTTGAGTCTCCCACGGGCATTTAGTCTTTAATGACACTATGAGCAAAACATAACAGTATAGAATCCAGTACACAATAATTAATCTGAAAATAGATATGACACACCGAAGTTATGGCTAGCTAGGGCAGTGTCCATCTACTGGCCCTCGTTTGTTTTCCGGTGGTCACCAGAGGTCAGTTCAACAATGTCGCCATTGATCCTTTTCTATCCGTTTAACTTTCACTACTACAAGAACAGAACTCCAAACACACACACAAAAGAGAGAAGGAAGAATGTGCTCATTGTGGTTCAACCGGAATTCACAAACACAGAAAAGATCCTCTCTATTAGCTGTTTCCTCCTGCAACTTGACTTCCGAAATAGGGCTACCCTTTTGTACCAGATACAAAAACAGAAATGCAAAAAAAATCCCACCAGAAAGCATGTGACTTCCAAAATTGCCTGTAGCTTTCCTGGCACTGGGTTGAGAAATATTTCTTCATCTCATGTTACATAATCATCCTTGACGCATTGTTTGTTCCAGCTCAGTGCTGTTTTCATCAGATAGGAACCACAAATCTAATGGAATATGAGGAGTGTCCCCCTCATGGTGTATGGAGGATTTTTTTCAGCTTTTTTTTTTTCTTGTAAGTTTCATAATTATGAAAGGTATTTAAAAATATGTGCGGGAACAAATACTTTTTGAAACCATATTTCTCGTTAACTAACATTCTTCACAGTGCACATTTCCTGTCTTTTTCCAGTAAGCACACTGTTTACAGCACACTGAGATCCCATTTGAATGAATGAAAGGAAGAATGAGTAAATGAAAGAATGAAAGCATATTTGACATAACCGACCCTTAGGATAAATTCAATTTACTTTAATAAAATAACACCAGGGATTAATTTACCCTGTAATGTTTCAATGGTGCACTCTAAGGGATTTACTCCAAACCATATGAAGTCAATGTAGCTTTTCCATTGATTTCAGTGGGTCTGGAATGAGTTTCAGAAAGATTAAACAACTACTTATCAGTTCTTTTCATTTTTATTCACAAAGTGAATAACTCTATGCAGGTAAGACACTTCACTGGATAATCATTCCTTGAACTTTGGTATCTGTCATTGTTATCTTTTCCAACATCCGTAAGTGCATCTCTCAATTCTCCTTATCAAACCGTGACTTCATTCTGTCTGGTTTTCTGTAAAGTTCTATTGCTCAGACATATCCTCAATGTTAAACCTTTTCTACCTTAGGCTAAAATGAAATGAATCTTTCTTTTCTTTTGCCTTATGGAAGAGAACACCATAAATACCTTCATAGATCACTCTATAGTCCTTCTGATTTCCATGCTGTATCTGACGTCTGTCTGATGTTCAGGGTTGGACCTCTGACCAACATTCAGTATGTATCCTTATTTTAGCCTCAGTCTGCAGTCAGGGTTGTTCCAAATTTCATATAGAAAAATTCCAGTTACACAAAGCTCAAGGAGCATCCTTCATGTTCTTTCGTTTAATTTTCTAGTGTTGATTTCTTCATCTTCCTTGTCACCATATCACAAGCTCTACATAATATCCCAATGCATACGATTTGCTCCTTCCATGAAAAGACTTATGCTGGACTCGACTACGTATCTAGAGTAGCAGCTGATCACGCTGCCTCAGAAGAACATGAAAAACCAAGTTGCACCTGAATCATCGGCTGATCGCTAGTTGTCCTCTTGTTTCAGGGTGGAGAGAAGTAAATTGTCTCATTTTATAAATTCTCACAGATTGTTCTCTCGCCTTCATGTTCACCTGTGTTTAGTGAAGCTTATCTGATGCGTGTCTTGGGCCTGATACTTGATTTTTTCACTCAAAAAAAATCTGAAATGGTAGAAAAAAGTATGTTTATTAGATCTTCAGATAAAATCAGATTGGAAAGGCCTGAAAGCACTTCAGAAGATAGGACTAGAATTCAAAATAATTTAGATTATTTGAAGAAATGACCTGGAGAAAAAAATGACATCCCAGTAAGAACAAGACCAAAGTCCTACCGTTGGAAGGAATAATCTTGATAAAGCAGGAAAGGGTGAATAAATTGTCTTTACAAGAGGTTGTATTATTGCCTGAACTTGAATCAGCAGTCATGCTGTTGAAAAACAAAATCAGACAAACTGGAGTGTGTCCTCTAAGATGAGGGAAGGTTAGCAGTGGCAAGGTCTTCCTTGAAGTCTTCTGTCCAGCACTGGACAAAGCATTTGAAGAGAGGGGTGGAGCAACTGAAGGCCATCAGGAGGAGAGAAGCAAGAATGAATAATTGATTAGGAAACATGGCTTTGGAGGAAAAATTGAAAGAAATAGGACTATTTAGATTAGATAAGGGAAGAGAGAAGAAAATCTTGCTAGTAGTCTACAAATACTTTAAAGTCTTTCTGCCCAGACAACGTGTTCCATGGGCATGCTGTTAAGATCTAACACAATGGTTTTAAATTTCAAGAAGGGAACTTCATTTAAGATGTGAAGAAGAGCTTCCCAACAATAAAAGTAGTGAAACACTGAAATAAATGATGTGGGGTGATCATGAAATCTCCAGTTTTGAAGTTCTTTCAGAATAAATTAGATAAACTGTCAAGTGTACCATTGGTAGAGCTAATCATCTCTTGGGCCGGGAGACAGACTGAGTGATCTTTAAAGGTGTTTTCTAGCTCAATTATGTCGGTTATACCTAGGAATATTCTAGTTAAGTAGGCTTTTGTGCTGTTAAATCCAAGGCTTTGTCTACATCTTCTTGCTGTCCAGTCATGTTCCATGTATCAATGTGAGATGCTGATAAAAAGAATTTTTTTTTAACCAAGATCATTCCACCACTTTCACATTGACTATTAAAAGTGAATGAAATATCCTAGGATTACATCGACTTAAAAATGATTTATTTTTTAAAAAATAAGAATAGGAGTTACATTTTCCTGTTGAAGTGAGAATAACTATCAGGGTGCTGTGTGAGCCTGGGGGCCAGGCTCTCTGAGGGGCCACAGCTCCCTAAACTGGGCAAAAGGGCTATACAAAACAGGATATTCAGACCTCCAATTTGGGCAGGAGGGAACAAGTAAACCAGTTTAAGTAGCACTCTTTACATAAATATTTAACAATAGAACACCTAAGGGCAGAATGTGTTTGCCTGATGCAAACCCACTGCAGTTGTGGACATGCACAATCCTTTGAATACGCAGCTTACCATTTGACAGTTTGAGTTGGTGAATTTGTATTGCTTTTTTTGTGAAACCTAATGGCATATCAGAAGGAGAAATGAAAAAATCTAGAGAAGCTCAGGTCCTCTTTTTAGAAAAAAAATAATTATGTTGAAGACTATGTAAGCACACAGACAAGCAACAATTTTGGTCTACATCTCAGGTGCTAAAAGCAGGGTATTGAAGACCGAACACTACTTGAAAAATACCATGAAGGTATGAAGGTGTTCTAACATGTAGTAGAACCACGAAGACACAAGTTTGAATAGGTCAGTGCCTCTTTTATTGCTCTTTGAAATACACTATTTTTCCTCAAGATGGCAAAAAAACTTTCCAGCTTTATTATATCTATTTTCTTTATTCAGCAGAATACCTGAAAGAAAAAGAGCGGCTGGGTTTATAGGCAATTACTATGGCTATATTCAGATTAGGAGAATAGTTTTATAAAAGATATTTAGGTCTTACTAAAGGCTGACTTTTCTTAAGTGCTCTTTCAGTCTTGCTCTTGCATAATCCCTGTTCAAGGGCAAGTTTTCTGCCAAAGATACAAGTAAACTGAAGAGAGTGAGGATTGCAAAAGGAATTGCATTGCAACTGGTGTCATCAGAAGGAATTCTAGCTGAGTCATCCAGGGTTTCTTTTATTGTTTTCCAGGGTAGATGTACCAAACCAAATAGCTTCATCACCCTTGGAAAGGGCCCTCACCAGTTTACACTGTCAGCATACCATGCAACTGAATTGTTCTCAGAAACTACAGCACTGGTTTTGGACACTTAGCCAAAGAGCTAACCTCAAAAGATAGGTTCTCAAAACCCTGTGTTTGCTGCCCAGCAATGACTGAAGTCCCTGGGCCTCAAAGTTTGTCTAGATGGTGCAATGCGGTGTCGTATGGAGGTGCTGATGACGGCTCCAAATGAATTCACTCAAGTGCCAGCAGTTTTATGAGCCATAATTTCAACCCAATTAGAGCTCTGTACTAACTTGGGTTGCTCCCGGTATCCAAGATGGATTGTTTAGAGTTGTCTCAGGTATCTGTGCATAATACTGCATTATTTCTACCACTAGCAAGGAGTCGCGTTTCTAAGTGGGGGAGAGCACAGCATGTGTTCTCTGAACTGTGTATAATCTAGAACAATGCACAGGAAAACAATAATAAATTTCACTATCCACACTATTATTTTCCAAGCAGGCCTACAAAATTATGATTAATAATAGACTACGATTTGCACATACTGAACACCTGAGCAATATATCCTTAGATAGGGCAAAAATTCATTTCCAAAAACCATTAAAATCGCATACAAACATCATTTCCACATAAATAAATGAATTAAAGAAATGTAAGCAAATAAATATAACAGTATACCAGAGCAAGAGACCCACAAATACTGATAGCTTGGGATGGATTTTAAGCTAGGCTTCAGCAGTTACAGTCATGTTGATGAATTTAGATGCTAGAAAATTGATCACAATGACTATTAACTATATTAACCAAACTGTGCTCCAATTTGCAAGCTCTGTTCTGGTCTTGGTGAGTACACACTGAGAGTAGAGATATGTCGCTGTTGTCCCTGTTCCCAATGGGAGGAAGATAGCAGTGTCAAACCTGTAAATTATAATAGCTCTGTGCCATGAAGTTCGGTTTCTGCAGGCTGTTATGTTTACTTCTTTTACTGCACCAGTGCAGACCTGCACAGCACAGAGAAATGCAGAGGAGAGCTTACAAAAACAAATGAATAACCAATGGTTAACAGTCCTTATTTCTAAGCTTTGACAGCAGCGACCAGCAAAGAGTAGGATGCTTGCACTCTCTGCATGCAAGACAGCTTTTATGCTGTCTGTGGAGCAACATTTCTGGTCAACAGACCAGACCCCCATTTCCTCTGGCGAGAATCATGTGCAGCCTTCAAACAGAGTCAGAAAATCAAGTCAGCTCTCTGATATTAGAAGATACTGGAGGGGAGGCCTGAGAAGCAGGCCAATTTTATTTGCTCAGCTGACAGCATGATAAGAGCTGCTGTTAAAAGGAGCCATTGGATGATAAAAAAAGGTCCTCCGCATGCCCTGCCAAATCCTCCTATCAGGCTTCTATGAGTTCATATCAGGTCACCACAGGATTCCTTTCATCTCATAACACTGACTTCATTAGTTTCCATGACCTATCTGAAACAGTAGCATATATGGAAGAAACCCTAATTTATGACTAATCTGCTGTTGTATTTCCTGTCCTGGATCCTCTTTCACATACAAAGTGGAAGTTCAGCTTTGCTGCAAAACATCATTTTGCTTGTTATATTTCCAGAACATTGGCATTATTTCTGGTGTTCTTTGTGCATATTGACACTAATTGATAGTAACAGGGCTATGACACTGCAGTAAGTTTTCCCACAGTACAGGCAAAGCCACTGCAGGTTAGGCTGCCAGCCAAGCCAGTTAATGCTTCCCTTTGCATTCCTTCCAACTCCCCAGAGAAGAGCCATTTTACGGACACCTGCAAGTTAAAGATCCAGAACGTTATTGCCTCTGTTGTTGCTGTTAAAAAACTCACCTAGAAATGGTGTCACTGCACAATCCTATTTCGGAAGCTGCAACTCATAAAGGAAAAAAGATCTGAAAGGCTTTAGCTACAAAATTTGTCATTAAAGCTTTAAGTTAATTTAATTAAAACTATAATTGACCATTTTAAAAAATGACAGCAGATATACAGCTTGACCTAGAACTGATAAGACGTACTAATGAGATGAATAGAGTATATTCTTCTGTGTGCTGATAGCAACTCCACACAATAACAGCTGAATATATGACAAATTTATTCTTCTGCCTTTTAACGTCCCCGCCTGTGCTGCAGTTCCAAGGCAAACAAAGGGAAGTGAGAATAAGTGTGTACCTGGCTCATACAGCTGCTAATGAACTTGATGTGCCCTATTTCACATAACTGAGCTTGTTTATTAGTCACTGCCCTGGTACCTGTGTATAGATTTATGTGAGTGTCCTCAAAGTAACTCTAGTAGAAAAAAAGTCTCAAAGCATAAGCATTAAGTCATGTGATGACTTTTTATTTTTGTTTTCCCATCCCTCAGATCAAAATTTGAGGATATAAAATTTGACCTACTTCTTTTCTTCCTGACCTGAAAAAGCTTTTACGTACACAAACCAGCCTATTTTCTCCCAGACAATCAAACCCTGGATAAGTTCCCAAACACAAATACAGAGATTCCCAAGATTATAACATAAATATTGACACAACAGAATTAATCTGCAGAGGAAAGGAGTCAGAGGGGTCCATATTCAAAGGTCAGTTTTCTAATAATCTTAAACCACACCACTCCCAGAAAGGGTGCAGTAGGTATTAATTAAAGCAGAGAAATGAAAAAGAGTTCCAAGTTCTATACCTGACCAGTGGGGAAAGTAATTTTCCTCTTTCATGGCTTTTAGAACCAAGGCTACCCTGTTTCAGCACCAACATGCAGAAATCAAGGCAAGTCAGAAATGCATCTAGTAAAATACATGGAACAGACTAGAGATAAAACTGAGGGTAAAAAAAATAATAAAAACATCATTTACCTTTTCACTCTAGAAGACTTTTGCTTTGTACAAGCCTCTGTTTTTGACTTTTAAACTCCTTGGGTGCCAAGGACTCTTCTCTCTGCATATACAGACCGCGACAGCCAGAGAAGCTCCGTCACTAATGCTCCCTGAAGCATTGCTGGAATATAATTGCTAGTCATTACTTTTCCTAAATTTTGGGAGGATGCGGGGGNGCCAACCCAGTAAATGGGCTTCAAACATGCCCTTATTGGCAGAATTAAGCTCCTCAGAAAATTCACCTGTAAGCAGCATATCTTTGAAACAGCGGGTGTTGGGACAGCCCCCCCAACACACATGTATGCTCATACACATGCACACATGGACAGGCTCCCTATTTCTCTTTTCTAAAAGTCTGCCAAGTGATCAGAGTTTCCTCAGCAGATGTAAGTGCAATTCTTTCCAGAGGCAGGCAGGGAACTAGTTGTGCAGTTCCGCATTTTATGCAGGGCAGTTCACTGTAAGATATGTGAGCCCGTGGGGAGGGACATGGACCCCAGGCACTCTTCCCTCAGGGTAGATGCTTAGATCCAGCCAGCCTTGCACGCCAAACTCTCAAAGACCTGCACTCACCACCTGAGAGGTGGAGGCTCTCCTCCCTCAGCTTTTGTTCATAGTTGAGATTGTCCCAGGAGAAAGAAAGTGTAGGAAGACCTAGAGTGTCAAGCTGGGCTCAAACCGTCACACAAAATAAACTCAAGCATAGTACTGCTAGTCACCCTCACTACTTGCCTGTTAGCATAACCTGGCTCAACTTCTACGCAGTTCAGACAAGACCACATTTGCCCACATCCTCGTTCTCATGCTATAAAGACACTGCTCTGATGGGTTACGTCACTACTCCCCCATTTATTCATTCATTTCCAGTGAGGAAAAAATAAACTTTAAAAGAAAAGATGCCATGTAGGGCTTTAGGAATACCACTGTTGGCCAAAGAGAGATGCAGAGACAAGTGGTATGTTATATGGACTTGTCTGGCCTGTGCAAGTTGGTCTCAGAGACAGATAAGTCCCATGCCCTGCTTTGTTTTGCAGTCTAGACCTGGTTGGTGTCTCCCAGTCCTGAATGAGTGCTCCCACCTTGAAACTATCACTTGAAAAACAGCACTGTGTCCATCAGGTATATGTCTTTTTAGGAGCAATTCCTGCCTGGTTCTTTGAAGGAACAGCTGTCCTCATGCCTACTCTCTAGAAATGATGTGACAGGAAGAGACAGTCATGACTTCATGCATCTCCAAACGAGGAGTCCAGTTTCTGCAGAGGGATCAGCTTTTTCTATTTACCATCTGTAAGCAAATTCCACCTCAGAGTGAATTTTATTCTAAGATGCCTACCTTGACTTTGGCGTTCAATGCAGACTCTTAGTGCCTTTCGCTGGGTCTGGGTCATCTTCTCGGCCTGACTAGTTGGGTTAGTGTCCGAGGTAAATGCAATCAGGTCTTTCATTGGATCTAAACTTGTAGAGAACACCAGGAAATGGTCACTAAGAAGAGTAAGAAGAAAAACTGGGACAGTAATGTGACTCTATGCTGGCTTTGGTTTTACAAGCCTTCATGCTGTCCCAAGCATTGTTGACTTCTATCAGCCACTTGTAAGTCAGTGCACAGGTGGCAGCCAGACAGAAGATAATGGGTGGGTTCCACCCACCTGCAAGCCAAAAACCTAGGTAGTAGGAGAGGGAAGATGTGGATTGGGAAACCGTATCTCTTCTAACTGGAGTTTCCCCTTCAGTAGGGAAATCCACAGCTTCACAATGAATGCATTTTTCCAGCTGCTGTGAACAGACAGAATAATTATTTTTGGTCTTTTATAACAAAGGTTAATTAATTATCCTCTGCAAATATCCCCTTTATCTTATTTGGGGCTTTTGTTGGGTTCCTTTTTTTAGATGTCTTTCCCTTATCTCCTGTACCCCTAACACTTTTGTTACAAAAATATTGTTCCTCCTGATAGTTTGCTACTGATCTATTTATACCATCCCAGCATTTGGGAAATGTTTAGGGTGTTTAGGTAAATACATTGCAGGATTTCCATGAGGCATGTGTCTGTTATGTGTATATCATTCCACTTCCTCTTAGTATTTTAGGACTGGATTACGGCAGTGTCCTATGGGGCAGTTGTCCCCCAGCCATGTTGCTAGGACTGCTCACCCATGAAACAAATATGCTGGAGATGCAGGAGTGAGGAAGAAGCTCTACACTCTGCTTACTCAAGGATACAGTTGAGTCTGCAAACTAGTGGACTGATCTAGACTACTCAGGGTCACCATCTATCTGATCCATGTGAAAGCTTGAGGGAGATTCTTTTTTGAGGAAAAGAAGGAATACAGTCAAAGTTCAGAATCTGGTCTTTTTCACCAGGTGTATGCTGATAAGCAGGTGTAAGCACAAGCTTTTCTGCCTTCATGGTCATCTGCACCTTCTGGAAAATCTCCATAGTTCTATACGTTACTCTCCTGCAAAGTTTATAGTCTTCAGAAGGGGACTCTAGGAGGAAGAGCTAAATTCACCAACATCTTCATGTTATTTGAAGTACAGTGGTCTTTCTTGATCACAGTGGGTCATTGTCTTCACCACTTCTCACAAAAGAATAGTAGTATAGTGTATTGTAATGAACTATACTACCTTGACACTGGGTGGAAAGATAAAAGCAACAGGAAACTGCGTGACATGTCCTTGGTACACATAACGTAATTCACTAAAAATGTCAAAGTGGGATCCATTATGGAAGATATAACCATCTTTCACATTTTGTGGACATACTGGTTGGGGGTTTTTTTTATGTTTAATATTTTTTGAGACTGAGCTTTGCTCCAATCTAGCTGCTGATGGCAGTGTTTGGGGAGGTCATATTTTACTGAGCTACCATAAAGAAACCATGACCACAAAAAGAAAAATGAGTATGACAAGATAGTTGCTACTGCACAATTATTAATTTATTTTCAATTTGGCAGAAAACAATTTCATGGCTTAAAGAAACTGGAGTGTGGCAACAAGACAGGATAAGCACAGGAAATTCATGAACAGAATGTGCTCTTGTATAGTTGTGCTTGCCTTTAAGGCTTTTTAATTTACAGGGAGATTACTTCCTTCTCAATCCAATGCAGAAAAGCAGTTATTAGTGGCTAATAGCCAGGGGCAAAAAGTATCTAAAGATTTTTAAGTACTTGGCATAATGTTTTTCAGACTTTTAATATTACATCTAAATAATATATTCTCAAGTAGATCAGCATGATTCAGAAGTGTGTGTGTGTTAAAAACTATTAAATAATTTTGGCTTAAAAAATGTTCATTTTCTTTTAAAGTTAGAATGCTTTATTTCAATATTTTTGAAAGATACATTTTTATTTGGAAATGTTTCATTGAGAGATTGAAACATTGAACAAGAAGAGTAAAAAGATACTAAAATAATCTAAAAATTGTAATTGACCTAAAACCATGCTTCCATCGCTATTGTCAATTATACATTACGGAGAGGTTCTGCAGGGTACGGGACTAAGCTTCGATTAGGATGCCCTTTCCCAATCAATCTTGTTGCCAGTGGGCTGCAGCAGAGAAAAGCAAGAAATGGGGAGATCTTAGTCATGATTATTTTGACTTAGGAATATTTTTTTTTCTCGATTCTGAATGCAAGATGAAATAAATGGTCTATTTAACAATTCATTCTTGTTTGCTACAGAGAATGGCAAGTGTATTTGATTAACCAACAGTTTCTTCCATCAATACTCAGATTCAAAGCAGTAGAAAGGAAGAAAATGATGAATTATGAAGCGGGAGAGTAAGCTTTGTTTACACCAACAGATTCACAGGATAAGTTTCCTCTTCCCAGCTGTAAACTTCAAGAAAAGCATAAGTAAATACATCAATGTATCATTTATCTTGTGCCTGAAATGAAAATTAGGTTTGATAGGAAAAACAAACCTACCATCTTCTGCTTAGGAAGTAAAAACCAATCCATTATAGCATAATGTTATTTGTTTGAGGATTATGAGGCAGTATAATTCTTTAACAAGATCATGCTGTGTGCTGTTGATGTGGAGAACATTGCTAATTCCATTTCGTCTAGTCTCCCACACAACATAACTTGCGACAAAGTATTGTGTTGTTTTTTTTCTGGAGAAGTCACTTGTTGGAGTAAGTGAATTTAACCCTTCGATCAATAAAAGACAGAAAATACTGATAATTCTGTGCCACCTTCTTATGAATAAAGGAGAGAGCAGTGTCAATAAAGCCATATCACCAGCCACAGGAAATTTGCGAGATCTGATTAATTATATTTCCATTCCATCAGGGTTTGTGGTGAAAGCTGTCATGAAACCCTTCTTTTCCATCAAAATACAACAGGAAAAAGGAACCTGTCCACACAGATATCCTCATTATGTGCCCCACAACTGGAAAATACTTGTAGCAGTTTCTAGTACAAACATCTTTACCTTCACAAAGTGTCAACAAGAATCACTATCTGTGGGCTATTTCTCTATTCCATTTAATGATAATGGTAGAGGAGAATTTATATAAGCCATGCTGGCAGGAGGGCACTAAAATTTGTTCAGAAGTTTTAACAGGATGCAGAATGCGAGCAGTTGTATGTCAACACGGTGTTTCATAATGCTTCTTTAGGTCTGCTCATGCTCCTATCAGGTTTTTACACCAGAAGCTTTTCAGTCAGATTTGAATTGCTATGTTTATTTACTTGATACCTGAAGGGGATTTAGGTCTAAATCCCCAAACTGAAAGTAAATACTATATGCACATTGCATATCTGATACGCAAAACTGATAAGCACATTGCACATCACTCCTAAAATGGCATGCTGGCAGGTAAGAAGTTAAGAATCTGAACTCCCAGAAAAATAGTTTCAAATGAAGGGGTTTTTTTCAGCCTTGGAAAAGTCAAGCAAACAGAAAACAGATGAAAAAGAAGTGTTTCATCTATGTATTGTAAGATAGACTTGTGGAAACTCCTATTAAAGGGCCGCTGTCCATTCCAGAGTCAGGTGGCAAATACCCTCCTGTGGTTTTTTTGACATCAAATTACACATTCTGTAAGTTTTAAACATAGGTCCTGCTCCAGTACAGCTGCTGACTCAGTCTGCAGGGAGATAGGGTTTCTGTTTACAGAGACAACGTAGAGCTGATGGGACGACCCAGTGACATATTGGAGTTCATCTGTGGGAGGAGGGCTTGAAGTGACACTGCATGTGTTAAACTGTCATACTGCAGATCATAAAAATAGAAATGCTGTGAAGCAGATGGTTCGCTTCCACCACAGACACCATTTTGATAGGCACAACTGAGAAGTAGCTTCTGATGATATGCACATATATGCATATGTACACACTCTGTGCTCATGTGTGTGTGTGCTAGCAAGTGTACCTTGAATATAGGCTATGATACAGCATTTATGCCTACTCCCGTGTTCTTTTATGGCATACATTTTTTTAGACAGAACATGTCTTTATGAAGACTTGTTTTCAATTTCAGCAATACATATCTTGCAAAATTTCCATTCTCCCACTGCTCAGTCACCTACATGTGAACCACTTGTGAAAACCCCTCTTCTCATCACCTCTATGACCTATGGAACAAGAAAATTCAAGGATTTTTGAGTGGAGGTGCATGGCCACAAAAGTGTGGGGAGTGGAGGTGCGGGTATGGCTGGCAGGAGGTGGCTAGGAGGCCCTAGGAGACACTGGCTTCCTCTGCCCACCATCATGAATTCAAGCAGGGGAATGCTTTATACTTTTTTTTTTTGGAGGTGCCATCCTCCTCACCACATCTCCTGGTTCACCCTTGTCAGTCCCTTCTCGTAGCACCTTATGGAAGCAGAGGCCAGGAGCTTGCTGGGGAGTTCAGGTGGGGAAGAAGGGAAAAATGAGAGCTGTTGGCTTGGGACAGATCATGAACAAAAGAGATAATTGTCTGGCTTTCTGCTTTATCCTACTAAAGGAGCAACAAAAGACACAAAGCATTAATTTGAGGTTTGTTGATGAAAAGTTGAAGCATGAGAACCTCCTTTAGTTTATTTGGCTGGTTTTACTTTGTCATTCAGTGAAAGAGTAGTAGAAAAATCACTTAGTACTCAAAATCCACATAAAGAAAAGAATTCGGTTGGTGTTGCCTCAGCCACATATGTCTACTCCTTGGATCCAAAATGAAGAAAACATAATTAGTTAATAGTAAAGTTCATCACAGAAATTGATTTCCTTAAAAAGAAATATTGGCAGCTAAAAAATCAAAATGGGGACTGGAAAGCATCATTTAGAACGATTCCACAAAGTGAAATTTTGAAAATGTTTCATTATGCATCATTTGACCTAATCATAAATCAAAACCATTTAGCTTAACTTAAATGTTTTGTGGTTAAAATTTTATACCTTTTAAGTTTAAAATAGCAATCAATCTCTAAATGAAAAACAGTTAAAAAGGACAGAGACTTAAAAAAAAAAAAGTTTAAAATTTTTTTTAAAATCAAATTTCATCAGCATTGATATATTTTAACAAAAAACGGTTAGCTGTCTTCAAAATGTGTTTATAGTGAAAGCCAAGTTGCTAAACTTAGAAAGTAAAGGCTGTGTCTATAATGAAGATTATAAATCACCCCCATACTTACATGTCGATGCTCAAATGTCTAACTGGAAGCTGTATGCTTGTTTTTCAGTGACGTTGCACCAATTTGCTAGGAACTAGTCAATATGCCAAGTCAGTTCATTTGACCAGCTTTATCTCGTATCAAGTAGTCCTAACAGCTTGTATTTTCATTTCTTTGGGGCTCTCTCTTGGCTAACACATTTGTTTTCTCTCTCCCTCCTGAAGTATCAAGTTACCAGTCAAGCAAGGAGCATCCCGTATTTGTGCTGCATAGGTTGCATGTGCTTATCCTGGATATCTCCTGTTTGCGAGAACCAAGGTAAAATAAGCAAGAGGAAGGTAGCTCACCTGTTAAAGAAGTGAGCAAAAAAAAGAGAGAAGACAATAATATCACGGTCTGCTGATAAGAGTGATGAGTTACCATGAGAGTTAAGCTCTTTATCATGGTGAAACCCATCCCCATGTGGCGCTGCACATGTCCCTGTAAGGACACCCCCTACTTTTGCACCCCAAACCCATCCGGCCACGTGCGAGGCAGCAGCCGGTAGTCTCCTGCCACAGCACTCGCTGGAAGTTGCATGAGGACACAGGCTGCATGACAAACAGGCAGTCGCTTGCGAAGCACAAGATCCTTTGAAGCAGTGATGGGAACGAACAGGGAAGGCAAAACAGGTGCAGATATACATCTGCTCCAGGAAAGTATGCGGAGACTGCCGGGAGAACAGCCGCATTCCACAGACACTGTGACGCATTTCGGAAATGCTCTGTGTGCGTGCTCACAGACAGTCGTGCATCTCTACCAGCAGAATCACACAACTGCAACTCTTCAAGATAACCCAATAAATCTTTAGGAAGCCGAGTTATAACTTGGGCTCCTGATCTTTAATTACAAGCTTTCTCCAGTCATGCTGTGCTGGTTTAGTAGCTGGATCTCAGCACACAAAAACTAAAGCTGTACCTTGGGGTACTTATCTCAAATTCCATTCATAAAACATTCCTGAGAAATTACTCCTGGGTATCATTAAACTCCCTTCCTGCATACACAGACGGCAGGTGAAAGATTCAGAATACCTGAGTTTAGTGCTTGACTTTGTTATGACTTGAAATCAGTGGTACTGTATATATCACTCCTGTGTAGGTTTTTTCCTTCTAGCCTTTGTGTTTTGAGGAGCTGTTGACGTTGGTCTGTAGCATTTATATATACATTGAGTCTAGCTTTTAGCAAGAAGGGATTTTTTAAGTGGGAAACTTCCAAGATGGAAGAGACTTCCAGGGTCCAGATAAAACCTGTGACTTCACATAACCTGCAGCCTCTTGATTTTGAGATATATATTATTTTATGGTGCATAGAAGTTGCTTGGAAAGCCAATTCAGTCCCTTGCAAGGAAAATTTCTCTACCTCTGCATTACGCTATACAGATCAAATGCTGACAGTGCTTCCCTACAGCTCCTCAGGACAAGGTATTTGAACTTTTCATTTACCCAGGTCATTTATACTACTCTCTAACCTGACCTAGACCATTTAAAATCAATTTAAGTATGACTACACAAACTGAAGACATCCCTTTGAACTCCATTGCAGAGATATCCTGAAGAGTATAAACAGCCAACTACAGAGAGTTTATCAGGCTCTGGTTATACACTGTGGTAGGAAACAACACTATTGTAACATAGTGTAATCAATGGCAAAAATTTATGTGGGGAAATAATTGGGTTTGGAACTTGGAAATATATCAGACTTGGAACTTCGGTTTCCTTTTTATAGTAAGCCTTGCTCTGGTCTTCAATATTTAAATTAAAAATTGTTGTATATTTCACTTTAAAATGTCATATAACCATTTTCTTTATGATTTCACATAAAATACTTATGGGAAAACATTAAGCATTAGAATAGAAAGGTAAACAACAGTCCATGAATTTTGCTTTCTTTTCTCCATTTTTTCTTCATCTTACTTCTAACCAACTCAGCAAATCCTTTATATTTTTATAAACTGCATTCTGGCACTGCAGGAAATAAAGCACTGTTATAAGAAATTATGAAAATGAAAACTGTAATGACACAGGCTTGACCTGTTTCTCAGAAAAGGAATTAAATTGCTCCAAATATTTAAGAGCATATGTCATACTATTATGTAATGCCATATAAGGAACCACAAAATAGAAATAAAATTCTCATCCCGTAAAGGTTAACATCTTAATTTCCAAACAGTTGCTCCAGGCACATGGAGGGGCAAACAAAGCAAGATGAAAATGCAATAGAAAACCCCTGTGTTGTGGGCAAGGATCTTGGTCCAACAACTGTTTAAACTGGTGTATATGAGAGAAGTTAGGCCAGCACTTCAAGGCCCCAAGATGACTGCAAATAGCCTGTGGATAACTGCACCCATATTAGGGCTCCTATGGAGCCACGGAAGTGCTCATGAGTAGTTTCAAGTGACTTTGGTGCTTCTATGGCACATTCAGCTTGGCCCCCACTTCAAGTCATGCAGAATAAATCAGAGTGGCAGTGTGCTGTGCTGCCCAGAGAGTGGAGCTGGGAGCAGCATGAGGAGTGGAGAATGACTACAGACCTTTAAAAATCCTTTGGAAGCAACCTCTTGATCAACATTTAGCAGGGCACTTGGATCCAGAATCTGGACCCCGATGTCTATGGAAAAAGAATTCATAACCAATTTTATGGAATAAAATTTATTCCACAAATTTGATTCTTGTCATAATTTGCCAGAAATTGTAGGAATTTATTGTTCTGAGGAGACGCCCTTCTTCATATTGCTAAGAGTTTGTTTTCTCTGAAACTGTCAGATGAAAGCACAGTTCCTACAAAGGGATTTGAAATTATGTCTCACTGTTTCCCAGTCTAAATGTTTACCCAACCATCTGCATACAAGGATTGCCTATTCCAGCTATCTCTGCCTCAAAAGATCTCACTGTTCCTATCAGAAGTACATGGCAATAGTATGGATCAGCTGACTGTGCTTGAACGAGCCCTGGCTCAGGCTAGAACTAGCTGGCTCACTGGATAACATTAACATTGACATTTACTGGTATCTCATAACTCCTCTTCTCCCATTCCAGCTTTGTCCAAGTGAGTAGCAACTGCAGAAAATACAACTTGCTGTGTGAAAGTCCCATAGTTTCGCAGTGTGGTAAAGGTTTTGGGAAATCTGGCCAAGATTCCATGCACAATTTTTGCTATTTTAACTAGGCATAGAGAATAGCTGAATAATTCACCTATAAGTTTCTGGCTTAGTTTTCTTCTTAGCTATATACCTCTGCATACAAAATACTTTCACAGTCAGAAGAAAGAAAAGACACCTAAACTTAAGGAGATAAAAGAGGGGTAAGAGATTACTGATGATGGTTAATTGCATGCCTACCGGTCTGAATATGAGATCTTCACACATTATGCATGTAACTGCATTCCACAGAGCACCAGATCCAAAAAAATTTAATTAATCAATAGGAAGAAGATACTAGAAAATTTTATTTCTGGCGCTCTTGAAGCAGGCCTAGAATTATCTGTGATGAATTGTCAAACAAGAAATAAACAGGTATTTTTCCTCTGAACAATGGGTTTTCTTCCTAGAGACAGCCCCATGACATGAACACCAAACTAGGTTTTCTTGGTCAATGCCGGAAGGTGTCCCATTTCTACTGAACTCACTGGAAATGATATGTAGACTTAGTTCTATAAACTATGATATTTTTTATTAAAATGCACTGCAGTCACCTATTTTCTCCATACAAATGCCTCATCTCCTCAATGTGATTCCTGTCACAGGGAATGACATATTTTGCCACTATAGTCTCTATATGCAGATCCTCTCTAATGTACTGGATTGCTGAAGTTTGATCCATGGATGTCTCCTATAGTCAGTGGAAGCAGAGGCCAAATAAGAACCCTAGATATTTAGCTCAGCCATCAAATTTCACCATATTTTTTGGCTGCGTGCCTCCAGTTCAGACTAGACCACCATTTAAAAACTTGTTAATAATTTTGTTCTTTACCAAAAACTATGATTTATTGATTGAAAATCCTGGAAAAACATTAAAACATGACAATGACAAAACATGGCTGGAGCACAGTAAAATCCTTGTTCTTACAAAGATTGCTTTGGCTTCTTTAATTGCTTGAAATATTTGGGACTGTGGCTTGGCTTTTTACCCACCAGACCAGCAGCTTTGCCATCTGCCCAGCACCGGGCTAATGCTGACTTCAGGGGACAAATCCTGACTGAGTCATCACCAATGAATCATTATTTCACTTGGGGATTTCCTCTGAATTCTCCCCCTCCAACTCATCATAAAAAGGACATTCTACTCCTTAGATATTATAAATAGCAATCAAGCCAAAAGGGAATTAAACAATGTATAGTCACTACAGCATAAGAAATCTGCCCGGTTCTTGAATTTCAATATCAGTTTTGCCAACTACAGTACTTTCTCTTGTGGCTTTGTTTTTTTTTTGGAAAGGCCTTTTAGAGCATTCACTTAGTTTGACAGTTTTACAGACCACTTTAATCACTTCAGAAGTTGTCCATTTATATAACCTACTAATTGTTCTCCCCTTGAGCAGTAACACAGCTCTCTGAGGTGTGCTGTTAATCGATCCTGCTAAAGACATGAATATTTCTGTTAAATGCCATTCTAGAAGAAGTAATTAGATCAACAGTGGTAAAGGTGGGGGGTCTGTTGCCAGGCAGAAGCAAGGCAAGAAATGAGGGTGCTGATATTAACAAAAATTAGGAATGAGCAATGTTTGTAGCGGGAGCTGTGGCAGAGAGAGACAAGATCAATGTTGTGGCTGATGCACAGTATGAGGAAAGGCAAGGGCAGTGATTTGCAGATAAAAGGAAAGAGAAAAGGGCAATTTGGATGGGAGAGAAATCCTAGAGTCCAAAAATCTCTCAAATAACTTATGTATTACTAAGATGTGAGAATGAAGTGTTTTCTACTGCATTTATTATTATTAGGGACTGCAAACTGTCTGTGGAAGGTCTGTAGTTTATGATGTTTGTATAAAATTTGATATAACATAGTTGCTGACGCTCTGCAATGTAATGTGATGCAGCTTGGAAACATGTAGCATGAATGGATGAAACAACATACGTTTGCTAAAAAGCCTTCTGTAAGGGTAATTTTGTAGTTCTGGCTCGGTAAAGAGCTGAGGCCACCCTAGCAGATCCTTTTTTGGGCATGTCTGTGTCAGTGCGGGTTTCTCTGCATTTTGCTCTGCTGCAGAATAGCAGCACACCCACTGAGAATTTGAAATGGTTTTCCTATGCATGTATCTATTGAAAAATAAGGCAAGTAGAATGCTAGAATCTCAAAGTTAAAAAAAAAAAATAAAAATTCAGCTCTGGTTCTGGCATCTAGCAATATGACAGAGCTTTGATACAACTGTTTATGCAGAACGCGCTGTGCCCCAGCATGGTCCAAATGTGATGAATGGGAATACATGCACTATACAGTAATACGGAATAGAAATAGCAAAATCTGAGGTTCACATATATGTGATTGTTACATGTTACACAACAATATAGTATCTAGTAGCTGGCTTTTGGTTTTGTTGTCAGGGTTTTGTTTTTTTTTCCTTGAGGGAAGTGTCAAATTTGTTCCTGTTTGCTTAGCTGATTTAGAATAGGTCAATTCATGCTGAATTTCCACACAATACAAAGCTAAAGGGGTTGTAAACAACCAAAGGCCCAGGGTTAGCAAACACGACTGGTTCCAGGGAAGCCAGTGGGCTGGCAGGAGTCCATGAGTTACCTAATGGACAAATAATCCAAAGCAGAGATGCCTGATGGAGTAGAGCTGTTCGGAAAAATGTTACATTATGAAAGCAAATTGGAAAATGGTTAATAAACTGTAATTTACTGTCCCATGTTAAATGTAGTGCTCTCACATAACAACCAATAATATTTTGGATTTTGTGCAACATGGGGTATCAGAGATATTTATTTTTCTACAATTTTAACATAAAAGTCTTCATTTTGGTCTCTTACTTTTTACTATGCCAAAACCAAAGAAGCTCTTAGTCTGATCCAACACAAGCAATCTTTAAAAAGGCAATGTTTTCCCTTTTCTTCACAACCTTAACTTTTTTTTTCTTAATAGTAAATAGCAGCAATAAAATCATAGCCAAGCAACAATCCATATCCCAAGTCATTCATAGATTCCACTGGACAAATTGTCACGAAGCTGATTTTCACTTTGTATGCAGATCACGTGGCTATCCGTCAAAAGGCCGCCTTCCCTTTATCGAGGATGCGCAAGAAGCCTTTATCTAAATAACAGAACAAAACCCAATATATAACACCAGCTCTTCTGGTGATGAAAATTAGCAAGAATTTATATTCAAAGTCAATCATAATATGGCAGGTACTGTAATATATGTGGCAAGACCTTTATTTTTTGATTGTCCAGAAGGGATTGTAGGCTGACTATCTAAACGTAATAATAACCAATTAATGCTATTCAGAGATATTCTAGCCTTTGTGGGGTGGACACACATTGCAAGTTTTCTTATAGAGTCTAGAACCTAATGAGAGCCTCTGGCTGCCTCCCGTGAAACGAAGATGGCCACCCTTTAACCATGTTGTCATCTTTCCCCTACCCTGTTCTCCACTATATATTTGGATACTATGACTATCGTCAGGCAGCCTTTGAATCAGGCAAGGTTTGGTCTTCTTTTTAATGTGTGCTCCTTAATTATGCTACAGAAACTGTTTTTCAGTTAGATTCAAACTCAGTAGCAGGGTAATCAAATGTAACTGTTACACTAGATATGCTCAACCAACAGAAACAGAGCTTCCCAAATTACATCGCAATCATCCCAAGGTTTAGACCAGTTGCTAAATGCAGAGATGAACAAATTGCAGCCATGCCACAGCATCCCCGGTGTGAAGCAGGACCTCTGGCAGAGACATTGCTTCATACTCTGGACCAAACCTTCTGCAGCCGAAAGCGACACCTTCAGCTGTTTGTGTCAGAATAGACGTAATCATTTTAACCACACTTAGCCTGGGTAAGACATTTGAGATACCTTCCAGTCAACAAATGCAAGACTACATTCACAGCTGGTACAAACCAAATTCAATGGAGCTGCATCAGTTTATACCAGGTGGGAATTTAGCCTAAGCTTTTGTTTTCTCTAAAATCAAAGTTTGACTGAAGGCAAACCCAAAACCTGATCACATGGGCTTGGAGCTTGTTGACATTCTGTGTAGGTATTGTCTGCTGTGACCACTATATTGTCTAAATACGAGACAGAGCAAAATGTTTCTGTGTTTATTGACTGTACTTGTCAGCAGTGTAGCTGCACAGGTACAAGGCTAGTCAGCCTGTTTGTCTATAGGCAAAACAATGTGTGTCTTGCAATAAAGCTCACACAGGGAAATAAATACAAGGGAAGCAAACATGACATGTGATCCTCTGACGCAGTAAATGAGCTTTAAAAGACTGAGGATAAAGAAATCATGCTCATTTTCATTAGAGATCAAAGGATTGTAAGTTTTGCAAATGGTATTAAATAGAAGCTATTATGTGAAGATAATAATGTGTTAGTAGAAGAGAGTATAAATGTCTTACTAAAACCTCAGAGAAAAAAAATTACTTGGCGGAGGAGTTCGTTTCATTGTGACCAACATTTTACTCAGTGAAAGCCAGAAATAAATACACAAAGTCCCTCTAGAGATCACCGCAACTGTTTATTAAAGCGCACTGATATGCAGACTTGCTATCTGGTTGAAACCAGCAAGAGATTACTGTCAATCCATCTCATGATCACTAAGATAGGCCAGCTGAGCAGCCTAGGAAAACAGCAACCAAGAGGGTAGTAACATATTTTGGACCAAAGTGGTTTAGTAACTGAAGGCAGAAAGTAAAAATGACATTAAATCACATCTAATTCAGCTGCCAGCTTTGACAAGGCCATTACAACAAGTGTGTGACAGTGCCCTGGCCAAGGAGTAGCAGAAGTTTGAAGTCCTTCTCCTCGTACCTGTGAACGGAGTTACTGACCTTGGGACCGTGCGTCAACAGTTAGTGGGCGCTCACAGAAATACAAAAAGAAGATTTCTGTCATCCCAGAGAAACAGGGTGAAAAAGTGTTACAGCTTCGTTTTAGATCACAATAAACAAGAGAAGAAGCAGAGAAACAGCAGTGTGCCCATTCCCTGTTCTGAGGAGAATGCAACCTGTGTGTCCTTCCATCCTCAGCACTGTGAGCTGAGAAACCTTAGCATTATGATAATAATTTTATTTAACTTTGAAGGGTGTTCCAAGGTTAAAGTTATTATACAGTGACAAATTAATACTCCTGTGGGTTTTTTTAGGAAAAATTGTGCTTTTAACCATGGTACTCTCACAAAGGGAAAATTTCTGTCAGTACCTTTTGGAGCAAAATCACAATTTAGGAGCATCTTAATTTTCACTTTCCAGATTTCATGCCATTTTGCATTTTTCATTTTATTTCTTTCAACTGTTTTGCATAGAAAAATGTGCAGACTTGTGTTTGTGTGCATGCATCCATGCATGTCAGGATCTGTAAGAAACTTTGGAAACTCCATTAATTAGAGAAAGTAGCAGCATATGCTATACCATGGAAACCTGAATTGGCATTTGCCAGTATTATTGAAGGAGTTGTTTTGAAAATAAAAATAACTTCAGAAACAGAATAGGAACATGTAATCTTAAATCCTGCACTCGGGTTAATTCAATTCCAGTAGGAAGAAGCTCATATGTCACTTTTAGTCCCTTTAACAGTAAAAATAGCCCATCCCTCTGTGAATCACAATTCAGTAGCTTTAAATGAACTACACACAGAAGACAAAAGCTTTATCTTTTGAAATTCATGGCAAAATCATATTTTTTTTTTCACACCAAAACATCTCTGTTGAAAGGTTTAAAAGGGAGTCTTCTTGTTTTTCCTAAGAAATTCAAGGTATGCCATGATTCAAGGTCCCTTGTCTTATCAGATGAATACCAGCATTACCCTTTACTACCTCTCCTCCCAGGACCAGTCCTCTAGGGTAACACAGGTTCTGCATTGCATAGTGCTTGGAAATCCCCACGCTGAATTTCTCTGTTGCCCACAATTCATCTTGGGATAAGTTAGAGAAGTTACCATAATAATGTAAATCAAGTATATCTCTCCTAAATTCCTCTCAAAGCCTGTGCACTGCAGAGCAAGGCTGGGCACCACTAGACCACAAAAACCTGTGATTTTTGCTGCAGCAGCAGACTTCACTGACTTCTTCATAATAATTGGGGGATCGAATGATCTAACTGTCCTTGGGCAAGGACATCTACCCTGCTGGCTGCTCTGCCTGCCCTGGGCATAGAAACTGTGGCTCAAGTGCTCACAAGTATGTGGTTCAAGACCCTGTCACACAGTTATGATCCAGCCACTATATCTCACAGATTACTATTGCTAGAAAGAACTGGTGTGTGGTATGAAGCCAGAGGATGCTTTTGTAGTGTGAATTTCAGAGAGTAGGAGTCCCACAGCCCTGTCTATTCCCCAGCCTTATGGTTTGAGGACCTCAGGCACCCCCTGGACCCGTGGCTTTGCTTGCACACTAACTGTGCATGCAGCCCATGTTTTGGCTGTCACTTCTTTAGCAGAGATCAATGGCTTTCTGCAGTTATGCCAAATGAAGAATGTCTGACATACCTACTAGATTTAATATGACCCAATTTTGTCTCCATGGTAAAAGAGCACATTGCACCCTCTCTCACACTTCAGCTAACACCAGGCAATATCGCCACAGTATTTGTAGTATTCCCTAGGAATTCCCTTTAGACTAGAAATAGCACAGCAATGCTAACTGCTTATCAAAAGAAAAGTGGCGAGGCTGGAAAGCCGACCTCTATAATAGAGAATGGCAGATTATGGTTTGCAAGCAGAGAGCCGTGTGTCACCAGCACTCAACACATAGGTGTACAACCCCTAGAGCACAAGCCCTGGCAGAAGGAGCTGAAAGCAGAGTCTGAGGACAGGCTATGGCAGGTGCTTGCACTGCCCTGCAATGCGGGCTGTCACAGACCAAACCAAGTGGTCACATGCACCAGACCATGGAAAGAATGTGTGATGCCTGGGATGGAGAAGTGTCACTTCGTGTGACTCCCTCACAGATGGTGTTTGACAGTGGTTAACAGCGCCGTCTCCCCAGCTGACCCCGTGAGTTCTCAATTGATGCTGTATCCAGTCTGCTTCTCAAAGTGTATCTTTTGAATGTCTAAGGTGGTTATTTGATGCTAAACAGCAGATTTGCAGGCCATATCGATGGGGACACCCAAGCTACCACCAAGTGTGTTCATTAATTCAGTGAAGGGAACAGTTCAGCCTTGAAATGCAGCATGATCATGTTAACAAGGTCTTGCACCCAAACAAATCAGTCTGGGCAGGCTGCCATGGTCATAAAATCATGGAAAATAAGAACAGAAAGGACCTCAAGAGGTCATCCAGTTCAACTCTCTGCCCAAAGGCAGGATCAGCTCTGTCCAAATAATTCCTGACATATATTTTTCTAGTCTATTCCTGAAAATCTTCAATGATGGACATCCCATAGTTTCGCTAGGCAAACTGCTACACCATTTAACCGTTCCCAAAATCCTAAACACTGCTTCAGCTCAAGCCTATTATTTCTTGTCTTAGACATGGTAGACTTGGCAATATTTAGTTTCTAGTTTATTTCTTGATTTTCTACAGAAGATTTTTTATATATTTGAAGATTACTTTCTCACACTTGTTTTCCCAGGATAAACATCACCAGGTGCTTCATCTTCTCCTTCTATGCCAGAGTCTTTTAGTCTCCAATCTGGTCAATCATTGCCACTTTTTTCTCATTGTTCTCACACCGTTTCCGGTTTCAGAGAGAGTTTGGTGTAGACATGTCTTTAAGGGTTCTCTTAGGGAACACGCCATGGATATATTTTCTCTGTTTTTCAGTAAGATAAGTAGAGGGGACCTAGTGAGTAATTGTCAAAAGTTTCCAACTGGAGTTTATAACACTTATGATGCACTGTCACTGAGGTGTTTGTAGTTTTGTTGATTAAAGCAGTTTGAATGACTTATGTAGGAGAATGATAGCTGCCACAAGGGACATAGATAAGACTAGCCACCTGAACACTTATGCAGGTTCACAGGAACATTTCATAGTAAGTAGCCCACATTATCACATCTGTCATCCTCCCAGACTACCAGTTTTAAAGCTCACTTGGCCATGATAGTACAAGTGTCTGTCCTATGTGGGCTAGGTCTATTCAGCGATGCTGAACAGTTACACGACTGAGCAGACTCTCTTTTGGCGAAGAGATGTTCGATTTTTTTTTTTTAATAATTTTCTTCATCCATATTCATAGCTATTTTGAGGCTACTTTTTGATGATTGGAAATGATCCCATTTCCCTAAGTTTGTGGAAAGAGAACAGTTAAGTGACTAAGATTCTTTCTTCTGAAAACACCTCACACAACTTCAAATCAGAAGTGGTATTGTGTGATTTATAAGTCTGAATTGGCCAAGCAAGATAACTCAGATATGAACTATTCACAGTAAATCCCTAATTCAAAAGAATTACAAAAAGGTTGGTTGGTTTGTTTTTAAATGTTCTTCTTACTTTCTTATATGACCAATGTACACACTCAGGACTGGTTGGCACAGGTCCAGAGGAGGGCCACGAAGATGATCAGTCCTATGAAGGCAGGCTGAGAGAGTTGGGGTTGTTCATTCTGGAGAAGAGAAGGCTCCAAGGGACCTTATAGCAGCCTTCCTGTACCTAAAGGGGGCCTATAGGAGAGATGGGGAGGGAGTCTTTATCAGGGAGTATAGTGATAGGATGAGGGGTAATAGTTTTAAACTGAAAGAGAGGAGATTTAGATTGGACATCATGAAGAAATTCTTTACTGTGGGGGTGGTGAGACACTGGCACAGGTTGCCCAGAGAAGCTGTGGCTGCCCCATCCCTGGCAGTGTTCAAGGCCAGGCTGGATGGGGCTTTGAGCAACCTGGTCTAGTGGGAGGTGTCCCTGCCCATGGCGGGGGGTTGAAAATAGATAATCTTTAAGGTCCCTTCCAACCCAAAAACCATTCCATGATTCTATGGTTCTGTGATATATCTCAAGAAGGCATGCAATCTGGACTGATCCCCACACCCTCTGGGATGGAGTACGTCTCAGGAAAATTGCCACTCGTGTGTCAGTGCCATGCTCATGGATGTGAGAATCACACTGGGTTTACTGCCTAAAAGATAAATCTTCGTAAACATGGAAGCAGATACTATATCTAGCTACAAATGAGGTCACTCCATTAGAAATATTAACTAGATCAATGGATCAGAATTATGTCACGTGTCAAGGTCAAATTCCTAGATTTACCTGGAGCAATGGCTATAATTTATGTAACAGCAATACCACAATGCAGACTTACCAAAAAACTTCATGTTATCCTAACAATGTAGCCCTAATCACATGTATAACTTTAGGGGCTGAGAATAATACATCTTGTCCTTAGCTGAAATTCTTTCAATTCCTTTCTTATCTCGGCTTATCTCCTCTCCATTAAAGGCATATCCAAACACTTTGTGCCACATTGTTATTTATGTTATAGTTAAAGCCTCTTAATAATTTCTTTAAGGGAGTGTTCTTGTTCAGTTCAGTATGTACTCAGATGACTGCTGTCAGAATGAATTCAGTCGTACATTGTTACACAATCATCTAAATATCCGTGATTATATTCTCAATTCTGATACTTGTTTCATTTGTCATCGTTGTTGTATCTTAACCGTTGTTCTCTGAAAACATGCAAACAGTTCCTGACAAAATCACTTGCATCAACAGCATCTTTACAATGGTCTTGTTTTTCAGAAAGTAAATGTGCTTCAAACAAACCTATAGTTAAAGTTGAAAGCATCACCTCTTGTCCTGCTTTTCGGAACTCTTAAGCATCTGTGAAATTGTCTGATTTCAGTTAGAGATATGACTAATCTGTATTTAAAAATATACGTGTGTTAGGCCCTGCAGATGTTTTAGCCAGAGACACATATATGGAAGCAAAAAAAAATTATTTTTTTCATGCCTCGGGATAATGTCATAATCAACTCACTATCAGAGAAATGGGCTTGTGATAAAAAAGAATTCTTAGCGGGGAAATAGCAAGTATAGATAGGTGACATTTGTGCAATGATAAGGAAGGCTGGAGAGACAATAGCCTCCAGCGAGTGTTGTCCAGAGAGGGGCACGCGAGTCCAGGCATGTTGTATGTCTGCAGGCACCCAGCTCTTCAGCCCACACTGACTTTGCACCCAAACCAAGCTGTAAGAAGTGATCTGATGCCTACAGAGCCTCTCCAAGCGGTCTGCAAGCTCTTGAGTGCTGGTTAGCCCAGTACAGTGCTCCTGAGATTATCTTGAAGTAAGGGCATCATCAGGAAAATTAAAATAAAGTTATCCAATATGTCATTGGTTCTCAAGCTGTGGCCTGAAACCATGATGGTTTGCATGTGAGCCTGTGAAGCACTGTTAAACAGCAAAATTTACAAATGCGTTGAGTCAAAGTGTGATAGTAGACGTACACAGTGGTCTGTGAGAAATTGCGATGATTGGTCCAACAAGTGGAAATTGCTGTCACAAGAGTACGATAAACTTCTTCAGAAAAACACTTTTTCATCTGTAGCAATCATGTACAACAAGAAATGTAACAGCTTTCCAAAATTCCTCCGAAGATTGGAAGCTTTTGTTTTATTGTAACAATAGCGTGGGAACAAACATTTGTGTTTCTGTTCTATTTCTAGAGCTACTCTGGTGCTCGGGTGGCAATGGAACAAAACCCGTGTGAGAGATCTGCAGTTAGTTTCGTTCCTGGGCTGACATAAATTCAAATTATGGTAGTTTGGATTTGAACCAAACAAATTATCACCTATATCTGAGCAAATCTCACTTCCTTTACACCATAATGCATCCCACATACATGCATGATTGAGATGTCTAACCATGCTACAGAAAAATAATCAGGCAGAGAGTTTACTAGGCACACCTTTTAATACTAAAACAAAAATCTGCAGAAGGACTTTAAACAAAGCATTTGATACAGTTGAAAAAAAGTACATGATTTACATGAGGTAAAAGGATTTAACTAGCCTCAAGATGTTTAAATAAAAGAAGGCAAAGAAAGGGAGACCAATGTTAGAAGCAAATAATTGCTCTACTGGGGCCAAAGACCTGCTTTGCCCACCTCTCTCACTGTGGCCACTGAGGCTATGCTTCTAACAGAGAAAAAAGAAGAAAGGGCATGGGTTTTGCCTTGTAGACAAATGGCATAGCAAAACTTCGATCAAAACAGCTAAATTCTCTGGATTTGGATCTCTGCTCTGGCTCTATTTAGTTTCCTAGAATAAATGTAGCCCAGTAGATTGCTAAGAAAATAATATAGGAGATAGGTCAAGTCAAATGATCCTTTTTCTCATATAGCATCCCAGCCTCTGCAGTTCAGCACCCTTGGGACCTCCTGAGACAGAAGCTCTAGCCACAATTTAATAAATGAAGGTGAGCTCTCCTCCATGTCTTTTTCAGCTTTACTGTGTGAAAATGTACTTACTTTTATTTTGTTTCAAGTCTGGTACCTAATAAATGCATTGGTTGCCTTCTTAATTCTTATACTGTAAGAAGCACTGAATAATTATTTTTTTTCTTATTTTTCTTACCTTTTTTTTTTATTATTTTTACAGGTTTCATCATTTCCCCTCAGTCATCATTTCCAGTCCTATCTATTTAATCTCTGCTTGTACAGAAATTGTTCTGTAGCACAGTTCATCTTTGCCAGCCTTCTTTGTGTTCCCTATGGCCATTACAGACTTTTAGAAATGGATTATCCAGAACCACATTTATTGTTCGAATATGGGTGTACAATAGATTTACACATCCATCTTCCTCATTCTTTTCCCAGTAATTCCTACTTTGTCACTTTTTTCTTGCAGAAGACACAGCAACTGAGCATTTCACTGCTGTTTTCAGGGACTTTGAGGTTGCTTTCAAGAGTACTAAAAGCTAATTTAGAGTCCATCACTGTGTATGAACAGTGAAGGTTATTTTTTCTTAGTGCATGACTTTCCATTTATTGACATTGATTTCATCTGTCATTTCATTGCTCAATATCATGAGACTGTTCTGTCACTCCTCACATCCAGCTTATGCTTTTACTATTCTGATTAATTCTGTATCATTACAGAAAAAATCACCTCTCAGTTCAACACCGTTCCACAACATTTATGAATCCAGATCCCCGCAGTGCTGATGGTTCCTTGCTGTGAAAAATGATAATTCACCCTACCCCTTGTTTCCTATCTTTCATCAAGTAAACTGGGAGAGGGTTTATCCTTTAACCCCATGACCATTCAGTTTCATTAATGTTTTTTATCTCTTTTTGAAAATTCAAGTTCATAAATTTGAATCAACATTATCCTGATAATCCTTGGCTCCTTCAGAGAATTTCCATAGTTTTGCAAAGTATGGCTTTCTTATATAAAAGTTGTTCTGATTCTTGCCCAATGTATTATCTTTACCCTTTTTGCCTACTAATTGTTTGTTATGATAATTTCTAGCAATTTTCCTGATAGACATGTCAGATTTACTGATCTGCTGGAGCAAGGAAGAGCCCTTTTTAACAGCTGATTGCTCTTTTGCCACTTTCCATAATTTTGGTACCAAATTGTGAGGTATTAGTCTCTTCTATTACCAGTTCACACTGATACAGTCCTTGGAGTTTTACCTGTAAGGAAAATCTACACTATAGGTAGCTCCTTAATCTTTCCTATAATGACCACTAATGTAAGAAAGACATTTATTATTTAATCTATAGGATTATAGTATATTCTTTGTTTACTACAGTCCTATTCGCCAATGAACACTGCTGTTAGCAGACTTTTTTTGCTTCCAAAATGTTTGAAATACTTTACCACACCCACTCCCCTCTTCTTTTTTTCCTTTGTGAAAAGCTTTATTCTATTTCTGTGGGACTATTTTTTTTTTCTTCTAATAATCCCCTTTCCTCTGCTGTTCAACCACTAGTTTAGGGAAGAGATACTGAAGAGCACTGTCCTTTTACAAGTGTTTTCGATGAGTGGTGCATACTCTCCAAGATTCTAAGGTAATGTAAAAACATAAGAATTTTATTCTTTTATTTAGTTATTCCTTTTAACTAGTTTTCTCAGTTTAATGTAATTTTATTCTTTAATTGCAAAGATTGCATAGGTGTGATGAGATTCTTTTGGTAAGTTTGTTCATTACTGTTATTGTTTCTTCACACTACGAGGATATGAAATATGAGTATTCTATGTCTACTGTTACATGACAGCTGTTGGGCAACTGTTATCTTTAATCAGATACCATGCACTAAATCCTGAGATATAAATCTGGAAATAATCCTTATTTTGATTTTTTTTAACTGAGAATTGCCGTGAGCAGCCAGTTACAATGATGTTTATAGTGAGTAAAGCTTATAGAATGTGATTTGAGTTTGTTTTTAATAATCTGTACACCACAATTGTGCTCTGCTTTGGATATCAGTGCTCTTTATTGGATCTTGGTTTCTCTCTTCTTTAGTTCTCCAGCTGCTAAATGGGAACAATAATGCATATTTGCATTGCATTGGTATTAGAAGACAAATATGCTATAAATTATGAGGTATAATTGGGAGATGCAAAAATAACAGTTCATGGAAGCACTCAAGATAAAAAGATGAAACTTTTCAAAAACATCTGGTTTGTGCATATGGTGCTGTACTGAATATTGTACTGTAATCAGCAATAATAGATTTTACCTCTACATATCTGCCAATCTTCAATATTTCAGTAACAGGCAAGCTGTGTTAGGCTTTATGAACACATTATGTGAATACTTATTGTTATAGAAAAATAAACACACTAAGAATGGGTGCAAAGGCAAAAATATACATGAGATGTATTTCATACTTTGTTCGTTTTGTTTTGTTCCATCTTGTGAATTTATGACATATCATTACCTGCACTTCTATAAAGTAATTTTTAATCAGTTGAATTTTGTAGCCATATTGGCAAAAGTTCATCTTGAGAAGCAATTTGCAGGAGGAGGGAACTGTAGGCCACACCAGGAGAAGAATCCCAGGTAAAGTGATTTGCTTGGCAGACAGTGCAAACTGAAGACAGAAAAATTAATGAAGAGAAAACTGGATATGGAATCGCTGGTGCAGCAACAGGGAGAAGAACAACTGAGCAGAAGAAAAGAATGGTCACATAGGAAAGGAATGAAATTTGTGGAGACCTCAAGGCAAGACACTGATTAGATGAACCAGTGAAGCATAAGCCTCTGAGAGAAAAAGAAGGCAGTTGAGTCAAAGGGATGAGCCAGACAGACCACAGTGATCTTTTCAACGAGGTGAACTAAGGTAAAGCAGAAAGATCTCAGCATTGGCCTCACTAGTGAAGTGGGCTGGAGAGCCCACAGTGACAGAGCGGTGGTTCCTTGCAGAAGGCAGGAAGATGCATCTATAATGTATTAACTGTGCAGCTTAGTGCTTGAGGAGCCATCCGATGCTCAGATGACCAACATTACAATGAAGTAAACAGTGCTATACTCCAGGTGATTTGAGGCACCGTATAACATTATTATGTCATGTCAAATTCTTGTGTGTCCTGATGTGCAGTGAGCAATGACATAACCCAATGGTTTGACATATCTGATTTAAGGGATTAACTTAAAAACCAAAACTGCTTTATTATAAAAGAATGTAATTTAACAATGAAAAATATATATTGTAAAATACTTTAATATTACAAAATTAAGACCCTAAGGTAGCTTTTAGACAGCTCATAATTTCAATTTCCTATTGCACAGGACTGGAGATAGTTTCATAATATATATGGATTAAGTTCCTGCATTTACAAATTCTTCTGTCTTATTTTAACAATATCATAAACTTTCTGCTAAATCACAATTTTTATCAGTCATTAAGATTAAAAGTATGTATTTTATAGGCAGGAAACAAATCAACATATAAGGAAAGCAGGTGCTTCTGAATCATTCTTAGTGTTATTTCATAGTTTGAAAATAGTATACTTACATTTGTAATAAAAGTTAGGTACTGTATAAATTTTACTTGTGTTCTTTCTTAATTCTCAGAAATTAACTTAAGATTTAATTATAAGAAGTCTTGAATAAATTCTTGCTATGTGTTTTCTCTATCCTACCTTCTGAAGAAACATACCAGAAGCATTCATCTCACCTCATTTTACACAGTTACAATGTCAACAACTTTGTCCAACCTATTCGTGTAACTCCCTGTTATTTTCAATAAGATATATGGGCATTTCCAGAATGCTTTTCATCCCAATGAAGAGATCTAAACCAAGTCAGCTGAGTCACAGTACGAGTGTCTCTTCCTGTGAATAGCTGCCAAGGGGAGCCTGGGTGAGCAGTTCAGGTGCAGACATCTAATGTCTAAATAACTTAGGGAAGATGAAAACTATTAAGGAAGGCTGATGACAATAGTAGCTGGGAAAAAAAAAAAAAAGGGGATATAATGAGTAATAAGAGACTATAGAAAGTAGGATGGACAGATCTTCCTGTGACAACAAGAATTACAGGAAGGAGCAAATCAAGGAAAGGAAGTTCATTTGAAGTTTCTGAGAATCTGATGGACAGGAGCTCAAGGCACAGACACCAAAACCAGAAAATGGCCAATAAAGCTTCATGTCAGGCAACGGTGAAATAAAGTAAATGAGGAGCCTACTGAAATGCTCACAGAAAAATGGGAAATGGAAAACATGGGATAAAATGGACAGGTGCCCCTTTACTGAAATCAGGGAGAGTGGACATACTTTCTTTTTTACTTCTTGCAGGGAAATGATTTATGCTTTTCTGTCACGTTTATTGGGAAGGAGAAAGCAAAAAGGCCAGAGCACCTCTGCCCCATCAGCACTACCTGGTGACACATGTGAACTCACAGGCACGGGGCAGAGTAGTAACTCTGATGTTAGGCAACTTCCCTCCCAGTAATGCTGCTACCTCTAGCCTGTAACCCACGGTCACTTTCATAACAGACTCAGCTGTTTGATTTGCCCTAAATCTCGTTACAGTCAAAGGGAGTATTTTTTCCCTTTGGCTTTCTCCGTGGTCAAATACATTATTGCTATAATAACAGTCTTCATCAAGATCCTGATTTTGATCCAAATTTTCTGTCACAGTCATGCACTTCTTTGCTTATGTGGGTTTATTTCACATCCTTAACATTAATTAAATGCAGAGGAGCGGTTTTTTCACATTCATTTTCTCTTCTCAGATTTGTTCCTTTCTTTTTTTCTAAGTAATTGCAGTAGGATTAACTGCATTGTTAGAGTTAGAGGTCTGAATACAAATAAGAGGGCTTTTCCCTTTCTCTTCCCTGACTTCATTTCTATTACTGCAATCACAAGTATTGTTAACAACATTAAAGCCCACAGCAGATGTGAACCAGGCTATAGTGAGAGAATATTTTGATTCCACAAAAAGGTTCAGTGCTGAAACATAATGTTCTTGCTTCCCAGCTATTACAGGGCAAACTAGCATGCACTTTTGAAAGTTAATATCTAATTTTCTAGATGCCTGCTGCCAATTTGTTTTCATTCTACTTCAATATAACAGGCAATGAGAAGGGATTCTGCAAAGATTACTACTGGGCTCATTATTATTGCACTAGTAGTTCTGGAAAACAAAATACCAAAACTCAGCTGACGATGACATAGTTATACAACAAAACCGGCTGCCCAGGACTCACAGTCTGGAACGAGCCCCTGGAGGAGACCTCGGGCTCACATCCTAAACTTTAAATAACTCCAACTTATCTTTTATGCTATGGTCTTAGTTTTATTGCAAAACTGGATTTATGTTCGGAGCTGAAGGGCTACGCAGTCTTTAACCTCTCTTTTTGCCCTGTGTTGGGAATACAAAGGAGTCTGGGAGTGACAAGTGAAAGCGACTGCCATCTGATGGCTGCAAGGGAACCCCTGCAAAACAAACTGTGAGCAGGTGAAAATCCTACAAGGCAGCCACTGCCACCGGCATACGCCAGATCCCTTTCAAGTGTGCATAGCAGAGGATATCAGCAATTTAATGGCCCTGGCCACTGAGTTATCCTCACAGCCTGGGTACTGCTGCTCGTGGACTCCCAGTTGCCACATCCACCTTGTGTTGGGTCTTCCCTCTCTCCCTGCTCACCCCCTCAGCTATCACGATGGCAATGAACAAAACAAAGGGGAATGGCTTTTGTAATGCTGTGGAAATTAGCAATATATTGGTACTTTTGGAGAAGTTTGCTTCTACCAGTGGAGACAAATGGAGCTGCTGATTCCAGGACAGAAGAAAGGAGATACCTTTTGCAGGAAGAATTCCTTCAAAAAGCGGAGGTTGGCTTGGCCCCTTCTGTTGCTAGAGGTGATTTACTAAATATGACTGGGAACTGTATTTGACTTTCAAGTTCACAAAGTCTTTGAAGTTTTATATTATGTGTAGTATTTTGGTTCAACTTTAGTCCAGTTCTTATCCAGACTTAATCATTCCGTTACCATAATATCCATCTGAAATGTACCTAAGCCTTTCAAGGTTGAGGTTAGGACAATTATGACTAAACAGCAGTTAATAAAGAGTAGGCGAAATTAAAGAGAGGAAAACAAACAAACAAACAAACAAACAAAAGTGTTAGAAATCTTTTTAAAATCTGTAAAATTACATGAAAGAATTGCATGAATATTGGTCCAAGTTTAAACCATAGAAAGCACTCCATAATACCTTCTCTAACACAAGTGGGTATAAGCTAAGTGTTTTCAGTAGCCCTGAAATGCTGTTTCCTTTTCTAATTAAGGGAAAGAGCTTTCTAGGGATGTCTACAGAATAATACAAGATGCTCTGAGAAGATGCCAAATTATAGTGGAAATGTGTTTGTTCCCAGTGTGAGTAGAAGCGCTTGAGATCCTAGTTGCTTAGAGGAACAGAGATATAAGATGCTGGCATGAATGCTTTCTGTATTCTTTCAGATAATTCAGCAACACTAAACATTTTACTCTAGGCCAATTCTTTTAAACAACACTCAAATCTAATGAATTTACTAAAGTCTAGGACCTCTATGAAGGAATACTTACATGACCACAAGCAACCCAGTTACTGTGTTTTGAGGAGATACCTTACCCACTTCCAAGTGGAGCTGAGCCAGCTGAATGCGTGCACACTCCTCAGTCCACTGCAAAGTAAACCGGCTCTGATGGGTCTCTTCCCAGTTTTGACAGAGTGCTTTTAGTGAATTCTCCATTATCTTACTTATGACAGGGGTGTATAATAATCTTTTCCTTCGTGTAAGATAAGACATCTCGATTAAGCAGAAGTGGTTGTGAAGGACACAAATACATTTGTAGGCGGCAATGGAAGATCTGGGAATTGAAATGTCTGATTTCCAGCTCAGTAAAATTTCTTTAACAAGAGCATTATGTAATAAAAAGCATCTTTCTAATTCTATATTTACCTATCTCCATTCATTTCCCTCCTTACCCCAGAATGTATTTATAACCTCAGGCATGGAAAATAAGCACAATAAACATCCAAATACATGAGCTGAAAGGATAAAGGAAATGTAATGATGGATGCTGGAAAAGGGAGGGGAAAGGCATGATCCTCACAAGTAGTAGCATTAAACCTTTGATGAAGTAATTAATGACATTTTAAAAGCTCTCCCGCTTACAGTACATTTGTTTCTGTAATTGTGATACACTCGGAAATTCAGTGTTCAATTGCCCTGAAACTCATTCGCAATCCCTTGGTAGCAGCTAAGTAATTCCTGTACATTCCTAATGACAGAGAACATTTTTAACCTACATTTCCATATTAATCCGGTAATACTTCCATACTGTTTCAGGGGAAATGCTTCTTGCTCTGCAAGGTCAGTCCCCAAAGAGCAGCTCAGAAGTGACAATGACATATAAATGAACCCTCTGCCCCTGTGCACCACTTCTCTTGTCCTTAACTTTCTGGCATATCCTAAAAACAGATGACCTGCTGAGTCCCAAGAGTCAGAGACTGAATTATGCAAATGCCTAGGACTTTTTATTAATGGTGGAGGAGAAAAACTTCTTCCAAATAAATTCTTATTGATAAGGTTTTTTACTTTTTCTTTTTTCCACAAGTTCATTGGGTTGGTTTCTTTTCTATCAATATTCTTCAAAACGGAAGGCAACAGGAAACTTGTGGCTGCTGATTATCAAAAACAGCCTGTTTAAGATGTGTCCTGCTATTTTCAGAACTTCTAGTAAGCAAGAAATCTTTACTTGGCTCCTTGTTGAACCTGTGAGTTAATTTTAGAGCTGTTATCCTGGAAGTCCCTCAACGCTGGAGTTCATTGACAGCAAACATACAGCCAAGAAAAAACCCTGTACTTCTACAGGAATGCTGGGAATTAGACTGTGCACTTAATGGATCCCCTGGCAGCATTTATATGACCTAGGTTAGTCAAAGTCAGTGACTTTATCACTGGAAAGAGGACATGCCTAGGTAGCTAAACTATTACTCTGTGACCTGTATAATGGGGAAGGCACACACCCACAGAGTAGGCCAAATGCCTTTTTTTTTTTTTTTTTTAATTTAGAGAGCTTCAGCACTTCAGCAGCTGTATCTTGCTGCTCTAATCTAGACAGTACTCTTTGATATCAGATAACTACTTTTCTTTCGTATGTCTACCCCTCCAGGGCAGAAGTTCTCAGTTCTTAGGTCCACAGAGTACAACAAAGCACTCTCAGTTGTCAGTTTCTGATATCTGGTACAAACTGCTTCCTACCCCAGATTGCTAACTGTAGTATAAACGTTTTGATTGATTTAACTAATAGTTGAATGTTTAAAACCTCTATTTGCCACAGTACTGCACTATTTTCTGCTCACGTGCTGGGCTTTGCTGGATTTTTCTTCAGCTTTTAGTGAACCTCAACTAACCTGGGAGCCATCAACTTCAGGAACCCTCCAGGGAACATGAGGGAGAGCAAGGGATGGAATCCCTGGTCACGACCCAAAAATCAATGCATTATCTACTACAATAAATAATTTCTGAGTGGTTTCTTGTAAAAATTTTATCATAATATTTGTTTGATATAGTCAAAAGCCTATTCAAATAGACCATCTGCATAATACATGATGGGATGTCAAGTAAGTCTGTCATATCAGATATTAGACTGTACCCAAAGACTTTTCCCTTTCAGAGAAAAAAGTTTGTTTTTATATAAAGCTGCAAATGATGAGATTAAAATATTTCTAGGGGGAATGTATATTGTCCTTGTCAGACATACAAGCACTACGCGGTGACTAGCAAATCTGAGGTGTGGCATTCAGGTGTTCAGATTCATTGAAAAAGGAGTCTATTAAAGGAAGAGTTGAAACGATGCCTCAGAAGGCCCGTGAGCTTTTTATCTCCCTTGCATACACTTACATTTTTAATGCCACAAGGCGTACATTAAATTAAGGATTCTTGTGTATGCAATTATAGCATTTTAAAGAGTTTGTTCAGCAGCTGTTGAAAATAAGTATCAGCCACTCTGGGCAATTAAATTTCATAGCTCAAAATGACAGAAGGAGCATTCTCCATTAACACAAGCGGTAGGGAAGCAGATATTATCTGAACTTGGAAATTATTCTTGCTAAAGGAAAACTGGAAAGGCCATTGTCACTTGCCAAATAAAATCATTACTTTAAAAATAAATATTAATTAATGTTATATACTAGAGGGATGAAGAGTTGCTGGAACTATTAACTGCTCCACCTAACTGTGTTGCATATAAAAAAATCCATTCAGGTTTTCAGGAATAAGGACTTTCTTTTTGTCACTTTTTTGTACATTCTCCGTGCAACTGAGCTCCAGTACCAGTCAGTGGGCCCTATAGTCTATTACAGGAGTGATTCTTGTACCGATAGCAGTGCTATCAATACGAGATACTAATAGGGGTGTATTGTACTAATAGCAATGCTATTGTGTTTTCTCAGTTCTCGTTTTCACAACAGAACAGAAACTTCAATGAAATTAACTACAAGTCAATAACATTCCCACCCTCCCTAAATCACAGGTTGTCTAAACATTATATATTGTTTAAAATTTTTTGGTTGATCAGGACAAGAAAGTCACCATATGTTTTTCATATTCAATAGATCTCCAGATGGTATGATTAACAACATACTGTAATTGTACGATGTACAGGATCGACATTATTTACATTAATTACACCAAACCATGATTAATAAAGGAAAAGGTGGCAGAGATGCTTTCTGGCATCAGCTACTATCTTGCCATCCAGAATTGCAGGTAAATAAGTAGCGTCACATCATGTCTTGGAAAATATCTAAGGCACACACAAAATATATGGCATGCACAGTTTGACTCACAGGCAAGGTGAAATCTTGAACATAAAGCTACCCTAAAAGTAAAAATAAGGTAAAGGATCTCAGCCATTGCTCAAATCCAGAGGGGAAAAATTAAAGAGAAAAGAGATATAGAAAGGCTCTGTTAACTGATTACCCATGAATCAGGAAAGGTAAAGCCCAGCAGCAGCAGAGGCTGAACAAATAGAGCAACATGTGCCCCAAACCCAGGGTGACACTGGGAGTCTTGAGCTTCACAAACTGCTCTAAGGAACAGGGTCTACAGAAACGGGGGTGCTCTGTGAATTTATCTTTATTCCTCTGTTTTTTTTCTGCAACATTGCTTTCCATAGACTGAAACTATATCCTGCAACATTTGAGGAGCAGGGCTACCTAATGCTGGTATACTTGTGCCTCCCTGTCACTTCTGCAGGAAGCTCAGTTGTGCCAGCCCTGGGCAAGAAGAGCTTGGTTCACTCATCACTCTCCCATCCTTAAATCCCAGAGCATTTCCACCACTTAAATCGGGTACCTGTGGCACATCATCTGAATATAGCCCTTTGTTCCCACTCTTAGCACACTTTCAGATTAACATGCTTTCAGTTAATATCCGCAGTGCACTCTGGCACTGCCTGCCCATGACAGGAGTACAGGGAGAAACATTCTCTATTGTACCATTTTACATCTTAATCTTACAGTTTATACTTTTTTCCATCTGCTGTGCTGTGGGCATAAAGATCAAGCCTAGAATACTTAATTTCTTTTAAGACAGTTCCTTTTTGTGTTTTCCCTATAATTTTAAGCTAATAGCTATTCTGCAAAATTTACCAGTCTATTCTCCACATGCCATTTTAGGATTTGCATACATAAGTCTTATCTCTGTTAATGGTGCTGGGAAGGATGTGCATAAATCCCCACATAGAGAGATGAAATAATGCGTCTCTTAAGGCTTATTTATTTCACACTGGAAAACATGTTATACTTATTGCAATAATCTCCACAGCTCTGATTTAGTATATGAAAGAAACAAGTATTCCATGTATTGTTGTGAAACTTCACTTAATGATTACTGCAAAACCCAGAAAACCCTTGCTATCAAAGAATATTGTTGCATTTCAAGTGCTTCTTATCCATTATAATATATATATTCACTGGTAATTAATACTCCTTTTTATCTGCATATATATAACATTCTTTTCTTTATATTATCTTTCTTACAGTCTAGATCCAGTGCATGCCACTTCAGGTTAATAAAATTAGACTCCTGCAATAATTCTTCACAGAAGCTGGTGATAGTATTAATCATGCCTTCAAATTGTTCTTCCAGACAGTGTAATGTTCTTCCAGTAAAATGTACAAGATGTTCTTATTGAACATTTCATTAACTAGTTCCCTTAGTGATCTTTGGAGTATGTTTACTATGACATCTGTGTATATGTAAAATAATCAGAGCTTGCTTTAAATTCTTCATATGATGGTCTTGATTTATAGATTTTCCACCTTTTTTCACTGCTGCAAAGTCTTATATTTACATTATACCATAGGTACATAGCCCTGTTTTGGATTTCTACTATAATCTACCTATTTCTTTTCTATTTGAGCAGCTGAAAAATGTGGGTCAAGGGTAGATCTGAGCCTAGTGGCAGTCAACAGTGAAAGCTGAACCTATCTGATCTGGTAGGTGTCTGTAATCACGTGAACTGAAATTGCTGAGGATCAGATGTCAATTCTATTTGAATATTTGGAGAATCAGCAAAGTGAACTTGCTGCTGGCTGATAAACAGTTGTTAACTACAGTGGTTAATTTTTAACTTGAGGAGGAGGTCTAAAGGTATAGCAAGTTGTTAAACCCCCTGTTTTTTTAAAGTAAAATGCTCTTCTGGTTTTCAGTAGCTGTTGATGGCAAATCAATACCTTAGGGTTTGTTCATATATTCATGGGGCCAGCAAATACACTTTCTTGAACTTTAATCTGCAGGCTATCTGACTTCACTGGGAAGTACAGTTGATAGGGTTTAGAAAAACATCTCAGCCTGAAAATATTTTCTTTTCTGAAAAACAGAGGGGGGTTACCCCTTGCCCTTCGTTAAGATAGTTGTTCAAATATTTAAGTTTCTGAATGGTCGCAGAGAGTTTAACCAGTGGAGGCCTCAATCCCAAGTGTGCCGCTATCCATGTCACGCCATCCCAAAGAAAGACATTTGCAGACTATCAGAATCAGAGGAAATTTTCTAGTTACACTTTTGCAAAGATCTGAGCTCCAAAGTCATGCAAGCGCACGTAACTATGGTGAGAGCAGTATACTGTGTAAATAGGTCTACTGAGGTTGTTGATGCGACATCTGCTGACACTAGATATATAATGCATACTTGTGTATTATTACTGAATCTATTTATTTTGGTTGAGTACAGGTGTTTGAGCTGATTTTCATAAATGCTCCCAAGTTAAGGTTAATAAATCTATTTTGCTAGTGCCCAAATGTGAGAATATAGCCATGTTATCAGATGTACTCCTAAAAATTAAGGATTTTCACACATGGATTCCCCAGTGCAAAGTAGTTCTACATACAATTTATATATGGAAGTGTGTTTCTAATGTAACACGGTCACAGTGGTCATCAGTAAAGATCTAGTAAATGTGTCTTCTATATAGGAAACTTGTTTACAGTTTATATCTGTTTAATTTTAGATTTTAGTATGAGTCTTGCAATGCTGAAAAGTTGACGGTAATTCTAAGGTTGATGTGTCCCCCATATCGCTTGTATCACTTACTGCTCAAATTGATGTAAAATAATATCCATGGTACAGAGAAAGAAAATAACTCCTCATGGCAGTCACTAAAGATATTGGAATCAAGCTTTAATGTAGGAAATTGTAAGCAGAGGACCTTTGAGAAGCAAGGCAAAAAAAGCCAAAGATCTCTGTGACTGACACGGAGAAAGAAGCACCTGAACTCGCTGCTAATGAGAAAAGAGGGTGTCTCCCAGAGCTCCATCCCCTCCCGTGCCTGCTGCTGGAGGCCACACAGCCCCCTGCCAGGTAGTTCCCCTTGCCAGCTGTCCTCACCACCTGCGTTTTCATAATTTGGGTTTATATCAGGGAAATAGACGCCGCAGGTCTGGGATTCGATGGGCTGTGGGAGATGCTGTCACCCTGCCACGCAGGTGCGGAGGTGTGGGGCACTGCCAGGAGCTTGGCTGGGTTACAAATCTCCAGTGACACTGGGAAGTTTTCCATGTTAGGTGGGATTTAGGCAATTTACCAAAACTGTCAGAGTTTGGACAGGACATGAGCACCTGTCTCACCAAGCAGGGTGGTGTGGAGCAAGCTAGAGCCCTGTACGGTACCCGCTGCAGGATGTGGAAGGACCCGAGACATATATTAGTGTAGAGAGGAGCCAGCGGCAGTCGTACTGTGGATTATCATCTGGGACGTAAATAGAGTGAAGGTATTTCTGTTGCAAGGCAGGATTTCATAGGATTGGATTTAATCTGCATGATCTGATTTGCATAGGTGGTGAGATCCTGCTACTCCTTTTGGCTTCAATATTTAGATCATGGATATTATATTAGACTGTGTGACAAGCTGTGGATTGAAAAACACAGAATTTGTAACAACCGTTTTCCAGAACTCTCCTTTGATGCAAATGCTTGTTTTGATACACCTACACAAAAAGAGCCATCTCCATAGAAACCTCCTGAACCTTACGTCTTAAATAACTACTTTAAAGGGCTTATCTTGAGAGTTATTGAGGACACTCAGCTCTCGCTGCCTCCTAAAATAACAATAACTCTAGAAACTGCAGTGCTATTTTCCACTGTGTGTTGACAAAAATACGGCCATTCAACACAGATTAATGTAAAGAGTTCAATATTTTAATAAACTGAAAAATAAATCCCTTTACGTACCCAAATCTTCTTTAGCTTATTTTGTCTATTTTTTCATAGGATCACATTCAGATAATGCACATACAAATTTAAAGGGATTTTCTACTGAATTAAACATCAGATACTGGTCTCAGACAGTCAACTCTTTCTCTGTAGTCGAAGGAGAGAATTAGGCACTTGCAGACAAATATTTATTCTGCCATGTTCAGATGTCTTCTTTGCACAGACTATCAAGGAGGCCTCAGTGAGTAACACCAATGATTGGGATGTCTCGCTTCCAGATGACAAAAGTTAGTTGGGATGAATTCTATTTCTTGTGCTCGTCAACTGCTAGAGCCACAGCCTCTGTGATCCTAGCTAAAACCCACGTAAGGCATCCAGCTTGATTCTTATAAAAATCCAGTAAACAAGGACTCTTTGTAAATTATGTGTAGAATAGTCTTCAAATACCAATAGTAAATACATGTGGTGAGTAAATAGGATTCTTTACAAATTTGTGTTATAAATTCTTTTCTTGGTTGTGGGAAAATTAAACAGCCTCTTCAAATCCTTTGTGTATCTCTGTTTACTGGTTGTGTCTTACTGGTTACTCCGTGAAATCAGCAGGAATTTAAGTGCTTCCTGACAGCAAGGTAATATAATACATGACATCACACAGGACCCAATACTATGTGGTATCAAAAAGCAAAGTGCTGAGTGACTTTGGTTCCTCTTGGCTTAAGCAGGGCCTGGCTGGAAGTTAATGGGACTTGGAGTCCTCCATGCTCAGCTATCAAGGGGCCTTTCTAGCATCTTCACCCGGGATGTGCCTACATGCAACTAGAAACCGTATGAGGGTGTTTTATCCTTTAGAGATTGGGAAGAACAGTCAGAACAATGCTTTTACATCTCCAAATCTTTGCCTCAATCCAAGCTTTGACCAGGGGCTTTATAACATCCTAAATTACTCCTGCTGTGATACTAAATACTATTAACACACAATGTCTGATTACATGCAGTGCCATTCACAGAAAGTTAAAACCATAACCACCAATTTTGATTGCTGTTTGTCACTCTTTTAGGAAGTATCCTCTGTTAATACTGATGCCAGGTGACTATTCTTGAGCCCTTTGGCCACTCTAAAAGTTTCATCTTTCAAACTGAAGATTTTCCTTAGTTGGAGAGCAGAATGAGTAAAGCTAAAGTCACATCTCACAACGCAGAATGCCTGAACAGAGGGAAGACTGGAAAGAAAGGGTGTCATTTGCACCACTGGACAATAGGTGCAGAACAAAAGATAACCTGGACTGTATTTGCTGCAACAGCTTCTCCCTGGGTCTTGGAGGCCTTGAGTTGCTCTACAGCATCATGCCTTAAATAGTAAGCCATACAGTAAGCTCTGAAGGAGCCTTGAGTGGCTGACTTGGATCATAAGCAAGGCCTCTAATGCTTTGGGACTGGAGCCAGTATGTCTGTGAGGTGATGCTCTGTGCCATGTAGATTTACTGGCAAAGGTCAGCTTTAGTTTTAGCTTTAGATCTGTGCTTTACATGCACAGCAATGTGCAAACATGCCTGAAGGTTTGCAAAAAGTTCATGGGCCAAATGATAGCACTGCGGGATCACTGAATACTTCTTTTTAGAAGAGAACGCTGGAGGTCATCGAGTCCCAGCCTTGCTCAAAGCAAAGCAAATTTCAAAGCTTTAAACAAGCTGTTCAGAGCAATGCTCAGTGGATTATTTAAAAAAAACCCCACAAGAATGGAGACTGTACAGCACCTGCAGACAACATGTTCCAGTGCATGATGACTCTTATCATGAAATTTCCATTAGAAAATAATTAAATTATAGAAAAAGAAGAAAACAACTCCTTCGCCAGGCACCTCCACAAAATAAAAACAAAACAAAACTTTCATTTCAAACCATATCTATTGCCCAATCATGAAAATATATGCAGCTTAATCCTGAAGCAGCTAAAGCAATGTAATACTCAGTATCAAGGGATAAATAACAAGATTTGTAGATAGAATTAGGTGCAGAACTGAAGACTATCTCAGATTTACTTCTGAGCAAGGATTTGCCTGGGACTCAGTCCTGGAGTCATTACTCAGGAATGCTTCCCCCAGTGACAATGTCCCAAAACAACTAGGACTGAGCCATATGGAAGGCAAGTGGAGCGGCTGAGCCATGCTGCCATGAGCTCTAGGCAGAGAACAGTAACGCAGATGTCTGCTCAGGATTAGAGGGCACTGGAGAAGTGTTGGTGATAAGTATGCAGGAGCTTATCCCTGTAATATCCAAGCAACTTGAGAGCGTATGATCATTTACTGCTGCCTTTATTTTAAAGGATGTAATAAAACGTGCGTTCAATTAGGTGGAGGATTTTTAAATTAACTTGTGATTTGATTGTCTGGGGCTTTTCAAGGATCTCACTGACAGGGCCATTTTGAGAAAATATTGAGCACTGGCCACCTGGAATTACCCAGCCAGGGAGAGTTGTTGGGAGCTATACATCCAAAACCACTGTTCACTATAGTAACTGAGAGAATTTAACTTGTAAGCACAAAAATATCCATTGGTTTGAAAAAAAAAAAAAATTACACTCACTGAGTAGTAATGAGCTCTATGAGTGGCTTCAGGCATCATCTCCTACAAACAGCCACTCTTTTGACACAGAGGATAGCAGCTTTCCATAACCACCCACAACTCCAGTTAATATGTAACATAACATATGTGTAACAAGACACTAAGGCACAAAGGGGAAAGGTTACCTCTGCTTCAGAAAAGCTTTGATGATGCAGTTTCTCCAATCTGCTCTACTGTCTTGGAAGCGCGCACACACACATTAAATTTTGCTTTCCAATTCCACTAAGGCTATGTTAAAGCGAGTATGAATAAGTTTTAATTACCAGGGTGAAAAAGGGAGTGTTGTTCTTAATGCTTTGCCTACCCACATCAAAGTTTTATGTATGACTTTAAACTCTGGCAAGATTTCTTTTGCATCATCCCAAAGAAAATACAGGAAGATGATGGGATAGGCAGGCACCATTTTGCTCAAACCAAAGGTGACTTTGGTGTAATACAGCCGCTTATTTTGTCACTTCTAACTGCTGTCTGTCTCTACCTTTTGCTAGATCACAAACTGTGAAGGGTAGGAACCATGTCTTTCTCATATTTTTGTTTTCTGCTTAGCACAGCAAGAGTCAGGGCCCTCTAGATGCTACCACAAAATGGCACTGATAAATACATACTTGGATACCAAGAAATGTGACAGCAGTAAACACATTTTTAAATGTTTTGCCCTGCAGTTAGAATACATGTTTGCTCCTCTCAGCAGAGCACGTTAGCTGAGGTTCAGTGACTCACTAAACTGTAGTCACGTGGGCTTTTTGTGAGCTTAGAGTGTGGACAGAGCTTGCTTGTGTCTGCCCGGCGTGTATGCATGGATGTACCCCCTTTCCTCTTTTGGTCTCGGTCTAAATTCTAGAGCTGCACAGATAATGGGTCTTTTTCAGCACGATTGCTGAGTCAAAAAGCGTGTATGCATGTGTGTTGTGGAGGGGGAAAGCCAGCACTGTGCAAGCAATGTTATTTCATTCTGCTTTAGCGTGAAATGTTTCATTTGAGGGGAACCCTTCAAGTCAAGTGGCCTTGTTTGTGATGGGTTTGCGAAACTCCAGTTTTTGCGGGGCTACAAGCTCTGGCCAAACAGTAGCAGCAGAAGTGTCTGTAACCGCGTATTGCAAACAAGACCAGCTGCTGGCATCGCAAGAAACATCTGGAGAGCTGAGTGTCATGCAAGGTTAGACGAGGTGTGAAGTACGGCTGGCACTGCAGCGGCAGCTCTCCTGTTCCACCAGCTGCACCCCACCAGCGCCGCACGCCGCTGCAGTGCTAGTGCAGTGCTTTGGGGAGTCCCTCCTGCTCCCAATGCAGATGTGACCAAGGGCAGATTTGCCTCAAGACCTTCAAACTTGCGCATTTTGTGGTGCAATGGGTGGTCCAAATTATGAATCAGGAGAACCACTGCACAGCCCATCTTTTCCTCCTCCTACATTACTTTTTCCTTGCTCCATGCAGCTCTAGAAGCACCTGCTTCTGAGCAAGCATAACTCCCGAATACCAACTTTCTCAAAGCCATTCAAAGAGGATTTTTTCTGCCTTAACAAGACAGTTTTAATATTAAAGCCATAAATCAGGACCCGTTCGCTCTTCGTCAGCTGGCTTTCTGATAAAGTTTCCACAAGAGATGGGCACAAGCCAGAGATTGTTCCCAGACTCATAGAAAGGAGCTTGTGGGAAATGAAGTTGTTCTGGCAAATTCATCTTAATGTACCTGCTGCTTTCCTGATCAGGCAGTCAGATGCATTGCATACACAAGTAGAAACTGCATATCACCTGTGCACTCCTGACGCAGAGTTGTTTTGAACTCATGCGATAAATCCCAGTTTCAAAAATTGTTGTTGTATAAGCAAAAACTGTATGCAGCTTGTTGAAATCGGTTTGCAGTTTAGGACAAGTACTTGACATTCTCCTTGGCATCACTGCCCTCTTTCCCTTTGTCATCACTGATATCTACATATAAAAGGAGTGAAAAAAGCCAGTTCCTGACATTTTCAGGTTACCGTTCTTAACAGATTGCATCATACTTCCTACAGCCAACGTCAATCGTTTGGCCAGCCCCAGGCAGGCTCTGCCCCAGGCACCCAGGGTGCTGGAAAGCCAGTGAGCTCAGCACCCAGCATGATTTGGCCCTGCTACAACAAGGTGACCTGACGAAGGAGCAACCTGGCGTCCGGCGTAGCTCTTTGGGAACAGGTGGCAACGTGACCAAGTCATTTCCTCTCCACCAGCAGCCTGGCAGCTGCTCTCCGTGCTGGACCAAGACTTCTGGCCTCTGGCCAGCACAGGTTTGTAAGTTGCTATTCTAAAGGTCAAATGTAGTTTCCACCAGCAAAAAACCACCTCCCTCGGAGAATTAAAAAAAAAAAAAAAAGGGAGAAAAAAAAAAAGCACCAAAAAAAGAAGTATTAAATGCGTACCTCTTAAAGGAAACGGGTAGCTCTGTGTTACAGGTCAAATTCCAGTTGTTGCAACTCGGTTTTGTTGCAATCCTGCAATACCAGCAAGCAGACACTCAGTGGGGAGAGTCTGGAGGGTGATGTGCCTAACATTTGAGGAAACCACTAAGAAACCGCCGTATAAAACAACTTGTTCCTGCAAAACTATTAATGAAACAAAAAGTGTCATTACACAAACATAACAGAAAATGTAACAAACTAGGAAGATTTCTTCACAACCCTACAAGTAACTTCCAAATTTTTGAGTAGCGTATTTCAACAACTTACCATAGCTTTTTTAGAAAACAAGAGTCCTAGCTATACATGATCACAGAGTCACAATTTCATCACATTGTTGTTTTAGGTAATAAGTTTGCCCAAAATTTTATATTGTAAGTTTCCATGTTTTTATTTTTACAGTTTTCCCAAAATTACTAAGAAGTTTTCTCCTCAGACTATTTTTTTTTATTTCAGCTAACATAGTTCAAATATTTCAAAATAAGAAAAAATAGAGAAAAATACAAAAATGTCTGCTTATCTTTTAAAATTGTTTAAATCCCTTTACTGTAAGGCCATACCTCTGAGCAAAGTCCTAAGCATGGTATCATCATATTTGCAAGAATGTACTTTCTCCTATGCAATAAACTGCCAAACCTATCTAATGTTTATTGCATAGCTGCGAACTCTTTCTTCAATGGAGTCTTGAAAACTAACAGCAGAATCCTCTGAAGATTTTTCATTACAATGAACACTCTCTGTTCCTCAAACTGCCTAGGTGTCTATTTGTCAGAACACAAGTGGGGCAAAGAACTTATGAAATAATTGCAATTGCTTAATGAAATACAGAGCATCGTTCACACTTGCCAAAGAATTGCATGAGTGAGTTCAATTCTGGCATGCAATTCTATCTTAATACCTGCTGTCTGAATGAGACATTTTTAACATTTTATTATCATTATTAAAATTGTTTAGGTAATGTTTTTGTGTTGAGCCTAAGTACAGATATACCAGAAGTAAAAGGGTTATACTTACACTACATTACTTTGGGACACGCAAAGATACCCCAGCTACTGCCACACAAGTTAGGTCTTAAATTGGAAGCCACATAGCTGTACCAGCACAAATTCTTTGCTGGCCATAAAATTATGCCAATGCAGCTCTTCTGGGATTCACTCTTGTTTCAAGTCTCTACATGACACTGATCAGACATAGCTAGACATAGCCAAAAATAACATTAGAACTGAAGTATGATACTTGTATTAGCAGGCAAAGGTAAACATATCAATGCAGGATACAGCTATACCTTGGTCTCTCAAATGTAAGCAAACTTCCTTATGTATACACAAAAGATTATTATTTCCTAGGTAAAACCATGCAAAAATTGAAATTGGCCTTTGATAGAAATAGGATTTGACCTTTTGAAGATATATAAAATAAAACAAAGTCTATAAGCACTTTCAGAATACTGAATGCCTCCTAACATCAATAGGAGTTCAGATTGCAGATATAGATCTCAAAATAATGTAGAAGTTGAAAGACTTCCCTAAGAAAGCAGAATAACATTCTTTAATCAGTTAGATTATATGCTGCCACTGAAACAAGTGCGGTCCAAGCCACATGACTTCTGTCGTCTGAGTAGATGAATGGATGAATGACTGAATGAATGAATGAGTGAGTGAATGAGTAAATCATTACAAGGTCTATTACGAGCAGACTCAGGGTTATAATGAAGCCTGGAAACAATCTGAGATTTCTTATGTACCTGATTACATTTAAAATTAAAAAGCAGCTGCAGTGACAGTCTTTTAGAGGAAGCTTTTTCCAAGATTGTTTACTTTTATATTTAAGATTAATTAGCAGTCAGATGACTATGTGTTTTTATCAGCAGTGAAATAGTGTCTTTAAATAAATGTGAGAAAAAAACCCAAACAAAACCTTGACCTTTAAAATGTATTTGATATAATTTCATCAAAATTAAAGGTTTGACAGATAAAATATTTGAAGATGTCAGCTTTGTAGTTAAAAATTTCTGTGTTAAAGTGAAATAGGCAATTCAGGCTTCAACTCTTGCTTTGCCATGTCAGAATTGTGCAACTCAGCCTTTCTGGATGGATTTCTTCGTCTTTGTTCCATGTGTGCCTTTGCCAAGGGTCATACATTGCTCAAGCCTGCAATAGCAATTAAGGTCTTTGGGACATGACCTGACTCTTGAAATTAGTTGAAATTAGTCGATAGATCACTCATTAATGGTGTAATCCCATAAACCTAATTTCTTAGGCTAAAAATACACCACTGATGGCAACTATTGAGATTGAAAGAGACTAAAGATGCATACATACACATACTTTCCTGGTCTTTACAAGGTTTTGAGGGAATGAAGGGCCCCAATCCTCAGTCTCTGTTTCTGACACTCAGAAGGTAGAGGTCTTCATGTCCCACCCATTCTGGAACCCAGAAGAAGGCCTACATTTCCTGATAAACACACTCACTGACTTTGGGAATAATCCATACCGCAGTGCTTATTCGGGCATCTACTCTGAATTTGAGAGTAAGAAACCAAGACGTACAAGAAGAAGGCATTTTTAATTTTGCTCGTTAGTTTGTTTGTCACAACAGCTGTAAAATTTCCACATGACAAAGCAAGCATTACATTGATGGAACCCAATGGCACAGAGAGTTCTTGGATTTAGGCTGACTTTCTGAACAATGTTCCATTTATGTGGTGGTACCTGTGCAGGGAAATATGTGCATTTATGCTTAAGGGAATGCTCTTCATAATCACAAAGGTGGTGAGAGCTGTCTACTTATTCAGTACAAAGGTCACATATTTTTATGTTACCAGATATCTCAAAAGAAAGGCTTAGAAATTTGCAAGAAATTTACCAGTTGGAGTGGCTGAATGAAATAAAGATCTAATATTATTTCTCTATAAACATTGTAATTTGAAGTAACATCAGAGAAAACATTACTTCTGGAGAGCGTTAACCACTTTGAATAGCAAAAATTGTGACAAGTAAAATAATTCTCTATACTAGTTGTGGAAATGCTCAGCTCATGCAGCTACGCTTACTTGAATGAAATGCAGCAGTGAACAATAACTGTTTTCTTCTGGAATATCATCAAGTTCATTTTGAAAGGAAACTTCTTAAAATCCTTAATTTCAAAATATGTTTTTCTATGAGTGCAATCATTGCTAGTTCTCATCTGCTTTGTGTTCATTAATTGAACAAAATGCCCCCCAAAAAGATCACTTTTCATCATCATTCTTTTTGTCCTGATAACAAGGAAGTCATATAGTTGTGAAAAAGATCAAGGGCCTCCTAAGTCTTCAGCACCTAACACATCAATTGACACTCCCCTGATCATAAGATTAAATCAAGTCACAGGATGTGTGCCCTAAGGATATTGGTTAAACTGTTCTGGAGCTGAGTGGATTAGACTGGCATCCTGCATTTTACTTGAAAGTGTACCATGCCAGAAAGGTCAACAATGTTTCAAGGAAGTTGTTAATTGAAATCAACCAAACGAGACAACTCTCTTTCCTGGAGGAAAACTTTGTCTGTCCCTGCTTTGCCTTTGGGATAATACGTATCAGAACTGGCATTTAGGCACTTTGACCAGAATTGTTCTGCTGATCAACTTCCACAGCAAAAGCAGCAGCGATTTGTGCATTTTAACAAATCTCCTCTGACCTTCAGAAAACTACAACAATTTTCCTGTATATCTTCATTACTCTTATTCAGGAAAAAAAAAAATCAGGATAGCTTATGATAGCACGATGTTACTTATTGTGCTTGCTAACTTGCAAATGTGGCAGCTTCTCTCATTGCCTGTCAGTTCTGGCAGATAAAGTTTGGGTTAAGTTTCAGTGCTTTCTGGGTACTTTCCAAGGAGGAACTCACTGCTAGTGGCTTCCAGCATTAGCTTGATAGGCTTTGTGTTTGTAGGAGACACAGAAATGCTAATTCTTGAAGGGAGTATAAAGTGGAGGCCGTGACCAGTTGCAGTCAATGTCTAGGCACTTTTATTTTTTTTCCCCCCAGAAGAACTTAAAACTATCTTCATCTATGGAAAAATGCCAACTCATTAAACCTTATCCTCTTTTCCTACAGCTGAGAGCAGACTCTGAGAGCTGAGACCCTTGGGAAGGTTACAGGCAGTCGCTATATCTGAGCCATTTCCAGGAGAACACAGTTGCAAATTCCCATCATCGTCACTGAGACAGGATTAAGACCTTGTGCATTTCCCCTATGCTATCACCAGGGCAGTTGTATTTCAGTACCGAAGAAATCATCCCAATCTAATCACGTCAAGTGGTGAGTGGCTCAGTTAATGAATTTTTAGAAAGCACTTTGAGAACCCTTCATGGAAAGGTATGCCATTAACACACATCTTGTTGGAAAGACTTCCAGTGGCTGTATCATGGATCAGTTGTTGTCTCTTCGTGCCATTTCAGGGCCAAATCATGCTAGGTGCATATTGTCCCTGTAGTTTCGTTTCCACCAATAGATAGTTGGCAAAATGCTCAGACAGATAAAGTATCCAGCATGTTCTCCTGAATATTCATGTCTTGGAAACTGGAGAAATAACTTAGTTGGACTGTAATTCTGGTGACACCAGGTTCCTGGGAAGAGGTAACGTCTTCTATTAGACCAATGGATATAAAGGAGAAAAATATATATAACTTGGTGTACACTTCTTTTTTTCTCTGTAGTCCTCATAAGGAAAAAAAGGTTTTGTCCTTTTCCAGAGTCGAACTGTGATTCCCTATTCTCCAATGAGATTTCGCTTCATAAATGTTGCTGCTTCAGAGGGAAATTGTATTTTAAAACCATAATAGTTTATTTCTCTTTTTTTTGGTACTCTTTAAAATATTTCTTCTCAAGTCTTAAATTATTTCTGTGTCGCAGGATTACATGTTGTGACTTTCAGAAATTTGTATTTATGTATAGAACATGAATAAATAAATATTCTTAAAATATTTTTTCTCATAATATTGATGCAGAGCTTCTTGATATCTGAATGGTCCATTCAGGGTCATTCACACATCAAGGGGAATTAGGTTCATCTTACCTAATGTTTAAAGTTTTCTGTACTAATATGAACAACTGAACTGGTGATCTAGACCCTGTTTCTACCAAATGGAGTTTAAGTGTCAGTTCTACAGCATGATTGATTTGACGTGTTTTAGATATCTAATTTGGGATGAGTTGAATAGTACTCTGAAACTGCAGATTTAGTGTTGTTAAAGAGAGTCCAGGTGTGTAGTTGAAATGCAGCCCTCTACACTGTAAGTGTTTAAAGTTTTGCATTTAAACACATCCAAGATGTCAGATGAAATAGTTATAAAATCTTCATTTCAACTTGACAGAATTCAGCCTCAAATTCTATTTCCCAACCCCTTTTCTTGCAACATAATAACCTGATTCACATCTGCCTAGACATCTATCAAAATAAGAGCATATTCAGAGAAAACTTTGGTATTGGAATAAAGTTATTTTCATTTACCTCAGAGCACTCTGGCACCGGGACTGGTGTCCGTAGTCTCGTGTCTGCTGAAGGCCCGGCAAAAGTTGTCAGATGGCTAGCTAAATCAGAGGTATGTACTTGTTTGCCTTGAACAGACAGCAATTTTTTTCTCAGCATTCTGTTAAATGATTTTGCAGATTTGTTGATAGCTGTAAGGAAATCTAAACATAAAATTACAAATGAAAATAATACCCCATGAAAGACTAGATGTCATTATTCATAATGGTATTATTGTAGCTTAATTGAAGAAAACAGTGTGAAGTGTTAAATGGACAATATCAAGATCTATCCCAGAATTAGTAATAAACAAATTTCAAGAATAATCTTATTTTCCTCATCCCTTTCAAAAAAGTTCTTGCTATGAAATGTACATGTAAAAGCAGCAGTTGTCAGCATAAGCCAGACAAATATGTGTACAATCCAGCAAACATTTCATTTCCATGTGGAGTTCTCTAACCTCTTTGCAAAACTATAACAAATGTAGAGGTAAATATAACCAGCAAAGGAGAGTGAATATGAATCTCAGATATTTTCAAATTAAATTTTCTTTAAGTTCTACATGCCAGATGCTACTGATGGATGTCTTACAAAAATACACTAACTCAAGCCATCAGATTTTAGTTATTGACTATGCACAGTATTGAATAAAATGGGGACCAAGTGTCACCAAGGGACATTCGTAACCCACAAGATGAGAGCCTGCATGCAGTAGTTATCCCAGAGCAGCTGCCAGGCACCAAATTTGCAGCCCAGATAACCCACAGTAGCTTGTTCACATCTGTGCACTGGGGCTCAAGGCACCATCTCTCAGATAGAGGCCATTGCAGGCAATACATGCATGGGGTCATCACCGATTCATACCTGTGCGAGGGTTGGCTCATTAACCAACAACTATCATGAGCTATTCCATATTTTTCCCAGACAAGCTGTGGATGCCCCAGCCCTGTAAGTGTTCAAGGCCAGGCTGGATGGGGCTTTGAGCAACCTGGTCTAGTGGGACGTGTCCCTGCCCATGGCAGGGGGGTTGGAACTAGATGATCTTTAAGGTCCCTTCCAACTCTAACCATTCTATCATTCTATCATTCTAAAATGTTGCAACGACTGCTATCAATTAGAACTCCCTGCTTATTAAATTCTAGAAAACCAGTTTTTCAAATCAGTGGCAAAAAAAGGCTTTTATTACCAGCATTAACATTATCAGTATTTCCTCATGTTGTGCAATTTCTGCACCATTTTACTTTTTTTTGTGACCATAAAGTGGTGGAAAATCTTGGCTCAATAACTATGGTGGACAAGTTACACCAGATTCTTCATAAAAAACACCTGTTCCACTAAATTAGCCACTAGTGAATACAACCCTGTGAATGTAACACAAACATGGTTACAGTAGTATATTGTCAGTTAACTTCTTCACTCCTGCCAAATGTGAAGAGTCCAGGAATAGCATCATAGAGCTTCTATGCCACACTGCTAAACAGATCAAGTGTATCATACTTTTTTCTTTTTATCTTTTTTTCTTTAGCTTGTTTCAAGCCTTACATGCCTCAAGATGTAATGAAAAATTAGAATTGTTCTTGTTTCTTCATCAAGAATGCTCTAGTTAACTAGATAGCAACAAATGGGATTCTACTAAATGGGATTTCTACTAAAACAAAATATTCCTTTCCCATCTTGTGCTTTAAGGTGAGGCATCTAAGCCCTTGATATTTCCCTGGACTGAGTGCACCTCATGCAGTTCATCCCCTTTCCTTTGTGTGTGTTGAAAGAGAAGGTTGAGAGAGAAAAGATGCAGCACAATATTGGAGAAAAAAACCCACCTGCTGCCAAATTTCCAAAGATGAACTATCCATTAAATGAGAGCACTTTGCTCTTAGTCACAGGATCGTCCCAGCACATGAGTTACCTAAATGAGTTAAGTGAAGGAGAAGGAATAACAGCATAAGTAAGGTTCACTATAAGCAATAACCTACTTAAGCAGAGTGTACTGCCTGAGACGTATCTGTCACAGCATCACACAAAGGCAGGCTGACAACCACTGTAATGACTTTCCTAATGATTTTAATTTTCTGTAAATTTAGTCCGATATGAGTAGTAGAAGCTGGTTTTCATCTGCTTATACTGCTACTTACTGGTGTCATGGCTCTCTGTTCTCTCAGATGCCTCATCAGGAGTAGGCAGCACACCTCACAGGGAATCTGCCTGCTTGCCATCTGGCATGCCACATTACTCTACTTAATGCTCTTGCATGGCTCAAGGATCTGTCTTTACCTTCATAACATCATGGCTTTTGTTTATGACTATTTCTTTTTCACAAGCATTTGTCAGAAAGGTAAAGGCGTTGGTACATCTGTGCTTTAGTTCCACTTCCCTAAATATTCCAGCGTAAACTGTGTTTATTTATACGTTCCACACCTACAGCGTGGTTTCCTTCAGAAGGACAACTTAATGACAAGGACGCTGCAACTTAATTTTAAATGCTAACATTCTTCCTAAATCCAAGGTCTGACTAATGTGGGGGAGCTATTAAATAATTATATTGAATGTTAGACTTCAGTGCTCTTTGTCTCATATATGTGGGTGAGGATTTTTCACCCTTGACATTTGACGGGACAGCAGAGTTTGCCTCTGAAAAGAAAAAAGCTACTGTTGCTAAAGAAATGGTTTCAATGGCTTTAACTGCTATTTTCAGGAAACACCCAGAATAGTTTGGATAAGATGAGTCAGAAAGACAGAAGTGGTTTAAGACATCTCTATTGCCAATTCAGCTGGGGGCATCCCAACACCAAAGCTCTTCCCAGATTACTGTATTACTGTTTCTGCCCTCGCTGTGTTTCTGGGGACATGACCAGTGGCTTCTCTCTGATAAACGCTTCATCCCTCTTCCCTGGAAAGCTGTGTTAAGGCTACAGTGGCCTGTGCAACTCAAGGAACAGGAGAGCAGTGGATTAGCAGTGGTGCACAAAACCTAGGCAGAGCCACACTAACCTGTACTTCATACACACACAGAACTCAGTTTAGACTTAGCTGTGGTCTAACACATGTACACAGAGTAACAGCAGAGCTCCTAAGGACCTCTCTTTCCATCATTGCTACATCATTCTGACTTTATTTTAAAGACATGTTGCTTATTTCAATAGTTATGGACATCAGTAAAATGTATTAATATAACATATGTACATATGTGATACTTTTAAGTAGTACAAGGAAATTCTCTGCAGCTTGACTGATCACTGTCTGCAAAACTGAGCTCTGCCCTGAGAGGTGCAGAGGAGAGACCCACACCTGGGAAGAAACCTCTGGAAACAACTGAGAGAAGGGAACGGCTACAGCTACTCTCCTTTCAGTAGCAAGGGGTATCCAGATTTCAGGTGTTATCTCAGGAGCGTTTACCATTCAACAGAACACCTTGTTAGTATGTCAGCATGAAACAGCTCCAGCTGCACTGGCATGCTCTCAAAAATTATATTTATCTGCATGTGACGCTCTCTGAACCACCACACTCAAACATTCCTGGTCTGAACTGCTTTCAGGCGTTCTGCCACTAGCTTCTGCAGGCCTGACCCGAGTGATCCTCGCTCCAAATCACATGTTGGTCACTGCAATCATCTGAGTTAAAAAAAAAAAAAAAAAAATTTCCAGAGTGAACTGGAATGAATTCAAGCCTCATGTGACTGTGTCCTGTTCATTGTATGCTTCATTGACTTTAGCACAGACACACTGTACTTGCCGCAGATATTTTGTAAATACCATCAGCAACATAATTTAAGTCTGCTCAAATGCGGGTAGAAGGATTTTCTTACGTTGATGGTACTTTTAATTACCCTTTTTCTGGAAGGTAAAAAGCTTAGCACATAAGTTCCTGAGAACACAGCGAGTCCCATTGAAAACAATACACACAAGAAATGAAAGTTACGTAGTGACAAAAAATCAGAACTTTATGTTTCATTAATGCAAGTAGCATTTTAGCATGCCCAATCAACTACAAATTACTAGATAGAAGTAAATACTCCCACTTTCTTAGTGAAAGTATATTTTAAATCATTAATGAGAAATACACCATATTTCTTGGTTTGTATTCCTAATGATGAGGTTTTTACCTTTTTTTTTTTCTTAAAAACCATCTGAATAAAAATTGTTCTCTCATTCCCCTAGCTAAATTGGAAAACACAAAGAGTTAGGAGATAAAGAGATTTTATTGTAAGATAAACAAACAGAAAAAGAACAGGAAAATATGGTCACTCCTGGCAATGTAAACAATACCAGCAAAGTACATTGATCCAAAGTCCTTTCTGGTTTACGTTACTGTTAACAGAATTATTGTGGCTCCTGTGGCATGGCCAAGGAGCAGAATTTGCTCCACTCAGACATCAACTTTATCTTTGGATCAGCTGCGGTCCCTTGTGAATATTTGTCCCCATTTGCCATAGACTGGCATTTGAATGTTTAATAATTTCTGTATAGCATGAGATAGAAGTGAGTAAATATGCTAACTCTCATTAGGCACTTTGACTCCACCAGGACCAAGGAGATAAGAAAGAGGATGGGATTCATCCAGTCAACATTAGCCATCAGAAAATCAAGCATCTAGTCCGAACAAATAAATTCAATACAGCCAAAAGTGAGAGACAGGCATCTCAAGGGGGCAATTTGTTATACGACTCCTAAAATCTTAGAAAGAAGTGAGTTTCCCTTTGGATTCATCTCCATCTATTTTAGACTTTCTCTAGTGACAAAAATCTGAGTTTGTGACAAGATTTCCTTCTTAAATGGCTGTGCTTAGGTGACCCAAGTCCCACATGTGGTGCAACTGCTTCTACCCAAGTGCTTGAGGATTTCAAGTCCTTAGAGACGTGGTGAAGGCTTCAAATTCTCTGTCCATAGAAGTAAATGGACTGAATCCCTAAAATAAACTAAAAAGGGGAAAATGTAAATGGAAAACTACTAGGACACAAACAGTACCTCGGGGTATAAATGAGTTGCTTGTAAATATAGCAATTCTTTACTCACATGTACAAAGTGAACTGATTGCCAAATCTGTGGTCAGGAAGGCATTCTTCCCCACCTCCCCCCAGCACACTGGAAGAGATCTAAATATTTTTGTTGTCTTCCTTGGGCACACTGAGTCAGGCATCATCTGCTTCAAGTGGGCAGGTCCCCATGACCAGTATCGGGTGATTCTAGGTAAGAGTGCAGACTGCTGGACACAGCTTCTTCCACATCTCTCAATGTTTATGATCAGAGATTAACTTAAAGGTAATGAAACAAATACAAAATAGAAAATAAAAAAGCCCCATTTATTACAAATATGTTCTATGTGCTATTCTTAAAAGGGCACTTTGCTGCCACAAAGAACTTAGGCAAAGGCATGAGGAAGTTTCTTTGGTTCATAAATTTAATTAAGCCAGAGTTATGCCAATTTTTCTGACTAATTGGGAATGATGAGATGTTGGCAAACCCTTTAAGCACTCCACTCCCAAACATGTAACCCTTCACAGACCAAAGGCACTACATAATAAATTCACATTTCTACATTTTACACTCTATTTAGGCACATGAAACAAGACAACTGCAGTTTTGCTTAAGCTGCCCACAGGAATTACCCACAAGAAGAATAAATGTGATAAGGAAAAAAAGACAGAAGGAGAGAGAAATATAGGGAGAAACTATTTTCTTCCTTTGTCGTTTCAGAAATACATCAAAAAGGCAGAAACCTTTTTCAAAAATTGCTCTTCTTCCAATTATGTCACATCTGTCTCACTGGTTAGTGTATTAACCATCTCATTGACAAAGCTATCGAAGAAACAGCCTTTTCTTCTCTGACCTATCACCATAGTTATTACAAAGCTCTTACAGCAAGCAAAAAAAGAGCGTAGTTTTTCCATCATGTGCTTTCAAGGTTTGAGTTGAGTTGATTTAGACTAATCCATGTGTCTTCATAACTGATGGAAAACAACAGCAAACTGTTATTTATTGGATTTTTCTGGATATAGGTGGAAACAGCTATCCTCAAAGGAAGCTAGGAACACAGTAACATTGTAAATCATCAGAGTCTGTTTACTGTAGGTATCCATTGTCAAGACTTAAGTTGTCTCCCCATGGCAAACCTAAACCTGCTATCATTAGTAGATTGGACAATAGCATTGAATTTAAGCATTTTCTACTAACTACCACTCCAAGCAGTTAAGGGTTAGTTTGGGACGTTATGGCCAGGCCCAGTTCTCAGATTATGCAAGCCACCTTACATTCTTGAAAATGAATGGAGCTAACTCTCTATACACAATTAAATATTTCACCCTTAAATAGCACAGTTGAAGAGCTAAATGAGCTAAAACAGATGTTCACAGACAGTTCTGCATGTTCAAAGATCAGTCCAGATCCTACCTTAAAGTGGCGTATAACCTGGCATAGAGGGGGTAGGATAGGATAGGATAGGATACGACATCCGGAATTACAAAATCTCCTTTGAGAGGTGTTTTATGTTCACTGATGGACTCCTAAGTGGCAAGACATTTGCTACATACCTTCATACAATGTACCTGATAAGATACTTCCCAGTGCCTCCTTTAATATTCTAATGTTCAATATAAATAGGAATGTATTGACAATTTTCATGTTCTTTGATAGCTTTAAACCTTTTGTGAGCTTTTATTTATATGATTTCTCTCTGATAATAGATATTACACGATTCACTTTTGTTCTGCAAGTCTTTAGCCAGGACTTCTGGATAAATTATGGAGTGTAGGTAGAAGGGTTCAAAATTCATTCCTCCATAGCATAAGCTTAGAGGAGGGTTGCGGGATTTGAGACCTGCTGTCAATCCAATGCTGAATTTCTCATTGATCACATATTAATTGAAATTATTTCACTGTGTAGAAACTATAGTTCTTCTCAAAATAATGATGCACAACTGTACCCATCCACTGATCAGGGCAAACAAGTAAAATGGAATGAAAATCAAAACACTTGAAAACCTCACAAAGTGTGAATATGCCACAAGTGAGACTATAATATTTTGTTACTACAGTCTTTGCACTGTGTCTCACCATTCTCCTTTACAACTCTCACCCTCCTTTTGCTGTGTCAAGGTTGTGAATTGTCTGGCATGGGAGCGGGGTCTTTGTTTTGTTCTTTTCAGGGAGATCATATCAATAAATTGTAGGGTAGAATTTCACACTGTTCCCACTGCTGTTAGTGGGCATTTTACATTGAACTCTGTGTGAGAAGAGTATGAGTCATATAGCGCTCTTCTGTAAAATCCCAGACCTCCACACATGAGGAGTAGTAAGTTCAGTTTAGTTTGTTCCTTTTCCCTGTTCCGATCACTTTAACTGCTTTCAGCAGAGGAGGAAAGAAACTTTCACAATTAAGTTTGCAGTTGAACTTTATGTTTCTCATTTTTAGTCAATAGTGCTTTTGCAAACTAGTCTTGTTACTCAAGTTCATTAAGCTGATTTTACGCTGTTATTCATTCTTGTGCTCTTCTGAAAAGCTTGTGAGGTCTGGTGATTTCAGCAACTCTTAGAAGTAAAAGGTCAAAGTTCCAATAAAGGAGAGGAGTTGATTCACTGAAAGAATCATGACTAAACCATCTCATCCTCCTGTGTCACAGCCAGCTCTACTGTAAGTCTGGAGAGAAATATTACGAAGCATGACTGTTTGGGTTAGGCTACCTGATTCAAACATGTTGCTTGAGATTTCCAAAGCTAATGAGGGAAAATCCCTCACTGGGTTTGAAAACTTCATGCATATTTTAAAAATCTATTTACATTTTATATCTGGAAAGCATAGCATACTTTGTGGATCGTTCATTGCATACTGTATTCATTACAAGTGCAGGAATTTGGTGTTCACTATGAAATACTTGTTTCATATACTGCCTTGTCCTTTCATAATGCCCTTGCAAAAACGTCATTGCCAATGTGTTTTAATCATTATTAGAAACCAGCGAGTGAAAGCATAATTAAACAGAACCTGAATTTTTAAAGGTGACCCTCAACTCTTTTGGCACATATTGTGTTGGAGTGAGCAAATCAGGGACATCTTCACTTTCAGCTCATTTCAACTTTCCCCAGTTGTCATGCAATTATTTACCAGGAGGACAGTGGGAATGCTGACTCTGTCTCAGAAGTCGTGCTTCTTACACCTTTTTATTCAGAAGATATTCAGCCCACTTTTCAGGCAGAGAAAATGTAAAAGAATTGGTTAGAACTGGAAATCTCTGCAAAGCTATGGTCTTTCTGCAAATTCAGATTCGAGGCAGGCGAAGCCTGTGAATAATGGAGACCATCCGAGGGCATTGCTTTGCTTACAATGGAGGGAGTATGAATCAGCAAAAGAACAGGCACCCACTTATGTTCAAGACTGATTTACACAAGCCCATAAATCATCTAAATGAGGAAAGCTAGAAGTGGAAGTCAGGAATGCCACATGTGCTGTGACACATGCAGCATTATTTAAAGATCATCTTACAGAACGATTCCAAGTATCAGCATAACTATCCAGAATAGGAAACTGAGTCAATTAGAGGGCCACTGAACTCATGCTTACAAACATTGCTCACCATCATACTGTGGTGATTATGGAGCTATTGAACTAGGTTATTAGCAAGGTTTCCCGACTTAATCCTTCATTTACAAACTAATGCATTTGCCTATTGTGAGCTCAGCCTCCCGGTCTTGGGACAGCAATTAATGCTGCCTCCTCCAGTAACATTCAGTGGAGGTCAGGGCCCTGGGGGAGGCTTCCAAAAGTTCCCTCTGCCTGGACACTGCTGCCACCCACAGTTTAAGAGACGATTACAAAACCAGATTTTTTTCAGCTGTTTTTAGAGTTCTTAAAAGTCTCAATCATTTTTCTGAGCACAGTGATTGCTTCTCACAGCAGAGTCCCCTGGGAGTCAAGCTTTTCACATGGGGGACAGGCACACAAGAGTAATCCCCCCTGACCATGCGGCTTCTCATGGTGTGCAAGTTCATTTTAGTGTCTCAATGCAAATTTTGTCATATTTACAGCACTAGCCAATATATAGACTATGAAAACTCCTTGCTTAAGTTGCCATCATATTAATGAGCATGTACAAATAGCAGGAAGTGGAATCATATTTAACGTAAATTCACACATATTGTGGATGGGAATTTATCTGTACTCCCAGGACAGTTTCAAAGCAAAGCACAGAGATTTTGCTACTTGAATTCCAGTAAAATTGTTTGAATTTGTGCCACTAGAGCCTTGCTAAGCTTTTCAAGACTTTCTCTGTTTTCCTTAAAAGCTTTATAACAAACAGTGTAAGATCTGTTCTCTGGGATATTTCAGCCCCCACAGGGAAACAGTGATCTTTTTAAAAAAATATTTCTATCCATCAGACAATGAGAACCTTGCACAACGTGCTCCCCATGGGTTGCTGTTCAATACCACTACAAGGACTCTGGGCCATCGGGCACAGGGAAGAGGGGAGAAATATTTCCCTCTGAAGACCTGAGCATGGGAGGATGTTGCAGGATACAAACTGCTCAGGCTCTCAAGGGAAGCTGTAAATCCATGCAGGTCAGTGCCTAGATGCTGTAATTTTGCACATAAAGTTGCATGTTACTTATTTCTATTGTTTCTCATTTTATGGCATAAAGTTAAACCTTGAGATGATCTAATGTAGGACAGATCTGCAAGTACAAAAAGGCCGTCTTACTGTTATTTGTTATTTGCCACTGCATTTTTGCTTCTGTTTTACTTCTTTGAAGTGCTGGAGAAAATGATTTGAAGATGACATGAATCTGTGAAGCATCTTAATAACTGTCACCTTGGCAATATTTTTCCTGTGTTACCTCAACATCAACTTTAGTGTTATTATTATTGCTCATAAGAAGTTTTAAATATGGATCCTTTGGAAGATATTTTGGAATTAAGAAATGCAGAGATGCACAAGACCTTACAAAATTTCTTAGTAATGAAAAATTATAGATGTTGAGCAGTATAGTCTGCTACCTTACCAGTATGGCTTTTCAGTTATCTTGCTTTCTACTGATTTAATCTTTAATCCTATAAACCCGTTGTGTAATATATAATTATTTTACCTGTCCCTCAACCGTCTAGGCTGAAAACATACATTACAATGTACCTTGTGAATTCAATCAGATTTTCAAGTAATCTAGATTCTTTGACAGTTTACATGAGCATAGATCCACCAACTGCATGCTAAGGATCTGACTTTCTGAGGTTTTTTAAGACTTTTTTTACCAATAAAGGTGGAAAAAATTGTGAGGTACTAGGTCTACTGTTGCAGGACACTCAGCACCATTTAAAAATATTTTGCATTAATCATTGACCCTTCTGCCTGGAGAAGGGTCAATGTCTTAACCTATTACCCTTTGTTATTTACTATGTATCATGCTTTGCAGAGAAGAAATGCAGATTGGGCTGGAAGTAAAGAGAAAAAAGATTACCCACCTTCTCCTTGGAAATGATCAGTCAGAATATTTTCCTTCCATAGAGTGAAATAGCATGTTACAATGCTATGTGGAAAAGAGATTGTGACTTTCATTTTCCATTGCATTTTTTAAAACTGAATATAAACTTGGTAGTTCAAAAATAAAGCATTCAAGGAGGAAAAAAAAACAAACCCACAACAGCCCAGAGCTTTAAACAAACTTATGTGTTTAAAGAAAACTAATTCAACATTATGGGTTAATTTAACATATAACATATGCAAGCAATACAGGAAGTTCCATATTTGGAGTTTGTAGACCCCACGCTGGTAGCTCACTGCACCTGTAATACTGCACAGCGGTGTCTCTAGTTTATAGAACCTCACAGAAGATCAGGGTTGTATACTGCCGCTGCAAAAGCACTCTCAAGCTAAAGAAAATTCAAAGAGAGATGAAGAGCAGCATGGAATTCACTCAATATTGGTGGCGGGAAATAGTGATTTCTTTATATGGCTTTATTAGTTTGCTTTTTGAATTTTGAACTAAATGAATAAGCTTCTGTCATGTTTTCAGGGTTCATTGTAGTCATGAGCCCATAAAAAAAATTTAAGTATACAAACTGTACTTTTTAAGGGGACATCATCTCTCATGAGACTAGTGATATATGTTTGAATGTTAGCAGCATAGTAAGGGACATAGGGTCTGTCTTCACATGCATTTTCATTCCATCCAAGAATCCAAATTCCATGGTTTTACTTGTTTTTCTAACATCAAGCACTCATTTTTTATTTTTTTTTTTCACAGAAGATGAAGACCCAGTATTTAATGATAAAATTTAGAATTATGGTAGCTTAATGTGATTCTTTAGACTTTTCATCACTTTTTTTATTTTCAAAACTACACTTGCTTGTTCATTAAGACTATTATTCAAACTACATAGCACCATGCCCATACTAAATGAAAATGTTTACTTATCTGATTACCCACCAAAGTCATGTATCAACATTAAGATCCTCATTTGTGGGAAAAAAAATTGTGCAAGAAATCTCTTGTTTAGTATCAAAGACGACAAATCTCTGGTGCTTCTATAAGCTGTCTTGTAATTGGTAAAAGTAATTTTGCTGGTGTTTTTGATGTTACTGGCTCAATATTTCCCAGATGAAAGCCACGTGAAGATGTTTATTTAAAACAAGATGTCTAAAACTGTCAAATTAAACAATGAAAGATCATTTTGGGGAACAGAGAATGAGGAGTTGCTCTCTAAGCCAGGATTAGGCCATGTGAGTATAACCTGGTGTTTTGGGGAATTTGTATATGAGGTAATTTAAATAATCCTGATTCTTGTTATGAAATTGCTGTCATTAAACGCTTCAGTGCATAGCTAGCCATTAGAAGATTTTCCAACACCTCTCCCCACCCTTTTGGAAAAAGTTATAGCACAAACAAAACTGTCATTAACAAGTGGATGAACAGTGGCTGAGCTGAAGAAAGTACACAATGGAAAACCTGTTTATCTCTGGGGAAGTACACACACACAAAAAAGGAAAATCCCCAAATCAAAATGAACAGAGAAGCTTTCTTTTGTAGCAGAGAGGTTCTTTTTATTGAGGGTATAGTACAACAAAGAAAGGGAAAGAACATAGGAGAGAAAAGGATTCAGGAAAAAAGCTTTATGTAGGAAGGGGAACTTGGCCCAACCTTACAGAATAGCAAAGATAGGCAGGACAAGTGTTTGGACCCAGAGTCATAGCTACACCCATTCTGCCGCAGCTACACTGAGGAAATAGCAGCAGAAACAACCGGCAGAAGTTTCTGTACTTTTTAATGGTATCTCTCCAGTAGAGTAAACCATGTCAGAGAACATTCCCAAGCACTGGAACTTGCTCCTCAGCATCCTGCTACAGTGCCAGGATGGTCCCTGGGGTGGTACCTTTGCCAAACAGGAGGCTCCCTGGCATGAAAGAAAACTTTCCAAGTAGGGAGTTTGGATGGAGCCATCTTTATTGTTATAGCTGTAAGCCATGCTGGCCACAGAGCCTAGGAACAATACCAGCATTTATCATTTTACTCGTGGACATGTAGTCTTTCCCTCCACAGATCTTTTGAGGGTCCTTCATCCTTCCCCAAGCCCCCTTCTATGTTGTTATGAGAAAGCATGCTTATTTAACGTGCCATGGCAATGGTACAGAAGATGTCCAAAGATCTATTTGCCTACTGGGGTAAATTGATGCTGCTGAGAAGAAAAGGTAAGGTACAGTCAATGAGTGGCCAGTCTATGCTATTGACAGGTTGGAGATGGTCTTTTAATATCCCACTTTGTGCTATTTCATTCCATGTAATTGATTTGTTTGTCCAGACTCCCAACATTCATGGTACTCTTGAACACTTGCATGTAATTTCCAATTAAGAAATACGTGGTTTCCATCAGAATTACGAAAATGGTCTTTCTATCCAAATATGCAAGCAACTTAACCTTGAGAACCCAACATACCAGAGTCCCTGTGTCCAGCTTCAGGAATAATGTGTTCTTGATATTTTGTTGGAATGCACACCACCAATACCACAGTAAGCTCCATTTATGGTCCTGTGTTGAGCTACCCAAAGGAGATGGCCATTGTGCCACCTCCCACTGTTACACTATGTGTTAGGAACCTGCTGGTTGCCCGCTTACTCCCTCCCACCACCACCGTTTCAACCACTACCCAAAGGTGATTGGGGCAGGTTCTGTAAGGGGAATATACCTGGTGGCTCACTGAAGTGTTCTTAACTTTTTGTCTGTACTTAGAAAAGTTGCCTTTCATACATGAAGGTTTTGCAGCCTCTCTTGTTTACCTTAGACCCACAAATACATGCAAGCTTCCTCAGATGAGCAAAATCATTTAGTAATGTTCAGGTGGTAAATTAAGATCTTCAAAAATGCCTTCAAATCCCAGACCTTTGTTGCAGCACCCTTTCTCTTTCCTTGCTGGGCAATTCCTCATCCATAGTTTTCATCATAGCTTCTATTTCCTGCAGGCCTGGGGCATTACTGAACATTGATGGCAGAGTTCACCACCAGGAAGGAATGGGCCACTGGGTGACCTTTTGAAATCCAAGCTAATGGCATGCACATTGACGCAGGTACTACCAGAGACTGGAGGCAGAACCCCACGTGTGGCAGAGATAAGGGGAATGTCAGAATGACACAGTAGGAAGGAGATTGCCCATTTCCCACAATTTCCCCCTTTTTTCATGTCCTAAATTCCTAATTTCTGCTGCCTGGACAAGTTGAAAACTCTATCCACTGTGCCCATGGTGTGAACTGCTTTTCTTATGAAATATTACTTCCACATCCTATAGTGTACTGCATCAAAAGGTACCAAAAGATATATACATGGTCTTTTACCAAGAAAAGTGCAAGTAGAGAGGACATGCAGTGCTGGTACAGATGCTTTGACCTGTGCTGCTCTTGCAACTCAATTTTGTCGTCACAGATGATGAATCAGCGGAAGTATGGGTGCCAAATTCTGTAACACAGAGGAAGCTTGATTTAAATTAAATTCAGTTCTCGTAATACAAATAAGATGGAAAATAATGACAGAGATTCTCTTTTAAATTATTAGTCTGAATCACACCCCCAAATTGACAACAGTCAATTTTAAGAGGACAAATGTTTTGTACCTTTGGGAATACTCACACTGGAGATAATGCAATGCTCTTCAGTTAATATTAGTTTCTTATAGCCCATAGCCTGTTATCCAGATGACTAAATCACAAATGCATGCTCAAAACTCCAATTTAGACTTGGCTTGGCTGCCTCTGTACACACTGTATCTGTCATGTTTAGCTACTGCTGATATTTTGCTATCAATATGAGTGAATCATCCTCTGAATCACTTCAGATTTTCTCTCACAGCTTTTTTAAGAGCCATTATAATACTGTTATTCTGAATGTCAGCTCTCAATGAACTGAAAAGTTTGAAGTCAGTGGTAAGATTCACCAGCAGCTGGAAAGGTCTCCCAATGTCACATGGTAACTCAGCTTTCCAGCACTCCTTTTTTCATTGTTTTTTCTTCCCTTTGTAACTGCAGCTCTTTGTCCTGCCCAGTATGCCAGATTCCTAAGACTACAGGATGGGGAATTTCTCTGGTTAGCAGATCTGCAAAATACTATTGATGCCCAGTCTAGCACAGATATTGGCAGTAAGTCTGAAAGGTGAAGACAGCACCCCACCCCAACTGGAGCAGCTGTCTTCATGTTCTTCGAAAATACTTCCCTGAAGCTTTAAAATATAAATGTTTACCTGTTGAAAATAAACTGAGGTCCTGGTCATGCAGCATTGTCACTTGAATTTGAACCCATGTTTTAAGATCAGCTCTGATTCCTAACTGTGTCTTCATTCACCAGCTTTGAGTTCTTACTATTTTTTCTGGAAGACTGGGCATTTGTCCAATTGTTCATAAAAGGGACACTTAGCATGGAAGAACTAGATTAAATGCTTGACAGAATACATGTGTATAAAAACATGCATTTTTCTAATAGTCATATATTTCAAATAAATATCTTGATTTCAATAAAATTTTTCAAACTGAATAAAAAAAATCAATATTGTGAAATTAGTAGTATTAGTCTCAGAATTAGAATTAATATTAGTATTCAAATTAGTATTTAGTATAGCAAGAGGTTGTGGCTCGTTTGGTTTACAGGCTGGAATGGTAATACTTTTAAACCACCAGAACTTCCTTTAGAATTAAAAATGCTTTTTTTCACCTACTTCCATGTACCAATACATTGGTGGAACAAACCATCCTAAGGAAGCACCTTTTGTTTTATGCAGTGCATATAAGAAATTTTACCTGAGGCAACAATCCATGGTATAAATACCAAGGCGCCCAGAAATACTAGGCTGCAGCCAAAGAAAGTTAGCGTTTCCAGGATGGTTATGCCCACACGGATTATGTTCAAAGGCCTACCAGGCCCACAGAGAGCTGCGAGTGGCAACCTGCAGCCCTTAGGGTTGTTGATCCTTGTACGGGACTAGAGGACCCCCGGGGCGGCTGGAGGGAGGCAGCCCGGCACACAGCTTGACCCACATCGGTCCCTCCTACTGTGATACATTCTATACCTCTGCCACTATTTATGAGGCATCTTTTCAAATGACCAGCTACTCAGACCTCAGCAAGGAACAAGCAGAAAGAGCTCACCAGCTGGTAATGCTCTTTATCGTATCTGTAATTCTCTCAGTTCTAAATTTCAGTTTCTGCAAGCTTTACACAGCACATGGTAAGAGGTTTCACTGTGCCTTCAATCACTCTGAATTAACAGTGATAATAATAATAAAGCTTAACCTTTGTAGAGTTCTTTCTGTCTTCACAATGCTTAACTAACATTAGCTAATCACATTACAATAGCTGGGCTGCTTATCATTCCTACTCTTTACAATGCCATGAATAATCTGATAATTATTTCTTTAGCTCATATAAACAGCTTGTCCACTCTCCTGTCATTTTCTATTTTGCTTAAGCTATAAATATCTGATATTAACTGAAGAAATGAATAAGTTTGTCAAGCTCACCATAAAATACAGCATATAATTACTTTAATATGGTAGATCTGAGCGTGAATAAAAGCAAACTCCGTACATGTTCTTTTACTGTATTTTTACACCTGTATCCCTAATCAAGGGGAACTGCTAAGGATTATATTGCTTAAGAATTAAAATGTGTGAACTAGTTTGTCTGGAATCTGTTCATATTAATTGTTTAAAAGCACTCTGTATTCATTACTTTAGATATTAAGTACTGACATACTATGCCAATACTGTACTGTAGCAGCGTATACTCTGTAGTAGGTAGAGGCTGTGGTTTAAGCAGCTTACAGTTCAGTATTCCGATTCTGGTTTATTGTTAAGAAGCACCAAACTCTATGTCTCTCTCACACCCTCATCAATAAAGTTATAACTTCTAGCTTCAGCAGACAATCAGCAGAAGGATCAGGAAATAATGCAAACTTCCCATATTTTATCCATGGTTAACTACTCATGTGGAATGATCATTCTGTAGCAAATAAATAAATTTTATTTCCATATTCAGAAGTGAAATGAATTTCTTTGGCAAATAACTTCTTCTCTGTGCCCCATTTTTTCTCTTTTTTTCAGTGGAATAACACTATTGTGTTATCTCAGGAGATCTACTGCAGTTTGAATCACGGTTGCTTGCCAGTGGTATTCAGATCCTCAGCTGGACACAATTCATTGATGGTGCTTTTCTTTGGGGTCCTGACCCTTGATTTCTATTTCAAGATCCGATTGCTTTGAGCTTTCCTCCATGGGTCTCTGTCATTTATGCTCCTTGTATTATCAGTCCCCAACCTGATCCAAGATATACACAAACTATACTACATCCTTACTAGCATCTGTAACACAATCAGTTATCTCTGCCTCAGTCTCTAAGAGACAAGCAGATCTCATTATTATTCCTTTATTAATACAGTTTTGCGTGCATGGTGCTTTATGAGGAAAAGATGAGTCACTGTTCCAAGAGATGTCACCCTACAAATTAGATGTGGCACATGGAATGACGACAGTAAAATGATTGGGGAAGGAATACATTTTAATATATGAATTTATTTAAAGCTTTTGTGACAAATTCCCTTTATGTTCATATCTTGTTTGTCCAAACTATACAACTCAAACCCAAAAGATAAGGGACTATGCTCAAAATGGGGCTAAACCCATTCCTCTTGCAAGCTCAGCTTTTCTGTAAGTGCAGAGAGGACAGCACTTGTTCTGAAGATGATACTGTAACACTTTGACAAATTTATTCTTAGCCACCAAAAGTGTTATTAAAATTAATAATGACTCTCTCATGAGGCATTGAACCGCAGCATTAACCCCAGTCCTAGTGGGAGAAGAGTAACAGTCATAACGCTCCCATGTGTGAAACAAAAATTTTTTACAGAATCACAGGTACTCCAAAACCAAAAGTGAACAGTCCTTTAGCTTCAGTCTGTGAAAGAGCATCCTCCCTCCGCTCTGCGCCAGGGCCCAGGGGTCTGACAGAAAACCTGTTCCAGCCCTGGAGGTGCTCCCTGTGTGTCTTCCCCTCAGCCACTCCGCTGCCTCTGCACCATCTACTGGTACAAACCCCTACCAGCAGCAATCAGGGCAAGAAAAGATCATTTTTACTTTGATAAGAAAATCTGATTATTTCCTGGAAAAAATGGCAGCTTTGGCTGTCCTACCTGTGAACGGTTAGTATCTTCTACACCTGTATATATGGACAACAGGGAGCGCTTATTTTCCTAGGTATTCCTTGTCACGGTAAACTCAGATGTACTTTAATCCTTCAAGCCAAATTACTACAAAGCAAAACATTTCGGCGCTTGTCACCTGAGCGGTCACACAGTTCACCATGGGAATGTTTTATTGAAAAGCAGTAAGGAGGTACCTAACCACTGTCACCGTGAGGGTCAGGAGGAAGCTGCTCCATGGGAACACCTGGAGGCTGGGAGTACCACGATCACACACGACTGCACAGTGAATTAAAGGAGAGAGAGAGGATTTTAGATACGAGCGGAGGAAGAGAAGGTGACATCTAGAGGGATCACCAGCACTCTTGGACAGCTTCTGTCCTATTTTTGCTGTCATCATCTACCTTGCAAGTCCTGCAGCTCTGTCTAGACCCATCAGGAGGCTGCTAATGAAGGCAAGGCAGGCTCTGCGGGATCCAGAAAGACATGGCAGAGCAGCGGCTCCCACAGCACATCACGAGGCTGCCTGCTCTAATTCCTCCAGCAGACCTGGGAGAAATTCAGCCTGCGACGAGCATGGCTGAAGGGTGAATAAGAGGAGTGTGTTTGTCTCTGTCTGGCAGGCTTTCTGCGTACGAGACAGTGCCACATGGAGCATGGTGTTTCTCCAGGACCACCCTGTCTTGTTTTGCAGGGTGTTCACAGAAACCTGAGTGTGAGGGCAGTAAACAAAGGGAAGGCTGTGGCTGTGTCAGGAAAGCCGGCTGCTCCCTGCCTGGAGAAGCTTTGGCTAATTAGCCATGTGCTTATTTCATGTTCTTACATTGCCACCCTCTGACAACCTGGTGGATTAAAACCCTGCCGTTCCACAGACAGCTGAAGTTTGAGCAAGGCGTGTTTATGAAATAGCAGCCTGAACACAACACAGTGGAAATGCATTGTTACCGACAGAGTTTGGCTTGAATTTAATATTTTTTAGGTTCTTTAGCAAGTCTTCCTGTCCTGGATATTTCTCATCTATTGCTGTACGAGAAAGATTTCTTTAAAAGCTGATTTGGGGACGTGTAACAAAGAATTCAGCTCAGTGCAAAAACCTAAATCAGTCTCTGTGTGTTCCCTCAGCCCCCAGAGGAATTAAAGATGAGAAATGGCTTTATCCTGTATATACTAAAGAAACTAAATCATTGGCTATACAGAGTAAGAGGAGAGAGTATTTTTTGAGGATTCATGGAAGCAGGAATAGCAAAACTTTTAAGACCAAAACACACAAGTACATTGTACGCAGACGCTGTGAATACTAATCCATGCACAAGAATAGCAGCCACTGCTGCATCATCACATTGAAACCGTCTGTTTCCCACATCTTAGGGGATATATTCTGTCTTCCTGACCTGCCTTCCCACCAAGAGCTTGCCTGTGAAAATCTAACATTTGTATCTGTGTGAATGTCAAATTACACAACACCTAAAGGGCACAAAATGCAGGGCACAAAGTAAACATTTATATCGTCTCACATAAAATGTGAAAGGTAATTTTCCATAATGATTACCTTCAGCCAGGATTGCTTATATCTGAGACAGCAGTGCATGAAGAATAACTGAAAAGCAAAAAGCTATGTGTGTTTTTGGAAAAGAAGGGATTATGTATGCCACATATGGCATTTTACTCAATACCTTCTTAAGAGCATCTTATTAGTATGAGAGAGATGTGGACAAACTGAAAAGAGCACAGTAGAGGTTTACCGAGACAGTTATGGTGACAGAGTATGGTGTACAAGGAGAAGCTGAAGGAACTGGTGGGACAATGCCCCATGTAATCTGGTCTAGTTTTGATATTAGTCCTTCTGTCTTTCAAGGTTAGACCAGACAGGCTCCAGAGGTCCTTGCCAACTTACATTTTTCTGGGACTGTGACATACTTTCATGTGTTTATGAACAGTGTTGCTCCACTTTGTGTGTATCAGGTTTGCTCCACAGCTTATGTCCCTTCTCCTCTCAGACAAGAGTGGTGGTGTCAGATAGATCCCTACGTCGGCACCAGGGACAAAGAGGAGTTTAAAACCTCCCAAAATAAGACCCACTGCAAATATGGAGTGTTGGTCACAGGATAGAGGGCTCCTTGCTACTTTGTTTTGTCACGTTGTTTTAACAAAATGCAAAGTTTAAAGTGTAGAATGTCTTTCAGACTAGAAATGAAAAATTATGCAGCTTGGTTAGTGGCCACAGAAAAAGCCTGGAGAAGAAACTCTCTCCAAAAGTGACATTTTAAATAATCTATTCTTTATCAAGATAGGGACCTAGGACATGCAAAATATGCCACATATTACAACTTTCACTTCCATCATGGATGCCATCTTAACCTTGAGTGAATAAGATGGTGAAATTTGTCATGGTACCCATAGTGGGTACAACTCAGAAATAATTATTGGGGTTTTGGGGTTTTTTGGTTGTTTGGTTTGGGTTGTTTGGGTTTTTTTAATTATTCCTCTTCCATGGCTTTATTATATCTTTGGAAAGAATATTTGAAGCATCAAAAAAGCATTCCTGAACAGAGTTTGAATGAAACTTGAAGATGAATGAATGGAGATCTTAACAAAAGAAAAGCATTGGATGTGATTGTGAGGCTTAAATTGTAGGAAGTAGCACAGTCCAGTAGTAAAAAATAAATAAATATGACTGCTAAAAATAACTTCATTTCCTTTGATTATAAGAACAGGTGTTTCTGTTTATTCGAGGGAATAATGGCTAGAGTTTTTACACTATGTGCATTGCCATAGTATTTAAATAGAGCTGAGAAAATTCTCATTCACAGTTCAATTTATTTACCCATCTAATATTATATTTGTTTCTAAAAATTTTTTGTATACCTGTAAGCTTTTTAAGCATATTGTCAGAAAAAGCAAACGCTGAGGACACTGATATGAAAATCAGTCCTTTAGTTAAGAAGAAAGATTTTGACTGAAATGGGAAATAAGTTTTAGATCTTGAAACATCCAGTAAAGAAATAAAATATCGCTTGTAATTAAGAAAGATCAAAGAATGACAAAATAATTAAGGATAAATGCATACAACATTTTTATGAACAATTTTAAAGCCAAATGATTTCTCTGGTAAACATGGCTGATGGAAACCCAAGTGCAACTAGAGTGCATCATGCTAGACAGATAATCGTGAATTAAGATCCTTCTCTCTCTTGGAATCTCTACAGCTGACAAGACACAAGAAGAAATGAGACAAGAAGAGATTTGCTGCTCGTTCTCTAACAGGAGTCAAGAATGAAGGAATGAAGCTGAGACGGGGAAAATGTGGAGGGTGGGAGGAGAGTGTTGTTTTACTTTGTCTTTGTTTCTGACTATCTAAACCTATTTTAATTGGGACTAAATTAAATTAATTTTACCCAGATTGAGTTTGTTTTGACCGTGATGGCAATTGGCAACTGATCTTCCTGTCTTTACCTTGACCCACAAACTTTTCTTCTTCACAGACTCATAGAATCATTTGGATTGATTAGACCTTAAAGATAATGTAGTTCCAACCCTCATGCCATAGGCACAGACACCTCCCACTAGATCAGGTCACTCAAAACCCCATCCAGCCTGGTCCAGGGATGGGGCATCCACAGCTTCCCTGGGCAACCTGTTCTAGTGTCTCACCATCTTCACAGTAAAGAATTTCTTCCTGATGTCTAATCTAAATCTCCCCTTGTTCAGTTTAAAACCATTACCCCTCTCCTATCACTACACTCCCTGATAAAGAGTCCCTCCTCGTCTTTCCTGTAGGGACCCTTTAAGTACTGGAAGATTGCTATAAGAGCCTTCTCTTCTCCAGGCTGAACAACCCCAACTGTCTCAGACTTTCCTCGCAGGAGAGATGCTCCAGCCCTTTGATAATCTTCCTGACCCTCTGCTGGACCCATTCTAACANTGTCAGATCCATGTCTCTCCAATTTAGAGAAACGGATGCCACATGAGACAGTGTCATATGCTTTGCACAAGTCCATGTAGGTGATGTCACTTGGTCTTCTCTTATCACCAACACCGTAAACCTGTCATAGAAGGCTACCAGATTTGTCAAACATGATATGTCCTTGGTGAAACCATGTTGTACGTCACCGATCATCTCCTTATTTCCCATGTGCCTTGGCAGAGATTACAGAAGGATCTGCTCCATGATCTTGCAAGGCACAGAGGTGAAACTGACTGGCCTGTAGTTCCTCAGGTCTTCCTTTTAAAAATGGGCATTATGTTTCTCTTTTTCCAGTCAGCAGGAACTTCACCAGACTGCCACAGCTTCTCAAATGTGATGGATAGTGACCTGGCAACTTCATCCACCAGTTCCATCAGGACCCGCAGATGCATCTCATCAGTTCTCATGGACTTGTTCACCTTCAGGTTACTCAGATAGTCTTAAACCTGATCTTGTTCTGAAGTGGGCAGTTCCTTATTCTTCCAGTCCCTGCCTTTGCCTTCTGTGCCTTGGGTGGTGGTGACTAGAGCACTTGCTGGTGAACACTGAGGCAAAAAAGTTGTCGAGTCCCTCAGCCTTCTCCATATCCCCAGTGACCAGGTCTCCTGTTTCCTTCTGGAGAGGTCCTACATTTTCCCTAGGTCCTACATTTTCCCTAGTTATCTTATTTTCTCCTCTTGTTCTCTTGCAGAGACGGAGTAAGAGGGTAGCTGGGTGGGTGTCTGGCCACCAGTCAAGGTCAAGCTATTGCAATCACAGAGGATGGTAACATCATACAAGAATATTAAGCAATAAAATATACTGGCCTAATCAGGACTGGGCAGCAACTGACACATGCACTCAAATATTTTCTTCTGAGATTTGTCTTCAGTGATAAAGAAATTACTTCTAAGTACAATAAATACAGCATTGCAGAGTCAGAGAAAGGAAAAGGAAAAAGGTCTCCTGATAAATAGCAAAATGGCACTCATATACAGAAGATAAAAAGAAAAAGACGCACATCCAACGTGATTATTGAAATAATTGCTTTCTGACATCCTATGATTTCAATTGCATATATTTAATGTCTTGACAAAAGAAGCAAGAACTATATTTACATCATTTCATCATGGGGAAAAAAATGGGGGGTTTTTGGCTTTGCAAAACTAAGTTGTCTAATTTTGTTGCCTTTCCTAAGAAAAGCTCTGGTCCAGAAAGTATTCATCATGGCAAAATTCAATCCAAGTTTCTCTTGCTTTGGCAAACTATGAGCACGAGAAAGCAGGAGGTTATAGTGGAAACTGTTTTGCAACTGTAACTACAGTGGCCTAAATGAATGCCTGCTCTTATGTGCAAAGATGTCCCAGATGAATACTTCTACTTTAGAAAGTATCATTGTGCTCGAATCCCAGGCAGCTGAACAAAATGTGCTTGGTGTTTTCACAGCAGACGGTGCATAGTCTCAGTATGTTGTTCTGAAATGGGAGCGAGTAGGTATGCACCAGGGTGTTCACATGGTTTCCTGTTTGGGGCGATATCTCTCTGATGTTCATTTGAACATTCTACTTAGGGTAATTTTTCTTCTAAATTCTCCAAAGCACATAATTAAGGAACAGGGTTAAATGGTTGATTTAATTAAGTTAAAAACTCTATCTAAAATGTGTGCCAGCTACCAAAAAACATTTGGAAAAGCTTCAGTTTTATCTGTACTTTCCGGAGTGGGCATTCTTCCAGCCACTGAATCAAGAGGCAGAAAAACCTGCTTAGAAAACGTTATCGAGTCAATACACATTCTTCTTCTTCCACATCAATGTCTCCCAGATGCCTTGAAGCAGAAGATTTAGCAGCTTCCTACCTAGCCCCCAAACCTGGTAATCTTTTTAAGATATTTGTAGGAGGAGCATTGTAATAGCATCTATAGTATTCTAGCCAGGGCTAGAGGATTCCACCACATTATGCCCTACACAAGCACAAGGAGAAGTTCTTGTTCTACTAGAGCTACAATCCAAGAAAGAAAAAAGTGAAACAATTCATCTCAAAGGGCTTAACTGAAGCAGACAGTTTAAAGAACAGGAAACACAGACACGTGTACTCTGTTTCTATGTCGTATATCACCTTGGGAAAGCGTATGCAGCGTATGCAGCTTTCCCCCCTAATGAATGGAAGAGCCTACAGCTGCTGCCACGTGGATGTGCCTTGTAGGTACAGGTATGTTGGGCTCCATCCCATTTCTGTTTTTTCTCACCACTACCAATTGTTTTATAACAGCCCATGTCCCACATGGGACAATATCTACACGCTGCCAGGTGCCACTTTTGAGTGGCACAACTGAATGGGAACATGCCGCAGCACGGGCAGGAGACTTCAAGAGTAGGAATGGCAGTACTGACCTCCCATAACCTGAGCAGACCTTAACTTCTCTCATCCTGTGCTAGATGACTCAGTGTGGCACTGGCATCAGCGGTCCTCAGTGTTAACCAATGGTACATGTGGAAGGAGAGGGCGGATTCAGAAGTAAACAAGTATTTAGGCAAGAGAGCCTTTTTAAAGTTCAAGATGCTTTGCTTATACTGTGTCTCAGTGGGAAAGAAGGACTCAGCTGAGAAATGAGACTTGAAGGACATTAAACAGATAAAAGTTGAAAAAAGAATAGGAAAATTATGTCAAATCCAAGCAAACAGGACAAAGCAACAAAATGTCAGACAGAAATGGAGGACCAGCAATTAATAGTTTCAAAAAAAGACAAATAGGCATTTAAAAATGAGAAACTAGAAAACACTCACACAGGCACACTGAGTTCACCTCATATTTCTTTTTCTAACTCTAGTATCCTTATTAATGAGATTACAACTAAACTAGTGTACTGAGAAACCCAGCGAGCAGTGCCAGGTCTCACCTACCTCCAGATGGAGACCTGCTCCATGTAGGTTGAATCACAAGATTTGTTCTGGGGCGGGGAGTGTGCACTCATTTCCCATGAAAACATGGAAACTCCATTCTGTGTGAAAATATTGGGAATCTATCTGAATATACAAGTCTCTTTCCACCAACATATTTTTCCAGGAGAGAGAGTAATCCATCTCTACATTTTTTAACAGTATAGCCTGCAGGTTCTTCCTATGGATACGCATACTTTGAGGATCAAAGACAGAACGTGAGAGAAAATAAGTTTATTTCACTTACAATGGTATAATATAATTCCTCTAATGTCTTCAAGTTTCAAATAGGGATTTGTTGTGAGCTACATCTTACATCTGTTTTGGGCCCCAAACGGGCATTTTTAATCTTGGAAACCTTTAGCTAAAAGACTTGTGTTTCAACACCAGCTGGAACAATAGCAAACTCAAATACAACGTACAGTTTAGTCTGGGAATTAAATGACTGATACAGGTCACGAGATGGATGGAGAGTAATGAATATGCACACACTCACATTAGAATTGCCTACAACAGAAAAATTTCAAGACAAAGATAATAATTTTCTTACTAGTTGTCTTATGTTGCAAAAAGTTCTAGGAAAATGTGTTTTCCCAAAATAATGTCTGAAAACCAACTTCTTTTCTGGCTACATCCATATCTTCCTCCAAGCAACTTTCTTTAGCGAAAGGAAATCTGTTATACCTCTCCCAGTGTTGAGAGAGGAAGAGAAGTTAGTGGAAGAAGCACCTGACAACCTTGCCTCACATAGCAGGTTGTAGAACCATTATTTTGCAGAATGAGTTCTACTGCTGTTCAGATGAGAGGTCAGAGCCAACATGACAGGCTTTACCGGCATAACCAAGGAGAGGGTGCATGTGGTGCTTGTCCCATCCATAAAGTGGTTGCATAGCAATTCCTTTGATAATTGGGGTGATGATGTTGCTTAGAAACATCAAAAGGAACTTTTCATATGGAAATCAGCATTGAATCCAAAATGTGGCTAATGTATCGTGATACTTCTACCTTCTAGGTAAACTCTTTTGATTTTCACTTTTTAATTTTTTTAAATAATTTTTGTCATCCCAAAACTTGTCTGGAAAGTCAGGGAAGAAAACACCATTCAAAGTGAATGAGCTTCAGGTCTGCAGTGCCAAACTGTCCTGAATAAAAATAAGGAAAGGGACTGAGTCATGCTCAGTGGAAAAGCTGGTGCAAACTTTGTGCCATGGTGGTGCATTCAATTTTAAAGGTTTTCTACAAACATTTAAACAGTTAGAAACTTGAATAACTGTCTTAAAGCAGTAATTCAGCAATTGACATTTCCCCATGTTTAAACAGTGAGACCAATATGGTTTAAACCAACACAGTTTATTGGGAACAAAAGGAAAACACAATATCACAGCAGCTCACGGAAAGAAGAACTAGACGACAGCATGTAGGATTACCATTTTCTGCCCCAATTTCCCAGTCCTCTCCCTGCAGCCAAGGTAGCTAACTGCTATCTTCCCTTTGTCATTGCACTCACACTGAGTTCTCACCACCCAGCTTAGCAGGATCCTCTATGGTATGGATAATTTTACCGGGCTCTATGGGTGATTTGAGATGAAGTGATCCAAATTCAGCGATACACACTGACGCCGTGGCAGCGCTGCAGCTGCTCCGCTCTGGACTGTTGGTGGTCTTCTCCATAGGTCATTGCTCAGACCCTGAGCTGCTGGACAAATCTCCCACCCACCTCTCCAAGGTTTCAGATGTTGTTCAGAGTAGAATTAAAGGCCCTTAGTAAGCCTACAAGAGAAACACTTCCCTAGTCAAACGTAATTTTCTTCCTCATTTTTATCTTTTTATCTTTGCTTTTCTTCTGGCTTTTCCCAGAAGCCATCTGCGGTGGGCAGGGGGACTCCACCACCCTGGACATGTTTGCCTATTCGCTTTCAAACATGAATGCCAACATTATATTCACTTTGACAGTAAAACTTCACAGCTTATTTTTAAGCAGCAAATTTATAAACTGTTACATAACTGACATGCAACAGAGGCCTGGCCCATCCAGCTAATTCCCTTTTTTCAAGAGCAGATGCAGGCAGAGCATTCGCTGGCTTGGCAGGAGCCTCTGTACCTCTCCAGGCATTCTGAGCTGCTTTTTTCCTACTTCACTGTCGGGTATTAAGAGTAAGCTCATCCTCTTTCATGGCTTCAGACCACCAGGTTTACAGCAGTTTATAACAGCTTCAGTACCTCCAAGATAAATAGATTATAGGTAGTGGCATACACAAGTGATTCCATGCATTCCGATGTGCTCCATAAGTGACAGGGATGAAGGCTGTCCAGAGGCAAGAGAAATGAAAGCCTCATTCCCACACAGAAGAGAACCAGGCTGAAGTAATCCACTGTGTCCCTGTAAAGTAGAACCTAATATGGGAAAAAATCCCTCAGTTCCGGCAATGATGAATACGTCTTATCTTCCTTTGCACGGTGGGGGCAAAAAAATAAGGAGGGTTTGGAGCACTAAAGTAGTAAACAGTCTAGTACCCCCCAGCCTGGAGCAGAGTGCATGGGGGGATTACAAGGGAGAAGCAGAAAGTCCAGGTCTCCCTTGGCAGCTGACTTAACGGTTGTCTACGTGATTGTGGTTTCCAATACAGAATCAAAACAGTTTCTAGTAGCAACTAGTTGTAAACATTTGGGATCCTGAAGGTAATGAACTCACTCTCCAGCTCGCAAACAATAGAGTCATCAAGTACTACAGTTTCAGCCCCGTAAATATAACACCAGTGGATATCGGTGAGCTGCGTCAATCCAAACACCTCACGCTGGGCTAATGCTTTCCTTTAGAAAACAAACACACACAGATGGGATTTGTTGTCAGAATAGGATCGGGATTGTAAATGAATGAGGTCATTCACAATAACGCTGCTGGTGTAGGAGCAGGTCCTTGCTAGTTGCTGGGAAGAACATGTTGGTTTTTATCAGGTAAACACATAATGTTAGTCTTCCTCTATTTACAAGGACAGAGGACACAGAACCACTTAGTGAAAGAGTCATGTGGATTACTTTTCAAACCCGTAAGGGAAATGGCTCTCTTTTTACAATGAATTTGCATAATAGGTGTAATTCTAATTGCCAAAGTGTGGCAAATACAAATCTGCTGTGACACAGGACTTCTACTTCCATTCACCTCATAATAATCTTCTCAGGAAGTTGAGCCTTGTAACACCTGGAAGCAGTGGAGCACAGCAAGGCGAAGTGACCTCCCAAGGAAATGCATCTGGCAGCATCAGTGGCAGAAGCAGGCTCCCACATCTCCAAAGTCCTGAGGCACTGCTCCGTCTGTTTATCACATTACAGCATGGAAATCCTTTGGTAACTTACAGTTAAAGATGCTGGGAAGAAGCAAGAATACCCCTTCCCAGGGGATTATTTTCTTAGCTAATGGTATACAAAGAAAATTTTTCCTTTTTTCAAGACAAATACGAAGGTAGAAGAACATCTTGTGGAAAAGACCATAACTCTTTTTGCAACCAGCTTGAAAAGATCCATGTTCTGTGAGCCCAGGAGAGCATATACTTTCAGGTTTATCCCTCCGTCCAGCTCACTTTACCAGTTTTTCCTAGTTTCTGAAATGTATTCCATAACCGAAAGATCTTATTTTCAGATAGAAAGATTAAATTGGAAGCCAGACAAGTTTGGTGTCTTTTATAAAAATATCCTGTATGAGTATGGGATACTAAAGTCCCTGTCCCAAAGAGCTTATGGTTGATCATGATTCTGTGCTCAGACCTGTATCCTTTATGATCAGCTACCTAGACAGATACCGTATGGCCTATCTATCTGTTGGCAGCTACCTGCTTTGAAAATTAGCCCAGTTGTGCCTGGATTCACCTTATCTGGTTTAATAGATGAGTCAATGGAGAGACAGGTGATATAAGTGAGCAAACATTTTCCTTTGGAGCTGTGTGCTTCTCTCCCTAGTCACCCAGACTCTTGAGGGAATCTAGGTGACTCTGCTACTAACTTTGATGTGCCATACTGTACCTAGCTGTAAGTGAGATATACCTGGGCCTAAATGTCCAAATTACGTGGGCTTGATTCTGACTTCATCAGATTGTCATACAGGTAACTTCAGCAGAGCTACTTTTGCCCAAACAAGACCACATCAGGATTTTAAGGGAGTGTGTTCAACATACTTCGGTTCACAGAGGAGATGAGCCTCAGCTGAGATTTCCCATGAGCAGGATCCTCCCAGATAGTCAATTCCTTTCTCACCATTTACTTGGAAATTCGGCTATGATAACAAGATTTATTGACTAGTAGCATCGTGTACATCAAACAGTCTAAGCCAGGAATGCCTGTTTGTGAAAGTTAGTCTGTCTCTGGTGCGAAGGGCTGTACAAAACCTAGTTTTTCTAGGAGGGGCAGCGATGAACTCTTCCCAGGCCTCTCGGAAACTCACATAACATACTTCATATGGCTGCAGCACATCCTCCCATCCCACTCCATATCTGGATGGATCTGCTACAGCGTCTCTTCATTCTTCTCCACTTCCAAATATGTCCAAGAGTGGACTGGAAGTGAATGCAGCTATCAGCCCCCTTTAAACAATGATGGAAAATGAAGGTTTCTGGACAATCCTTTTTCTTCAAAAATTGTACAAGGACACACTATAAATCTGGCCATGCTTAATGTTATGGATACCAGTGACTTCACTGCTCTCTTCAAGAGGAGTAGCAGGTCACCTCAGAATGAGAGAGGGAGGCAAAGCCAGAGAGATGTAGAGACAAGAGCTCATTTAAGGAATGCCTGACAAAGAGATTGAAGGGAAACTGGAAACAATAGTCACTTCTGTCAAAAGATTCATCTGTGGCATAGGACCTCACCTGCCTGTAAGCAATAATGCCTACAAATCACACATAAATTCTCCCTGGGATAGGTTCAGGGCCAGCTCCAGGCTTATCAACATCTTGAGAAACTAGCGCTCTGACACTTTGAGACCCAAAGGGGTCAGGGTGGGAGAGGAAAAGACAAGGCAGAATAGACAGACAGCTGTCAGGACAACACCAAATGTGGGGCTTACTGCCTCCGGAGAAGACAGACGCCCTAATTTCCCATGACCAGCCCTTGGCTACCAAAACCTGCACCTCCTAAGACCAGTGTGATTCAATGGGGATTTTGAGGTCTGGCTGCCAGCACAGCGCATAGCCAGGACTCAAGCTGTTTTGCTGTCCTCTGGAAGTGCATCACTTTCTGAAATTCCTTCATCTGACCAAGCCTAGTATCAGCCTTGATGCGATGCAAGCTGCCTCAGTCGTGCTGCCCAGAAACACTGTACATATTTTTTTTTAGTAACTTGCAACTTAAGCCATTTGATTTCTTAAAATGAAATCAGATTCGTCTTGTTACAGGCCATAGAAGTGAGGAGAGACCTAACTGAAAACCCAGTCTGAGTCATTTAGATGTGTAGATGGAGTTATTCAGCACTGCTATACAATGTATGGTGAACATGGGACCCTGTGCAAAACAAAGTGATATTATTACATGTTTTGAAAAACATGTTTGGGGCTGGCTGCCAAGGTGATCAATTTGAACTTAAAAAATAATTCATTCTCTGGTGTCAGGATTATTTAAACACTGGTTGAAAAAAAAATTGCTACTACATAAAATTAATTAGGGGATTTAGTTCAAAATAAACAGTGTAGAGCTTTTGGAATGACCATAACAAATAATAAATAACAATTAATAACACTTGAAAAGTGAGTAACTATCCTAGAAAAAAGGTTAAAACATTTCCTTCCTTTTACACAGGGAATTAAGCACAACATCAGTAAATCATAAATTCATGAAAAGAGGGAATTTAGGTAGAATTATTTGGGAGGAATGTCAGGGTATATGCACAAAGATGCTGAGAGAAGGTGGTCCCTTCCTTTTTATCCTACTGCACATTATCCTATGCAGCAGAGTTCATCTGCTGTGTAGGTGACATCTCCTGCATTGATTCCCATGTTCCAGGGGCTAAAAACGATAGGTGCACCCAGGCAGCAGAGTCCAGAGATGTCTTTGTCCACTTATCCCAGCCACTGCTAGGATATATAGCTCTTAGATATTTTTTTTCTACTGTAATAGAAAGAAGAGAATGCACTGAAAGCAGATAAAAGAGGATGTTAGATTTACCTAAAATACGACTTGCATAAGGGCAATGACACCATAATTCATTAAATATAAATTCTACAGTGATCTGTAAAGGTTATTCCCTCAAGATATGTCCTATAAATTCTATGTAAGCCCTTAGTCAGCCACTTCTTGAATCCCACTATTTCCTCAGAGTGCTGGGAAAATTCAGCTCTAGAGGGCAGGTGTGCGGGGAGAGGGGAATCAGATGCTGGAAGTTTACCAGTAAATATCATTCTGATATACATAGTGTTAGCAAACATTACCAATATATCTTATACTTTTGTCAGAAATTTTCTACCCTCTCCTTTTCTACTGTATTTTGCAGTTACAAAATATTTGTATTTGTAAGTTTTTGGCACCTTCATTTGTATGTGTGTTGTTCTGTGTGTGTGCACTTTTCAATGTTAACATGAGATGATTTTGTAGGAAGAGTGGCGTGGTCACACAGCTGTGAGTACCACAATGCTTTCAAACCCTACAGAAAATGCAGGGTCCCCATGGCTACCCTGCGGGTTAAGCTGTGTTTACAGAATGGCAGCACCAGTGCCTCATCACTTATTTTTTAACTTACTAGAAAAGGGTCATACTCTTGTTATCCAGCCTGTCCTTTGGGTAAAGACTTTGCACTGTGGACTATATATATATATATATATGTGTGTGTGTGTATATATATATATATATATATATGTGTATTTGTATGCACTACACATTCAGAAGAAACTTAGGTCATACCAGTTTTGGCAGGTCTGTTATTTGATTATCCTCTAATTCAGTGCCTCAGAAATAATATAAAAAACGCAGTATTGTCAGGAATCCTGACAACAGTATCAGTTTTAAATTATGGAAACATATGGAGGGCAAACCATTTACACACAGTGAAGCATTCAGAAATATTGAATTATGTGACAGGATGTGGGGGAAGGAGTATGAGCAGCAAGTTATTTTGTTTCAGGGTTTAATGCCAGTCTCGTCTTCTTGTAATGTAGTCAAAGTTGTATTTCAAATCTTGTTTCAAAACTGAGAAATTTCGTGTTTCTTTTGCTTAAGAACACACTTAGAAGTGTCCTGCTAACTGTGGAGTTAACAGCTGGGAGTAATAGTCAGTTTTGTCACAAATGTAAGTTGACATAATCAAAATATTGAAAAAAAATAATAGTGAAATTTGATAAATATGGGTAACACACTATCCTCTTCAAATAGAGTTTCGTACCATTTACTGCACGGGCACATCTTTTTGGCCAAAAATACACCATGAGCTTTACTGTTACATTTTAACTACTTTTAATTTCTCTGCAAAAGAAATGTGATTATGTGAGAAGCTGAGAAAGTTATAATTCTGATTAAGAGATTTCCCTCCCTCATCTTTCTCTTTTTTTTTTTTTTTATGACAGCCAAGTTCTGAAAGACCAATGATAGAGCTTTGGGCTCAATTATGCCATCAAATAAGCAGTATATCTGTAAGGCTCTCTAGCTAATTTATACACAAGAGATGCTTAAATTGGTTCTCTTGTGTAACTTAACATGCACTGAAAGTTCTGCCATTGGGAAGAATGTCAATCAAATCAAGAAGATCCGTGCAGAAAGCAAGCACAGATGGTAGGTGATGAGTGCTTATTTTGGAAAACAGAGAAAGTAATATAAGAGAGAGTTTTGCCCTACTAAGCAAATTACTTTTGTTCTGACTGTCACCGTTTGATACTTAAGCGATTTTTTCCTATTTGATATGTCCTTTAAAATGATGGTTTAAACACAGTTTCTTAATCGGCCACTCTGAAATACCTACATTATAGATTAAAACTGACTATGACAATTGTACATGTGAGCAAGTATGTGATACTGAAATCTTCAAGAACAGAGGTAGCTTTTTCACATCATTCTTAAGGCAATGCTGCCAGTAGTCCTCAAAATCAGGAATGTCAAGTATTATTAAAGCTTTATTCAAGCAAAATAGAGAATAAATTAATTCTAAGTGAGAAGTACATTCTGTAAACAGTTTCTCCTTGTCTGAAACCTCACACAACTTCAAATTTTAGAGTTATAGATTTGTGAATTTTCTTCAGACACTGCATAAATTATTGAAAATCTCAAAAGCTGCTATAGATCACCAAGTATGTGTGTGGATCTCAAATGCAAATACTCTGCTATGAATAAGATTACAAAGAGTTGTACTTTATAATGCAACAGGTCTTTTTTCATAGAATCATAGAATCATAGAATCATAGAATCATGATGGTCTTTTTTCATTCTTTTCCTCTTTCTTCTGCTAATACTGTAGAAGAAAGAAAGTCCTAGGGTCAATTAAAAAAAAAGCTGGAGCCACATTATCTGATCTCCATTCTGCCATGCAAACTTTTTCTTGATTATTTGTACATATTTTTCTCTGTGTCACAATTTTCCTTTAAGCTAACACCTGTCATTCTGGCTTTTGCTCTAAATCCCTCATTTAAAGTGGTGCACCTCATGAGAAAGGTGTTGCAGAAGTGTAGAGGCAATCCAAGACCCCCAGAGCGAAGCTTCAGGTGTCGGTCCCCATGGGGTAACAGATCACTGTTACATTGTGGCACTGAACAGACCACCTAAATCTCAGGAAAGAGTAATATGAATACCTCATCAAATTCTTATCCATACCATGTAGGAAATAAAAAAATATATTATGAATAACTGTAGTGTTGTAGTGTGATGGACGCTTCTTGAAAGTTCACCTGGGCAGTGAAAAAAAAACATCTTTACTACTTCTGAAAACAAGAGATAATAAATTTTCTAAGGGTCCTAAATTCTGCAGCAGGTAATAATTCAACATTGGATCTCATTTCATCGGATGAAGAAGATTTGGTCCTTTACCTAAGTATCCAAGGCTGTTCAAGCACAGGCCTGGGCTGCATCAAAAGAAACGTGGCCAGCAGGTTGAGGGAGGTGGTTCTGCCCCTCTGCTCTGCTCTGGTAAGACCCCACCTGGAGTACTGTGTCCAGCTCTGGAGTCCTCAACGCAAGAAGGACAGGGACCTTTTGGAAGAGGTCCAGAGGAGGGCCACGAAGATGATCAAAGGGCTGGAGCACCTCTCCTGTGAAGACAGGCTGAGAGAGTTGGGCTACCTTATAGTGGCCTTCCAGTACCTAAAAAGGGCCTACAGGAAGGATGGGGAGGGACTCTTTATCAGGGACTGTAGTTAGGACACGAGGTAATGGCCTTAAACTGAAAGAGGGTAGATTTAGAATGGATATCAGGAGGAAATTCTTTACAGTAAGGGTGGTTGCCCCATCCCTGGCAGTGTTCAAGGCCAGGCTGGATGAGGCTTTGAGCTGCCTAGTCTACTGGGAGGTGTCCCTGCCCAGGGCAGGGGGGTTGGAACGAGATGGTCTTTAACCATTCTATGATTCTGGGTGATTCTGTGATTTAGTGACATAAGTTCAATATTCTACTGAATATTGCAGTAGGCAGTTATATATATGTACAGGGACTTTAACAGTGTCAATTTCCACAGCTTAAAGCACAGCTGGAAATAGTGGAGGAACTACTAACTTAAAAAGACTGAGTTGTTGAAGGACAAATGGCCATCCAAAATCTGTGATTCCGTTAGAAATAAATGTAACAGGACAAAAGACACCTTACACAGAGGCATGGGAGTAATGTTAAAACATGAGCAAAAATTGATGTGTAAGAATGGAAAAAAGGAAAAATTAAATACGAAGGACTACTACTTTATGAAATTAGTAAAAATAAGAAGGTATTTTATGAACAGATTATAATAAAAAAAAGTCCCTAGGCATTAATTTGAGTACATTGTCTAATATACATAGTGAAACTGAATGAAATTAATTAAAAAAGTGTAGAAAGGATGTTTCCACCATGAACTAAGAACAACTCAGACAAAAGTACCATCTCAGTGGAACAGGAAACTCGTCTTTTGAAAAAAAAGAAGTATCTGTTAAGGTTAAGGGATTTTGGAACAGTGTGTTCCTACTTCAAACAAGATCTTTAACAAAGTGTCTGAGAAGCACTACCAACTACTTTAAACAAATTCAAGAAAACTTCAACAGACTCAGAAATCACTAATGTTCTTCCAATATTTAAAAAAAGAATAGGGGGCATTTATTAACTGTGAGTTGATTCTATGTGGAATTATGAATTGCTAATTTGAGACTCAGCAAAGAATTTAAGGTTATAAACATAAGCAAGAACAGTTAGTATGTTTATTTGCACAAGGTCTGTCTGATCCAATGATCTTGTTATACTTTCTCAAAACATTATAAATCTAGTTAGAAAATGTAACTCTGTTGATATTGTATCCTTGGTTTTTTCTGAGTTAATTTAATCATTAGCTGGATATTTGATTTAAAAAAACTTTTGCAGTAAATGACACTAGCAAAGTGTATGTTTGAGAGTATGAAAACATTGGCTAACTGAGAAATCTTAAAACACAGTCAATGTGAAGTCATAGATGAGTAGGACTTTTTCTAGCAAAATCCCTCAGACTGTATTTTTTGATCCTGTGAACTTTTATCAGTGACATAAACAAGGATAAATTGCCTTTTCTGGCCTACTTAGAAGACATAACATTTTATGGCATAGTAAATAATAAGGGAGACAAATCACTGTAAAAGAATAACCTGAATCATATGCCTAAAAAATCACAAATTATCAAAATGTGTTCTAATTAAACTTGTAACCAGTTCGTTATGGGAAGTGGTGGTCTCACAATGTCTTGAAGTGGTCACTTTAAGGTTAACTGGTTTTATGCGTTTCATTTGGTTTCTGCAAAAAATTCTTAAAGGCTGTAAATTCAAATGTTTGTGCAGGAGGGTTATGATGGTCTCACTTGGAAATATCTGATTGTGGGAAACGATGACTCCCTCTCTTTCAGGAGCTGAAGAGAATGTAAAATCTTCTGCTCTGCCTTTCATGTTCTCATCATTCTTGAAGCCCTGTAGTATGAAAATACCTGTATCTCATCCGATCCTAAAAGATTCTGGAGAAATTGTGTTTCCTCAAATACAGAGTATTGTGATTTTGCCACCCTGTGGATGATCAGTGACTGGACTTACAGACTGCAGAGGAGAAGCTGGAGAAGAAAGGTGCAACGAAGGCTGTCAATCAGATGGAATACTTTAAGATGTCTGGGTCCATAGCCTCCTTGAACTCTCCAGAACAAACTCATCACCATATTTCAGGTCAGGAACCATTTTCCATAGTCTAGGTTTGCAAGGCTGTAAAAGAAAGGTTAGATGGGAACAGCAGCAAACACTGCTATGTTTGATGTAGAACACTACCAAGACTCATCTGGCACAGACCGCTTCTAGCTGGAGCTCAAACCAGCGCCTGGAGCTTGGCCCAGCAGTCTCAGGGTAAAAACCTTAGGCCTGGGGGAAGGTACTATATTTCACAGGGCATTCCCCAGCTGACTGCACAGAGGGCATCAGGTAAGAAACTGTGATGGTTCTTTCTGACACCCAGTTCTATTAAACCATTCCACTGGCCTTCCCATTCTGGATTCCAGGCTTTCTTTACATCTTTCCTGCTTTCCCATCTGAAGACAATAACTGTTGGATTGTCCAAGGCACATCTATTCAAGAATTAGGCAGAAGTAGCAGTGGATTCAACCTGTTTTCAAAAACCAAGGTACTTGGCTAAAAAAAGAGAAAAAAAAAAACAGAAAAAATAAAAGCAACTGGAAAAATGTTTTCCTCCTGAAATCTCTTTCAGCTAATTTACTTGCTTGTAGTAACAGCAGATAAAAATTCAGGCTCAATTTTGGCTTTGAAGCTGGCAGCATCTCTCCCATTTGTTTTTTTTTTTTTTTTTCTCCTAGCAGTATCAAAGACTGATTTGGAATGTACACAACAAAGGTATAATCTTTCAGATTCAGATTAAAGAAAAACAAACCCCCAATTCTTGTCATGTGAAGTCGGTAGATTGTCCAGGCTTTTGCTGTTGTATCATCCAGAGTTGGTCACCAGGGATACAAAATTATAAAACTCTAAATCCTACAGCCAATCACTGTGTCTTTTAAGGGGGTGTTGGTTTCACGTGCTGAAGTGTATGCACCAGTTTATAGCAACTAAGAAAAGCTCCTTTCTGTTTGCCATAAACTGAGCTGACTCACGTAACCACAGTAAGATGGTTGTTTAAAGTGGGTTTCTCCATGTGTGGCATCTTGCTCAACATCTGGTTCTAGTTAACTTCTTTTCTGAGGTTATTGTGTACATTGCTGTGTTGAATCCGTATTTAATTTCAAAACAAGACTGGGTGTAAGCTAGAAGTTCACCTGATTTGTACAAAGAAAGGGGCCACAAAACAAACGTTATTGCCCAGTTTTTGCTTGGAAAAAAGAGGTATTATCACAAGGTAATTTTTTTCCTAAATCTGCTGCTTATGATTTTTTTCTGGAAATGTTCATTTAAGTATCCTTTGTAACGATGCCTAAGGGTGCATTGAGGTTAGCTTTCTCTGAGATCTGTTATGTGCCACATTGCACAAAGTAGGTTTTCATGTACTGCTACTGCATGCAGATTTTGTGTCTGATAGAATCAGAAACCAGCATTTTTATAGAATAAAAGTGTAGTGGTTTATTTCTACTTAATACATATTTTACTGAAAAATCACATTACATCTCATAATTTAACATCTGATTCAGTCTTGTGAAAAGCTAGCATTAACATAAAGCACATATTCATGCAGACTTCAGCTGGCTTAAGCCAGTTAAGCAACCGCAATACAACCTTTCGAATGTACAATCACATCCCACTTCTGTATCAATTGCCATGTGATTTTTACCGACCTCAGCATTACACTTCAGCTCAGACAGAAGACACATCACTTCTGTAAGGCTTGACAACGTAATGAAGCACCCACGTAGTAAATTACAACTAAACCAACCCCTCCAGAGGACATCACAATGTATTTTTCATTACAGAGTTTAAAAGCATACTCTCACAAATTTCACGTCCATGCACTTACAGAATCAACAATCTAGCTTTTGTTTTACTTAAATTTGTAATATTCTTTCAATTTCCTAATCTGCCCCTTTTTTTCACATGAATTTCATGCCACTGCAGACCATGCTTGCTGCACATTACAGTCAGCAATGTAAGCACACACTTAGTTTAGCAGCAGCAGCAAAACTTAGTTTAAGGACATATAAGGTTGCATCTTGTTGCATCTTACTTAAATGTGTATGTCTAGTAGCTGCAGTGAAGAGATACTTGTATTTCTGTGGTTCCTCCTTCCTTCTGAACACAGTAGTTCTCAGTAGTTCTTCAGTACTTCTCCGAACTTTGTCTCAGCTTGCCATCGTCTTACATTGATTTGGGCAGCTACAGTTCTTTTGCCTTGTTTTTCTATATTACACCTGTGTCCTGAGAAATTGAATCTTGTCTCCACAATCGCTTATTAACTCTTAGTTTCATTGCTGTGATACTCATTGTGTCTTCTGGACTACTTGACTTTATTGAAAATACTTTCTTCTGCTGCACCTCCCAGAGATCTACAGCCCAGTCACCCTCCCCTTGATCCCTGGGAAGGTGATGGGGCAGCTAATCCTGGAAACCAATTCAGGCATATGAAAGATCAACCTGATAACCTTCTACAATGAACTAACAGGCTTGGTAGATGAAGCTACCCTTAGCAGTGCCTACCTAGACAACAGCAGTGGGTGTTGCCTACTTAGAGTTTGGTAAGGCTTTCAACACTGTCTCCTGTAGGACCCTTCATAGGACCCACCATAGATGATGAAGTATGGGCTGGATGAGCAGACAGTAAGGTGGGATGAAAACTGTCTGAACAGCCTGGCCCAGAAGGTGGTGGAGCACGGCACTTATGAGGACAGGCTGAGAGAGCTGTGACTATTCAGAGAAGAAAAGATCCAGAGGGAGGATCTCAGAAACATTCACAAATATCAGAAGGGTGCAAAGAAGACCGAGACAAACTTTTCTAACTGGTGCACAGTGACAGGACCAAAGGCAATGGGCACAAACTGAAATACAGGAGGTGCCATCCTGAACATCAGGAACACTTTTTCACTCTGAAGGTGACCAAGCAGTGGCACAAGTTGCCCAGGGAGTTTGTGGAGTCTCTCTCCTTCGAGATATCCAAAATCCATCCAGGCTCAGTGCTGAGCAACTGGCTGTAATTGGTCCTGCTTTTTGCCCAAATATCGATCAGTAGATTCCTTAAGGGATATGTAAGCAGAGGTGGTCAAAACTGTGAATAAAAGTGAAATTGTAGGTGAGCATAAGTGGTTTGTGGGGTAAAGGGGACAACTGCACTCCTTTCACTGTAGCCCTTGTCAACCATTGCTAATAGAGAGACCACCCACCCACAACCACCGGTGTATCAATGAATCCCAGGTGTGTGGATAAAAATGATCGGACTGACCCAGTGGCCACATCTCAAAAATATCTCATTAAAACATGATCAAGCCTTATGTTATAAGACTGTCATTTCCTGAAGACTACAGCAAGGAGGCCTTTGCTCCTGTAAACCCATAATTTTGTCTCAAAGAAGTGAAATGAGTTTATAACATTGAAGTAAATATGGATTTTTTTTCCTGCCTGCACAGTTTGGGTTTTCCCAAGAGAGCATGTCTTACCCCAGCACTCATAAGGGAGACTGGATTTCCTATGCCTTTTCCTTCAATGGATGCTGAATTTCCTAATATAAAGAAACACAACATCATTTTATATTTATAGTTTAGTCTCACTAGGATTTCAAGCTGCTTAAATGCCCTGAAAAGACATTTATTGTATCTTTTGATTTATATTATGCCTATCATACTAATAAAACTGATAATTTAATGATATCTGTCAATAGCAGATAATATATAAAAAAAAGAAAAATATATAAATATGACAATTCATACTCAAAAAATAAAAATATGAACAAGGACATTATCTGTTTCCTACAGAACAGCCACCTGCCAGTTTATAATGGATATACAGTGCAAGGAAAATTGATTCAACTGAATTAAAACTAGTTTATCAGCAAAGGTTTCAGACTAAAAGATGGATGTATTACCTGTGAGGTATGTTGCTCATTAGATATGACAGAAGCACGCCTGGAAACTCCCTTGTCTTTAAAAAGAAAAAAATTTTAAAATGCTTAAAAATGGACGAGTATTACCCAACTGTTTCATTCTACTGATTCACTGGAAGCATTATCATGAGAAGGGCTTTGCAAGGTAGTCTTTCAATAATCCTTAATATCAGACAGGTCTTTCAGTTCCAGGTAGAAATGTACTTGTTAATAAATTGCATTATGAAGAACGTGGTGTTATGTTTGTACTCTGTCCTTCTACAGAACATCTGGGGTTTTTTAAGAAACTTGGGGGTGCAAGAAATGGGTTCATAAAATAAGTGTCTGACCTGATGGGTAGAAGGAGACAGCTACAATAGACTGCATGATAAGAAATGACTGTGTCTGGGTTTGTTTGGTTTTGTTTTACTTCCAGACCATTACTATAAGAAAGCAGCAGCTTGAGCTTAATACAATTGCCCTGGTGATTTTTATAGAGCTCTTGCCATTATTGAAATTGGGCTCACTATTTCCCCCAGGTGTATGCCTGAATAGCTGAAAGATCTGTACATCAGAGTAGAATTAAAGAAGAAGTAGAGTCATATTTAAAATGGTGCACAGACTAGGGGAAAAATAATACTTTTTTACCTTGTCCTGTAATAGCTTAAGTTCAGTAAGGAGGCAAGTGTAATTTTTGTCTTTACTAGAGGTGAAACCAGATGTAGGTGTGAGTTGGACTACAGTGAATAACACCATCAGGCAGATCAATTTTTTTGAATCTGTAGTTATCCATTTCTAGTATATCATTGTAGAAAGTATGTTTAAATCAGATTCTCCAACTTTTACTGAAGAATGAGGCCAGCCTGTAAGTTCCAGAATGTCTGCAAGTGCAGGAAGTGTCGGGTCATCTTGTTCTTCAGACCATAAACAAAACCCAGTATGTCTGGGAGTAGCTTAAAAATAGAAAAAGGTTCTACATAATTACAGACTTTTACAACTGACAAAATATTCTTCATCTTAATTAACCTCTCTCCTGCACTGGCTCCTGAAAATATCCCATCTGAGACCTTAGTATCTGCCTAAAAAGAAGCAAAATATTAAACCTAAAATTTCACTTTATTTAGGTCATCTTCTACAAAACTATACTGAACTACTGCATAACATCACAAAACGTTTTGCTGACAAGGACTACTTACTTGTACACAGCATTTTCATGTGGAATAACCTGAACTTTGAGGTAACAAAAATATTTTCAGATAAATACCCTAATTATGATTCTCATAGGTCTGAATAGAATATGAATCTCATCTGTAAACTGATCAAGGTCTTAACTTTGCTATATAACCAAGTTAAAAAAACAAGTCATAATTAAGGAACTCTCTATACTGTTACTCAGAATCCAGCACAAGAAGGGCAGGAGGTAGTTTATGGTTCTTTCAGGAATTCATGTGAAGACGCAATAGCCAGTCATAGAATCACAGAAAGGTAAGGTTGGAAGGGACCTCTGGAGATCATCTAGTCCAACCCCCCTGCCAGAGCAGGGTCACCTTAGAGCAGGTTGCACAGGAACGCGTCCAGGCGGGTGTTGAATGTCTCCAGAGACGGAGACTCCACCACCACCCTGGGCAGCCTGTTCCAGTGCTCTGCCACCCTCAAGGTAAAGAAGTTCCTCCTCATGTTTAGGTGGAACTTCCTGTACTCAAGTTTGTGCCCATTGCCTCTTGTACTGTCACCGGGCACCACTGTAAGGAGCCTGGCCCCATCCTCTGGACACCCACCCTTTAGGTATTTGTAAGCATTGACAAGGTCGTCCCTCAGCCGTCTCTTTTCCAGACTAAAGAGACCCAAATCCCTCAGTCTTTCTTCATAAGAGAGGTG